>VMOF01000388.1:53752991-54120491 GCA_011764245.1 Trialeurodes vaporariorum | reverse complement strand
GGGAGGTTGGCGGGGGGTGAGCGAGAGGCATGTGGCTAAAAATTAGATGGAAAGTTGCAAATGATAAAAATGTTTATCAACTGATATTGCGGAGCGTCACTTTTTAATGGGGCTGTTGCAAACTTTTGCTACAGGCGGTTTAAATGTCGATTCAGATGTAAAACCCTTGAAAAATAACGTTGGTACAACACTAAAATAAACTTACGAAATCTAGAGCAATACAGAGCCAGTATAAAAAAGTCCATTAGAGATTTACATCATGACTGCCTGGCTGCCTCCTCAGTGTCTTCAAAATTATGACCCAGAAAGCACTTCTCTGGTTTTAGTACGATCCTTTAACCCTTCAACGACCAGGTTAATTCAAAATAATCCCACTGATCCGTTTCTTTAGGGAAGGTAGGTAACTGTTCATGCTCGGGGGAGATGGAATTGCCTATACGACGAATTGAAGGCGCCCGACAAGACCTTATCTTGTAAGTGTTTTCATCGATAATCGCTTTTATCCGGAATGAGGACCCGAACAAAATGAAATAGACTTGAGAAGAAAAACGAGAATACTCGGGCTTGGCCCATAAGTGGTTAAACTCACCTCCCAGGCTCTTCATTCAATTAATTGTGACTCTTGTTTGCTATTAGATCGAGATTAGCGTCCCTATAAGTTAAAGAATAGTCTCGCCATTCGGGGTATCGATTCTGATTGGCTGTTGGATTTTAGGTCTTTACGCAGATCAAGGAGGCGTTCTCTGTGCTATTTCCCCATGATCGTTGGAACGGCTCCTTCGAGGAGGCGTCTTTTATAATTAATTTATGGGCTTTTAAGATTTTTGGGTTTCAAAACATCAATCGATCCATTGTACTGTTTTAAATTGCCTTTCTTAAATTTTTAGCAGCAAAATTTTATTTTTCCAGGTAATTAACGAAATTAACTCCTTGCCATAATTCAGTGCCGTACATAAGGCCTACTCAGCGAACCCAACCAATCAGAGTGGACGCCTCCTTCGCCTCCGTGTACTCCTTCTTCTTCTTCTCCATTCTTCACATGACGAGACTCTTTTATATGCAGGGACTCTAATCGGGATGCGTATAAGTTCAATTATCCTGCGAGAACTGGCAAAGTGGCAACGCAGGCAAAGTGGCAACGCACTCTTTACGTCCATGCAAAAAGTAACTTTTCTATTTGAGAAGTGCATCTATACACCAATAACGACGGAACGGCGCGGCACGGCGGTCTTAAACATGAAAACAGTCGATGACATATCTATGTATGTTTCAGCATAATTGCCGCATTAGGCCAAAAAAAAATAAACGATTTTTTGTACTGAAACTTATGGGAAATCTGGTGATTTTTTTTTGCTCAATCTGACAGCAACGTTTCCCTTTGACATGCATCAAGAGCAGAGTGTGTTGTAAAATAGAGGTAATTGAAATTATGACTCGAGACGCGCTCAATTTTAAAAGGTTCTCGTCCATATCGACGAATTGGTTCTCGCTGCGTTGGTTGGTGTATCGTTCCTTGCCAATGTTGCAAGATTTTGCTTAGAATAAAATTGAAGAAAATCACATTTAGCTAAACGAAGAGGATCGGAATATATTCCACAATTTGACAACACTATTCCATGCAGTCTCTTAGTCCCGGAAGAGAGCATAATTTAGAGGCGTGCTGTTTTTTAACCCCTCACCCTCTTTTCATCTTATGGGGACCCCATTTAAGTCACGTCTTGTTATTTCTGACTGAAGTGCTCCCTGAAAGCCTGTCACGATTTTGGCGGCCGTGCAAACTAAGAGATGGCAAGGAACAAGATAATGTTTCTTGGAAACTTAAGAAACAGCTGGAGGAGCTTGCAAGCCTGCATGCATTTTACTAAAGGCTTCTGAATGCACAGCTGTGCGTTCAGAAAATTGTGTTTTTGGTGTTTTTGGAATGCACTCAGATTACGATCAGAAAAGTTTGCGGATCACTGATACAATGGGGCTCTTGCAAACTTTTGCTGTAGGGGATTGAAGAGTAGATGCTTGCATGCAAACCAGTAAGAATGATGATGAATACACTAAAAAATCACGAAATGGCGGAGAGACGCGGGTATCACAGGAGATTCCTATATCTAAATTGAGACATATCCCTGTGTTTCCGTAGAGAAAGTGACATAATAGACAGGAATCTCCCATGATACCTGCGTTGAACCGCCATTACGATCTTGCCCTTATAGCAGCTATGTGAGTTAATTACTGAATTTTAGACTTTCTTAGAGTGATTTTCGTGATTTCCGCTGGTCTTTACAGCAGGTTGGACTATTTATTTGCTTACAGCAAAAGTTTGCATGAGCCCCATTCTTCGAATTACTGATGCTCCTTCAAATAGCGACAGAGAAAAAAGTAAATCGATGCTTGTTTACCAAGCTGACTCTGGGTAAACTTTCGGGTGTCTTTCAACCCGCTAGATATGGTGCCACGTGTCACTCTCCAAAAGTTCGTAGGATTCTAATGATTCGAATGGGATAACAGACGATTCTGCTAATTGAAAGGGAACGTCAATGTGTTTTCTTTGACTTTTTATGGATTTATTGATTCATCAATCATCAACTTTGGAGGAGATACGAAGTCGACATTTTGTGAACGGATTTCAGCTATCCCTTGAATGGGTGCGAGCGACGAACTATACCAATAAAGCGACTATATTTTGTTGTAAGTCTTATATCCCTAAGTTTTAGACAGCATGGACGATCTAGAGCCATATAAAGGACGGGGCGGACGGTACTATATTGCTTGATGGATATTGAGAGCGAGTGACTTACGTCTTGCCAAAACGTACCATAACTCTCATGCGCTTGACATTTATCAAGTATGAAAGGACCGTCCATACCATACTCTATTCGGTCCCTGATTCTGTTATAAGTAGGCCACCTGCACTGCTTAAACTAATTGATACAAGTTTCGCAAGTAGCCTACCTCTAGGAGTCTTCTGACCTTTTTTTTTGTCCCCGAATGTACATGAAAGGTGTCTTTAGCAAAAGTATGAAAAAATGAATAGTATTAATAATTATTTCATCGCGACAACATCCTTGTTGGAAGGGTGTTATCATTAACCAGCGCAACGTTTTTCAAACACGAATCAATTATTTTGCGAGGGATTACGACCAAAAAACATGGCAGCAATGCACCAAAGCTATAGGTTGAAAATGTTGAGCTACCGCGCGGTACCCGTATCCGCATATTGTTGGCTCCATTGTTGATTGAAGTTAAGACAGGCGCAAACAATTGCACGCAACAACAAGGAAATTGAATATGCACTAACTTAAGACAAAGTCATTCTTCATCTTCTCAGATAGAGAGTGAGAGGGGGGGGGGAGACACGGAGAATGCAAAAGGAAATTCGGCGAGCTACGCCTCTTCGGAGGCTTTAGTTTAGGAAACTCTCGCATTCGCAGATGAATTGAACTTGAATGAAGCCGATTACACAAAAACATTCAGTCAAAGTTTCTTCACAAACTTGTACTCTCGCCAGTTAAGTTCCAGAGAAATCGAAGAATTTTAAGCAGATGTTAATTTAGTGCTCATTAGGTCTCTATTGTTTTTTTTAACATACTGAGAACTGCTAAGGAGGAAGGTTGAATACCATGTATTTGAGCAATCATGCACTTACAGACTGGTGAAAAGATGAATGGACAATTTACGAGAGGAACGTCTTATAAGAATAAGGCAGTTGCAAACTTTTGCAATCAATGATACAATGGGTCCATTCAGAGGTGAAAACCAGCGAAAATAACAATAAGAGCTCTAAAAACTCACAAAATCTACTCCTGAACCAATGAGCTATAACTTTAGAGTGGCACATCAAGGAACGTTCCGCTGGTTCATTGTTGTCACCTAGGGCGCCGCCATCTTGCCGTAAAAATCGATTTTGAGGTAAGTTTTGTAGGTCGTTTCCGGTCGTTTCGTAAACAAACTCGGGCATCGCCGGAAACGGCCTTCAAAATTTAACCTCAAACCTTGGAATCTGCCGTCCAAATTCCCGCCAAATTCCGAACGACCTACAAAATTTAACCTCAAACCTTGGAATCTGCCGGCCAAATTCCGCTTTTTCCCGGGATTCCTTCTACCCTGTGTGGCACAAGGTGGACCAGCCCGCTGCCACTCTAAAGTTATAGCTCATTGTCCTGAACTCATAAAATGCTTTTAATTGCGATTTGCGGGGAAGTAATGACGGTTTTGGGCACTATAATGATGAGAAATTCTTGACTTTATTTTTTCACTTTCCCTATGCTACGAAAGGGAGACTCATCACAGCTGGAGTAAAGATTCACAGCCGGTTAATGATACCGTGACCAACCGTCACACAGGTGACAAAGGAAAGTCGTCGATTATTGACCACCTCTTAATGGATTGGCAATATTTACAGATAAGAATCTCCTAGTGCCCACTGCCAAACGCCTGTCTCCGTCACTATGCTCGCGCACTAAAAGGGATTTTGTGAATTTTGGCGTGGAATTCGTAAGTTTTTAGTGCTGCCATCGTTATTTTTGCTGGTTTTTACCTCTGAACCCGAATCGACCCTTGATTTGCTTAAAGCACAAGGAAAAAAAAAACTACATTGAAAATAACCATACGGATACCTGATTTTGGCACCTGCTAGATGTTATGGTAATGTTATACTCAGAAGTATACTATGTTTTGACTAGGTACTAGGTGATGTTACCTGATTGCATGTCGAATTTACTCAAAGTATCGGTAAATGTACCATACTTCTGGTCAAGTTGACCATAACATCTAGCAGGTGCCAAAATCAGGTATCCGTATGGTTATTTTCACTAATCTTTTTTTTCCGTGCAACAGCTTTTGACAGCCCCATCATTAAGAGTTAAATTATTTTTTTGCTCCACTCCAGTCGTTTTATAATGACACGCGGCCGCGGCGCGGCGTCTGTGAACGGCTCCATTCCCGAAACTTCGCAACACCTTTAACAGGCAAAACCTCGGATAGTTTTTTTAAGAAACAAGGAAGAAATGGGACTCTTTTTCTCTGCCTGAAGGTATTTCGATTACGCGGAAAACGTTTCGGAACGTTTAGAATTCTAATTTTATTCAAGCGAAATGCGGATATACAAGTTGTGAGAAGAAGGGGAGGGGAGTTCTCGGGTTCGAGGCACACAAAGGATCGAAATAAATAATTTTCTAGATGCCGATACCAGAAATAAAACCATAGATTAAAAACTTCGGGGTAACAACGTCGCGAGACAATATATTAGTGTCATACTTTTTATTAAATTAGATGATCTAGTTTTAATTAGAGTGAATTAATGCTTAAACTTAATTATAAAGAAATAGAGATAGATTTTTTAGTGAGGTAAAAATCCTCTCCCACTGTGTGGCGAGTGAAAACCTATTTCAGTTTATTTGTTTATTTTTCTTTGATTTATTTTTTATTTTTATTTTTTTTTTCGCTACAGCTTAGGTACCACTTCTATTTCTCCTGTGATCATATTTCTTCCTCTAAAGCGTTTTCGAAAAATACTGCGATACCAGTTGAGGAAATTTTCGGAAGAAAGTCCCATAAAACATCAGATGTGCTCTTCAGTTAAAATCATCCATTACCTCACACTGCACAATACTCAGGAAGAGCTCATCCATTATTTCATAAGCCCTTCTTTCGGAAATGTCTTAAATTGCTTCTGTTCATCGCGCATACATCACACAATTGAGCCGAGTCTCCCACTGTCTCTTTGAAAACTAATTTATTCGCGTCGAGTGCAAAGAAATTACCCGTTCAAGAATTGTTTCTCAGTGAATAGTAAACGTTTGGGGGTTACGCGAATAGACGGGTGGTTTAGTTGCGCAACCGGGTCGATATTAGAGAAGTTTCCTAAACCCTCAAAGACATTCGTGATTAACTTCGCAAAAGAAGACAGAAAAACAACTTGCATATGATGTGGTGCAAGAATTATCTTCTGGGTTTTGTCATGCAATGATGCATTACTTCATCTTGAGAAAGTTTTTTTTTTTTTTTTTAGAGGTTTGTTTTTAGTGGATGTGATTTATGAAAGTCTAGTGGGGTCCAATGAGCTATAACTTTAGAGTGGCAGCGGGCTGGTGTACCTTGTGCCAAACAGGGTAGAAGGAATTTGGACGGCAGATTCCAAGGTTTGAGGTTAAATTTTGTAGGTCGTTCGGAATTTGGCGGGAATTTGGATGGCAGATTCCAAGGTTTGAGGTTAAATTTTGCAAGTCGTTTCCGGCGATGCCCGAGTTTGTTTACCAAACAACCGGAAACAACCTACAAAATTTAACCTCAAAATCGATTTTTACGGCAAGATGGCGGCGCCCAAAGTGACAACAATGAACCAGCGGAACGTTCATTGATGTGCCACTCTTAAGTTATAGCTCATTGGTGGGGTCCGACACCTCTCCCCTCCATTGTTATCATAATTGGGGGTTTCATATTATACATAGACTTTGACTCTCAGAAGGTTCATACGGACGTTTGTTGTAGAAATGCAAGAAAGCTATCAGAAATGCAAGGAAATTTTTGAATGATGCTTACCCTGAATTCGTTCGTTTTCTCATCCATATCAAGAAGAGAGTAATCGGATATACGGTCGCCATTTTCATCTATGTTGACTTCTCCGGTTATACCTTTGAAAAACAAAAAAATCACCAATTATTATCATGGGAAACTATAAATGAAGGCTTGCGTGAATACACAATCGGTCTGTTGCATACTTTTGCAATAGAGTTATGGAGGGTTGAGTCTGGTATAAAATCGCGTAAAAATTACATTGAGAGCATTGAAAAGTCTCAAAATCCACTCATAAACCCACAAAAAGCGTTCTAAGGAAAGCCTAAGATGGCGGTTAAAAAGGCGAATCAACCCTGCACGGATGCACCACGAGAAGCAACGATGGCCGACGATGGCATTCGACAAAGTAGGTACTTATCAGGCGTTTCCTTTTCAGAATCCCAGCTAATCGACACAAAACGTAATATATTCACCATAGTAATGACAAACAATAACGAAAAAGTAAAATTTTCCGAGAAAAAACACAAAGAGTGTCTCAAAATGTAAGTACTATGAGGAAGTATAACGTTTGTTTACATTTTTTTTAACATTATAAATTGCCGTCATCGGTCATTTTTTGGTGCTCGTGGTGTATGCATGCAGGGTTGATTCGCCCTTTCAACCGCCATCTTGGGCTTTCTTTCAATGTGATTTACATGCGAGTTTACGCCAGATTCAACCCTCCATATTGCTGTAGCAAAACTATGCAACAGACCCATTGAAAAAAAAAAAAAATAACAAGCAGTGTGGCTCAAACTTCTTCGATATATTGTCACATAGTGCACAATCTCTATTTGTTATTAAAAATTGTTTAAAGTGCTGCCACAGAAAAACCAATGAGAAAGTTCTGGAATTCAGCGGACACGGTGAGCTTGAGCTGGTAAAACTGCGATTGTATAAAAAGAATGGAAGGCAAGTTTTAAAATAATCGAAAGATTAACCATTTTTGCAACATGTCTTACCAAAATAATGCAAATTCAGTCAAATATACGAGTTACTTTTATGGCGAAAATGAAAGTACATTTTCGGTAACTCAGAGTAAACAGATTCCATCTAAAGCCTTTACATTGATGCAGTCAATGGTTACCGGCAACGTGCTTTCATTCTTGCTTAAAAAGCGAGTATTTAACTAAATGGTCATTGTCTTGATAAGAAATTTTGTAGAAACAGTTAACGGTTGATCCATCGATTAATTTTGAAACTCGCCTTCCCTATACTACAATCTCAGTTTCATCAACTCCCCTGTCTGATGAATGCTAGAATGCACCCAATCTCAGAATGTACGGACTGCGGTTATCTCACAATTTGAAAATCTACAAAGTGCGATGGAGTTTGATTCCACTTCGATTATACAGTTGTCAACAATTCATACTTCAATTAGCCAGATGATTCTCAATCTCCAGTGAGAAAACGTAACAATCAAAAGCTTTCGAACAGCGTTCAGACAGTATGGCCTATGGGGCGAATTAATTTGAATGCCCTATGAACGCTTGCACATGTGAGACCTTGGAAATAAACTAGTTTGCTTACTCAGAACTCACACATTCGACACGTTTCCCTTACGCGGCGAGGTTAATAAGGCCGAACCTAGCGGCGCGGCAGGTTAGCGAAAGTCAAAAGTTTTGCGCGGCGCTATCGCTCGCTAATTGACTTTAGCAACAAACTTTTGTACACTTCTAATTCGCAAAGAGAGAAGGTGATTAAAGCTCAGATTTTCGGCAAACTCGAACATTTATGTGGCCTAGAGTTTTCGGAAATCCAGCAAATTATCGATGGTACTGCGAAATGAGGTAGTACTATGATAAAAGAAAAGTATAGCCACAAAGTTTTTTTCCATTAAAACTTCACCTTTTCCCCTCGATTCTCTAACAGGCAGAGCCTTAGCGAATGGAAGCAACGGCGGGTTTTCATGAAAATGACGTGAAATTTAAAAGGCACGTATGGAAGAGAATTAAAACGGTAGCTGGAAAATAAGGACCTAAAATACATAAAGTGTGCTCATTTATGGATAACTTCATCATTGATACCATGGAGATTTCTCGTGAATATCACATCTGACTTACCCTGGCCGAGTCTTCCAACTGTAACACATCAATGATACTAAGAAGAAAGCAGAGCGGAAGAAAGGTCTAGAACGCCAACAAATAGAGAGCGTTATGTCAATCTATAGGTAACGGAACAGAGAAACCCGACGAACCGAGTTATTGTTGCCAAATCTGGCGTTTTACTAAAGTTATTCTACCAAAAGGTAAGGCTTGTTTACAATTTTTTTGGCTCGCACAAATATTGTCCATCGCTGAAATTAAGATGTTACACATTTTACAATGTTTCCGTTTGGACGCAGCAGCGCGATGGCAATGGGTATTTTGCTACATATATAGGTAAACATAATTGATTATTTCATAAAGTGTCACAAAAAAACCGATAGAAACAACGGAAACTTCTTAAATGTTCATACATGTTGTCGATGCGATGCAAACCTTTGCCCAGTTTTCTTCAATCTTCGAAACCGTACGCGACCTGGATGATAAAATTCAAAGAATGGAATCAATATTGAAGCTGAATGATTCGTGGCTGGTGTGAGAAAAATACTAACCGGTGAACGTGCGACCCCACATTTTGCGAGTTATTTCAAGGCCATTTTCTTTCGATCCTCCACTGGTCAAGGTGTCGTTCAACGCTAACGCGTAAAGAAGAACCGCGTCGTAAAATGCGGTGACGAACGTTGAGACAGTCTCGTTTCCAAACTCTTTGTAATTGTTCTTCACCGCTAAATCCTTCACCTGTAAGAATAAAAACAAATCAAAAATTTAAAAACAAAAAAAAAAAACAAAACAAAACAAAAAACAAATACATTATGCTCCATTTTTATCACTTATACATGTACTATGATGAATTTGTTGCGTACTTTTGCAACAATATTATGGCATATTTTATACTATTAACGTAAAATTCCGGGAATTCGAATTTTCAAAACCAACTCATGAGCCCAGGAAATCACTTCGATGAATCATCCATTGTGAACATATCAAGCTACAATGATTACTATAGCTTGTCCGAGAAAAGATTGGATTTGACACTTCTATGGTTTTCATGAAAACATCGGCTTCTCACTGCTCCTAACCAATCAGGTTGTCCTATCTGAGGATTGAAGCCGATGTTTTCATTTAAACCTACAGGGACCAAATAATGTTAGGTCCCTAGTGTAACTTACGCACGGTCGTATGACCGTGCGTAAGCTCTCTGATTGGTCGAAACCGCTCGCAAGATGCACGCAATTCAATGCTCGAGACCTAATATTATTTGGTCCCAGTTGTCAAGTCCAATCATTCCTTGGACCGCCTATATTTTCATCGACGAACTATACACAAGAAATAAGCTTTCCAGAAGCGCAGAGAAAAAATATCAACCGCGGGAATGGGTCCGTTGCAAACTTTTAATGGGTGCAGCTTTATGGAGAGTTGATTCGAATGTAAAATTGCGTGAAAATTGGATTGCAAGTATCAAAAAGTCTCAAAATCCACTTAAAAACTCAATAAACGCGTTTCACAAAATTCAAACATGGCCGTCGGGAATGGGTGGGTCACAATGGGGGAGTCTCATTCAGTTGCAACTTTTTATGCTGATAAAAGTGATTCATCCTAGAAAAAGCTGCAATTAGATGGGACTCCCCTATTGTGGCCCACTCATTCGACCGCCATCTTTGAGTATTGTTAAACACATTTATTGAGCTTGTCAGTGGATTTCAAGACTTGTCTTAGCTCCAATATGATTTTCACTCGAATTTACATGGGAATCCTTTCTCCATAATGCTGTACGCTGTCGCAAAAGTTTGCAACATACCCTGCTTATTAATGACACCTGATTTCTGGTATTTATACCGCAGTTCTTGAAAAAGAAGAAAGTCTGGTAATATGACCAGATTCTGATGAAAACTGCACAATTTTCGGGTAGAAGTAATAGAAATTCCTCATTAATTTGACATATCGTTGTACTTCTGGTAATATTATCAGAATTTAGGAATTGTTTTTTTTTTAGTGTAGGTACTACATAGAATGAACCACCGCGTTTATGATGCAAACATCAACAAAGTTTCCGAACGTTTTATACGTCGAGCACATTCATAAAAATATTCTACAAAATTTTACAATCATTTGTACTCCAGAAAAACCAAGCTGCAAATGCAATCAATTGTTTATAAACGAGTATTTAACCCTTTTGATACCACGCCCGAGTTGATCATCAAATTGTTAACATTCTCAAAGTAATCTTTTATCAAGGACCTTCAATTGACGGAGTAGGCAAAATGAACACCGCAATGAACCAATATTTAACTGATCACTTTTGAGCAAAATATAACTTTATTTTTTCTGGTAACCTAAACCGAACCCGGAAGTAAAAGGGTCAGATGGAAAATCAAACATGTTGAGGTCAAAATGAGCTGGACTATAATTACTTGTAGCTCAAAAGGTATGCGAAGTTCAAATGTTTGGCAACCGTCGTATTAGCACTCGAAATGAGCAGTGATGTTCTCCAAGTGCTGGACCCAACACCGATTTCAAGTGAACCAGTCCCTACTTGGAACATCGCACAGTCGATCGAAACGAGAATTGTTTCCCGCCATGGGGCATGGGAAAATATTGTATTTACAGCTTCGAAAACCTCATGGTGTTATTATGGTGAAAAATCTGTGTTTTCCTTACAAACCGTAAAATGAATGATAACGTGTTTTTCTTCAATTTTTCTAATCATAAGTTCCAATAACGTGACGTGCAATGGATAAGAAATTAAGGCAGACAATTTATATGTACTGCAAAGAAGAGTATTCAGAGACTCCTTTTAAGAAAATGTTTGTGTTCTACTTCCTAAGCGCAGAATTTAGTCGAATGACAGGGGAACAATTGAAAATTAGAAGCTTTTACAGGGTAATTTTGAACAATAGGGCTGTTGCAACAGTCTGCATGTTGGTGTTTTTTTTTTTTTTTTTTTTTTTTTTTTTTTTTTTTTTTTTTTTTTTTTTTTTTTAGTAAGCAGATGAAAGTACTCGGTGAGCTGTAAACAAAGATGATTTTGGTTTTGAACAAGGTTTTACATAGTGTTGCCAGATCGAGGGTAAAAAGCCGCATCGTCCCCATATAAATCAATGTAAAACGTACGGATTTTTCACCCCTATCTGGCAACACTGGTTTTAAGGTTCCGAGGATGCAATTTTGGCCCAAAATAATTCTTTTAAATAGAATCCACGTTGTGACGTCATATTGACACACACGATATTGAGTAATATTGCACGCGTGCATCACCAGTTCAAAATCGAGGCACTTGGGTAAAAGTCAAAGGCACCATATTTGTTCTCAGCTAATCAAATACTTTCATTTTCCTCATAAAAAAACACAAAATTTTAGACCAAACAACTGCCCCGATCAGAAAATCTTATAGGGCAAGCGCGAGGCGCTGTCTCTTATTCGCTGGTACCAATGCAATGTATATAATCTGAGATCGTCAAAAAGTATGGTCAAAAGTCAGAACGTAAAATTCTCATCAATTCATCATCTTTAAATTTTCAAGACCAATTTTAATCACAGAGAACTCTTGTAACAAGTAATTGAAGGATAGATGTGTCATTGAAATAATTTAACCCTTTATAGACCAGCTTAGTTCAAAAGAACGCCACTCTTCTGTTTCTATAGGGTAGAGGTAGTAGGTAGTTAACTATTCGTACTCGGGGGAGTTGAAATTGCCTATACGATGAACTAGAGGCGCCCGATATAATCTTATGTTCTTAGTGTCTATATCGAGAATCGTGTTTATTCGGAATCATATGAGACTGAAATAATGGTCAGTAGACTCGGGGAGAAAAACGAGTTAACTCTGGCTTGGTCAGTAAAGGGTTAAGTTCAATGAGGCTCTTGCAAACTTTTGCTAAAGGAGATTGAAGAGTTGATTCTTGCCGAAAACTCTGTAAAAATGACGATGAGTCCACTAAGAAATCACGAAATTCACTCTCAGAATCGGGCTTAATGGCGGAGAGGCGCAGGTATCATTGAAGATTCCTATCTAAATTGAGACATATCTCAGTGTTACTGTAGAGAAAGTGACATTATAGACAGGAATCTCCCATGATACTTGCGTCGAACAGCCATTACAAACTTGCCTTTATAGCAGTTTTGTGAGTTTGTTACTAAACTTTAGACTTTTTCAGTGTGATTTTCGTGGTTTTCGCTGGTTTTTACATCACATTAGACCATTCATTTGCTCACGCAAAAGTTTGCAAGAGCCCCATTATAGGATAGGAAACGAATATTTTCATGACTTTATTTCGATGATTTTTGGCCGTTTTTTCCCCCGATCTCCGACCAAAGTGCACTGTTACCAGTAGCGGCTCGTGAAATGCGATATATCGATGTCTATATTCCATTTAAAACTATAGAAAAGAATCGATCGTCAGGGGGTGCAATTGAACCCCCGAGAAATCGATACTTTTCTATAGTTTTAAATGGAGTGAACATCGATATATCGCATTTCACGAGCCGCTACTGACTGTTACCGCATGCCACCGCTTGGTATTTCGTGGTGGATTGGTTTACAGTTTTAATTTTTGTTCATGAAACGAGCATACCCTGATCCACAGTGCGTCGCGTCATTGAGTTGTTTTGGTGTAAGATGTGAAGATGGCACGAAAGCGGGTAATTTGCCGGTACGCTAATGACCACCTCAATGGTTCCATGATACCCCTACACAATGTTGCCAGATTTTCCTATAAATTGCCAACTTTTACATTAGATCAAATGGGGGGAAATCTAATAACTATCCAAAAAAAAAAAAATGGCAACACTTCCCCTCCATCGCGCATCGGCTTCATTCAACGCTGCCGGTTTTATGTGTGTTTAATGGCATCCTACAATCCATCGGTGATTCAACCGATCGACGCAAAGATTACTGATTTGAATATTTCTGTAGGCCATTGTGACATATTTCTCAACTAATTTATGCTATCTTTGCTTCAACCGGTGGAATTAACGTTTAGTCGTGGAATGTCCCTAAATATATAGGCAAAGCGGCAGCACTGTCTATAACACCCTCAAAATTGTCCTATCGTAACGGTGGAACGCAAGGTAACAATTTACCGATCTCTCGCTCAATCAGACGCTGTTCAGTCTCGGGTAAATGTCTTCTACTTTTTGTTTTAATGACAAAGCTCTTTGGAGTGCTCCCTAATTTTCTTCTACACCCTATACAAGGAGGAAAATTACATGATCCAGAGGCAACATATCAGCAAGCTTAAATTGCCTTACATTATCGTTCTAACCCTCTAATTACCAAGGCAGTTGGTCTACACGTTGTTTTCAGGGTGGGACGCCTGGACCATATATACTTAATGTATTTCACATACAATCTGATTCTTTCAAAAAAATGTCCGCCCATTCATACTTATATTTATACCTTCATGCCTAATCTTTTAAAAGAAGACAATATTCTAAGAACGTTGACGGGTCACTCAACTTTTAGCAGAATTTTCCTTTCAACTCTGTTGAATTCTATGTTAAACTAAAATGGATAACACGCGTCCCAATATCCCTGAAAGGATCATAATCTAAAACTGACTTCAGGGCTAAAAATGGCTTGGAGAATTCAAAATTTCAGTTTGGGACGGTTTGTTTGGAACCGTTTACCTTTTCTCCTCATCGGAGTTAAATTAAGGGGAGGGGGGGGTGCTGTTATTGTGAATACTCTTCAAAAGAGAAGGAAAATGAGCTGTAAATGTAATGTATGAGCTGTAAATGAGCCTCCGCTTCGTTACTATCGCAAGCCTGAGTCACTCGCTCGAATTAATTTGAGCTTCAAATTTTGAAGTGAGTGAGCGCTGATTGGGTCCAGCCTGATTAATTGCTTTAATAAAACTTCTGCCGCTGAAAAATGTAGTTTAAGATTGTGAGACTCTGTAGCGTTACACTTTTTTGTCTATAGCATGGGGGAAGGGGAGTCCACAAGTCTGTGATTAAAATAAGGGCCCGGCCAATCAGAATCCAACGCGAAGATCTCATTTTCCAAGTGGACACAATACTCACACTGGAATTGAGGTGCTAAATCGCTAAATCTCACATTGATACCACATTTGCTCAGCGTCTCCAAACCGTGCGGCAACGTTTTATACAACGATATTAGAGAAACCGCGCCGTGCATCATCTGGCAACGCGGAGACTGTCTTCATCTCATCGCGAATTTTCGCTGTGGTGTTATCCAGACAAGAATAAGTACAAACTTCTTGTAATGTCTCGAATATTGATACTTGTCTTTCCTAGGCCGAAATCGCATCTCCGGAACTATGAAACCTTGTTAAAAACCAAAAGCATCTTTGTTTTCTGCTCATTGTCATTGAGTAATTTCAGTTCCCTGTCCCCCCCCGCATGGGCCTAATTCCGCTTTGGGACCGTAACACAAACAGTGCGGTTTCTCTTTTTCAGACTAAGGAAAAAGAAGGTTATGAGGGGGAAAGGCGGTTTTGGTGTTGATTTGTTTTGGTTATCTGAAGGTTATCAGGATTATGATTATTATATGCTCAGTTTGTTTACGTTCATAAACTTCTGCATAAAGCTTTTTAAATTATTGTCGATCAGAATGAACGGTAGATAGTACGGGGGTAAAAAATTATCCTATTTGAGGTTATGTAGTAATAAATACTTTCAGTTGCTTACTAAAAAAACACCAAAATTCAGACCCTTACAACTGCCTCATTGCCTACCACTTTAGTCAAGCAGCGAAAAAAACCATGATTTCGGTTGACCCGTTAAGTAATTCACGCATTATCAATACAAGAGATTAAAAATATCCGATTCAGCTTCTTTTGCAGCTGATTTTATAAGATTTTTAAAAAAAAACAAAGCCAAATTGGAATCCGTCCATTAGGCGGGGAGATAAGTGATGTACAAAATTGTGCACATACGTATGTGTCAATGGACAATGATATTAGACTGGTGCCCCTATTACCATGGACGCTGTGTTTTAATGCGATGTCGGACGTAGCAAAAAGGGAACTCAGAAACTCAGATATCATTGTGTGTATGTCGCAGGCAATTAAAATACTCAGGCATTTTATAAGCATCTTTGTAAAATGTCTAGAAAAATAGCATGCCGCTCATTTTATGGTCACAAAAATTCAGACTTGGTGCACTTCGATCTCACCAAAAATGCCGTATCGAAAACTAAACCTCAGCCCATTCAAAAGATGCTAAGCTGGCGAATCCAGAAGCGATGTTTTCAAATGAGGTTTTCTTTTATTGGTTCTCTTAATACAATGTTTTGAAGCTAGAGAGCACAGTATTTGGAACACGCATCAATTGAAATAACATTCTGAGAGAACTATTAAAAATAAAAACTATTTGTAATAAAAATCACTAGATTTGTCAGCTTATCACAGCATATAAATTACATTTTCAGACAGTTTTTTAGTTAGACAAAAATGTTCCAAGTCTGATTTTTTGTGCCTATGAAATGAGTGGCATGATTTTTGCCTAGGAAAGCCGCTTGTAAAATGTCTGAAACTTTAAATTGCCGGCAACATATACATTGCGGACAACGGACACTCGTAGAGAGTGGTATAGCGGGGGGTCTAAATTTTGCAAACCAGAATGATAGACACATTTTTATTGTTGACTGAATCTGAGAGTCAGTTTTTCTCGTATCCTCAAAAAAGTTCGCTAAATTATATAGTACGCGCGCAGATGGTGACAGCTAGTCTAACGGTTCGAGAAACGATGCGAGGGGCGTATCATCGCGATAGGGCAGGAAAAGCGCGGAGGAATAGCAAATGAGGTACCTATAAATTGTTTTTGCAACGCCAAAATTACTTTACAGCTCTCACTTCAACGACCCTTCCTCCCCTCCTTTCTTCCTTTCCACCCCCATCACTCATCGCCTTTTTCTCCTCTATATACCCCTATACCATCGACCATTCCTTTACGGTACTCAAACATCTTTGTATGCAAATGTATTTCCGCACACGACACGATTGAAGTGGATAGGATTATGGCTCTATTGCATGTTCAAGTCTTGCGATTTGCTTACGAGCTCCGCTTTGTCGACGTCTTCATACTTTTCTGTTAACGCTTTTTGTTCCATCGCAGAAAAACAATGACGGCTTGTAAAACTCCGATGTATCTGTTGAGTACAGCAATAAAACAGTGAATTTTTTTCTATGTTTAAACTCGGTGTTTATTTTTGCTTTCATTGATTACTTTTGCATGGGATCTTTCCACGTATTCGTAGCGTTATCACTATAAAGGCATCCCATTTTATGACGACACATACGACGTATGTACTAGCGGGGACAAAGATACCTGGCCAGAGTATGCAACACGCAACGCACCTAATACACGCGTTAAATGGGATGCTGTGTATTGCTTATTGCATACCCTGGCTAGGTATCTTTGTCTCCGCTAGTACTTACGTCCAGCAACAAGCATTATGCAGTATACAATGGATCTGTTGCAAATTTTAACTAAAACTTTCCAGTGGGCCAACATCCATGTAAAATTGCATGAAAATCACATTATAAGCATCGGAAAGCCTCAAAACCTACTCAGAGATAACATACTAAACATTAAGAACCAAAATTGATGCTGGACTCCTCTTTAAAGCACCTTCATTCTGACTTGATGCAAATCCGACTCCGGGACGTACGAATAGTTACATTTTCCTGCTGAAACTTTGTCGTCGCTAGATATCTTCATAGTGTCTGTGCAAAAATGCTACTCACAAACGCAATGAATGCGTTTAACAAAATTTAATGATGACAACCGGATGATCAGGATTCAGGTCACAGTTAATTGTCCCATCTAATTGCAGTGCTTCCCATGATTAATCACTTTTCTTAGCATAGGAAGATGCGATTAGATATGGGACTCCCTCACCGTAACCCATTCATCTGACCGCCATCTTCATTTCAGTTTCCAGGAACTGCGCTACGCCGCTTCGTAAAAACACCAACGAATCGATCTCGTAAATTAACCGTAATTAATCGCATAGTGATGGAAGTATAAAAGTGGAGGCCGATCAAATCCGACCGCTATATTTTTGCGTCATCATGGTGTTGAGCGTTGCTTGGTTGTTCGTAAAATTGTTGCGTCATCAAGGTACTATGACTTTCAAAAGAAATTCCTCTCATCGAACTGGTCCTTGATAATGCTTAAAGCATACTTTCGACTGGCAATGCTGTTAAACTCTGAAATACTCGAAAATTGCAATTTTATTTTAAAAACTGGTCGAGGAATGGAAGAATAACAATTTCTGTTAGGATACTTTCTTTTGAAAGCCATAGTACATGCATCCGTAATCGGCCTCCACCTCTACATACTTCTATCGTGTATAGACTTATTGTTATAGACCGTTTCAGATATAAATTCGCTTCTGACAGCTCTCCGTTTACATGCGGCGAATCCAATGTTTCCATCCGAGCAAAAACACAGACCCCGTTCACTGCGCAGATCATCAGAACTTTTTTTTGCAGTTGCGGGCAGTTGCAAGGGTCTGAAATATTGTATTTTTTATATATATATATATATATATATATATATATATATATATATATATATATATATATATATATATAAATAAAAAAAAAAAAAAAATATGAATGTACTTGCTGATGAGCTGAGAACAAAGATGCCTTTGGTTTCTAATTAAGTCCCATTGTTCCGGAGGTGAGATTTTAGCCCAAAATACATTGTTTTAAATGGGAATTCTGCGTAGTAACTTCACAACGCACACGATTTTTTTTTTTTTTTACAATTTCACACGTGTGTATCTCCAAAACCAGGACAATTAGGAAAAAACCAAAAGCACCATTGTTCTCAGATCACCAACACGGAAAAAAAAGATTAGTGAAAATAACCATACGGATACCTGATTTTGGCACCTGCTAGATGATATGGTAAACTTGACCAGAAGTATGGTACATTTACCGATACTTTGAGTAAATTCGACATGCAATCAGGTAACATCACCTAATACCTAGTCAAAACATAGTATACTTCTGGTTAACATTACCATAACATCTAGCAGGTGCCAAAATCAGGTATCCGTATGGTTATTTTCACGGTAGTTTTTTTTCCGTGAAGGACTATCATTTTCTTCATAAAAAACACAATTCCACTCCCTTGCTACTGCCCAATTATCGCTATTTGTTAATAATAAAAAAGATTCACGATTTACGGTGATGGACCAAATCTGTTACAAAGGCACAAAACTCTAGTTAATAGTTATTCGCGTTTATAGTGAGCGGGGTAAAAGTTTTCACGCGGATGGTAACACTGTAGCGACCCAGCGCGGAAGTCGTAATGTCGGCCTCCCGCGCATGGAAACTAAAAAAACTTTCAGAACCAAAGCTATCTGGAACGGCCTCTACCTGCGTTACCTAGTCAGCGCTGAATCGCTGATAGTTGATATTCAAATAAAGCTCACCATGGATAAAAGTTTTGCGGGCACCCTTTCTCGCCTTTCAAATGCGGTCTCAATCTCCGGTCTGAGCGCTAAAACATCTAGTTCCGACCGCGCTTTTCTGCAAGCTCATAAAACTATATAGCCGATGGAATCAAATTTGTTTCTATCCAACACGACATGACGCCAGGAAACGATGCGACGGTATACGGTTAGCTTTTAATTATTGTCAGCGGCGGAGGGGTCTCGCGGGTGTGACGGCGCAAGACGGGTGTGCGGTTGCGGACACACTCCGAGAGTCAATTTTTGATTAAATTTTGCGGTCGCAAAGTAGGAAAGTAATTACATGACACGATGCGACGGACTGCCCTGACCGGGCGGTGCTTTAATGTTTCGTTTGTGATACATAACGTTCGGGTATGCGGAGCTTCAGTGGAGAGAGAGAGCCCCACGCGGAGTTCGCTGGACCGCGATTATTTGAAAATTACATTTCGGAAACGAGAGAGATCATGGTGGACTTTACGTGGCTTAAATGGGCGGTTTTAGTGATGACGATGACCGAAGGAGGAGTCTGAAATTTGTTAAGGGTAGTTCCACGGTAACAAAACTTTTCACTGACGATGATAAATATAGTCATGGAAATTGTACCATTGAAACGTTTAAAGCTAGAGGTCGTTCAAGAAGTATAGGCGCATCAAGACCGATAATCTTTGGAATTTTTCGCCGTTCTTTCTCATAATACATGGTAAAACTAAATGGGAATGAATTTTAAAAGTATGATTGCCATTGAAGAACACTGTAACAGCAAAAGGTCAAGATTGGAGGCAAGGTTTGTTTTGATTTGAATGCGAATAAAAATTAAAACTTCGACAAAAATTATCGTTCTAGCTGCGCCTGCACTTCTGAGTTTTGAGACGAACTCTACCAAATTTTTGGTCTTTCAAGAATTACTCAATTTCTGTATCGGTCTATGAAAAAAACCCCAGTCGATTGCTGTATCTAGATAGTCAAAAGACCTTCATCTTCATTTCAATGGGTCTGTTGCAAACTTTTGCTACAGCGATATAGAGTGTTAAATCTTAAGTAAAATCACGTGAAAAGTCCATTGGTGGTATCAGAAAGTCATAAAATGCAGTATTAAACTCACAAGAGGCGTTTAACTGAAACCCAAGATGGCGGTAAAATATCGAGCAACTTGTGTGCACGCACTGTGATGTGAACATCCCTGATGGCCAACGTTAACAACCTCACAGCATCGGAGGTTATGAGTTTATTTGCGTTGTGATTGATGTGATCGATGTTGTGAGGTTGGCCATCTTGGATGTTCATGGTGCTTGCATACAGGTTGCTCGATATTTTACCGCCATCTTGGATTTCAGTTAAATGCCTCTTGTGAGTTTATTAATGCATTTTATGACTTGCTGCTGCCACCAATGGACTTTTCGCGCGATTTTACATGAGATTGATCTTTCTATAGTGCTGTAGCAAAAGTTTGCAACAGACCCATTGAGTTTGAAATTGATCTGTCTGGAAACTTTTGATTAAATGTTAAAAAATGAGAGGTAAACAAATCGAGCCCGGATTTTAAATGTCCATAAGAGATTTCTATCATGGATGCCACCTCCGTGTCTACAAAATTACGCCCCAGAAAGCTATAGCTTATTTATGGTTATCGCTCGTTAGGTATACGTCCGCTCATCATGTGGTTGTTCAAATTTGCATCGGTGCTCATTATCACTTTTAGCGCTCTGATTTCGAGCACAGGATTTACCGTAATCGTCGGGTTCAGAATGAACTTATTACTCAAGAGCTATAATAATTGTTATGAATCATCACAAAAATAAGAGGAGGTCCTCAACGTGAAACCTTTAAAACTGCACCGCAGATTCTGCACCAGTTCGCAGCCTCCGCACACAGAATCGAAACATAGTTTTTTCGGGACAAGAAAAGTTTTTTTTTTTTTTTTTTTTTCCATCGCTACCGTTTTGTGTATATTTAATGGCATTTTTCAATGGGGCTGTTGCACATTTATGCTATAAGCGATTTGATAGTCGATTCTGGTGTAAAAAACCCCACAACTAACGATGGCAGAACTAAAAACTTCCGAAATCCACTCCTAAACTCAATAAACGCTTTTATTTGAGAGGACGTAATGGTGGCTGAGGGCAGTATAATAATGGGAAATTCCTATCTTAATTTCGGCACTCTCTTTATGCTGACAAGGATGATTCACAGAGTAATTAATTAGTCGTCAGAGTAGTGATCCACATCCGATAAATAGTCTGTGACACCTAGTGACACCGGTGTCACATAGAAGTCGTCTCTTATTGGTGACTTCTTGATGGAGTTACAGTATTTGTTAGATGGGAATCTTCCGTTATTACTACCTTCAGCCACCATTACGCCATCGCAAATAAAAGCGTTTATTGAGTTTAGGAGTGGATTTCGGAAGGTTTTAGTGCTGCCATCGTTAGTTTTGAAGGGTTTTACACCAGAATCGACTATTAAATCGCTTAAAGCAAAAATGTGCAACAGCCCTATTCACCAATGATTCCACCGGTTGAGAAAAGATTACACAGTTCAGTTCAGTTTGTGACTGTAATGCATGAAAATACTCTGATCTATAAAATTGTCTCAACCGGTGGAGTCATCTTTGAATATGAAAAACTGGCGGATATTTCAATGATTTAAAGGCAGTTCCATCGACTGAGAAAAGATTACTGCAGCTATCAGAGTATTTTTGAGTATTAGAGAGTCATATGAACTGGACTGAACTGTGTAATTTTTCCTCAACCGGTGGAGTCATTTTTGAATAAGAAAAACTTGCAGGTATTTCAATAATTTAATGGCGATTCCACCAACTGAAAAAATATTACAGATCAGAGTATTTTCATGTATTACAGTCATCATGAGCTGAACTGAACTGTGTAATTTTTCCTCAACCGGTGGAATCATCGCTGAATTGAAAAATGCCATTAAATATATACGAAGGGAAGCACTAGTTTCTTTAATATGAAAAGTTATTTTATAATATTTGATTGCAGGAATGATGTTATTTGATTTTTTTTAAGCTCTAAAATGAAGGCTTTCAAGAGTTCTTGTTACTTCTTGTTATTCGCTCATATATGCACGGAAAAAGAAAGACTGGTAGAATTAACCATCTGCTTAGCTGATTTTGGAGTCTGCCACCAAGTATGGTGAATGCAATAGGCCTCTTTAGCGACACAACTATCCACGCCAAGCACCAAACATCAGTGTTTTTTTTAACTAAATTTAATGTATTTCAATGAATTTTCTTGTTAATTACAAGAAAATGGTGCTACTACATAGTACTTGAGACGCTGATGTCAACAATGATATCATTTTTTACGTAACTCGTCCTGATTTTACGCATAGTCTACTTTTAGGCATTTTTCGCGATAAATTATAAATTGTGGAAAAACTAGATTATTTCGATCAAAACTAAGGCCAAATTCGAACTCGGCAGGCAAATTTACGTCGGAAATCAAGCTGTTCACGCGATTACAGATCTAACTACAAAGAAAAACTCCATGTTTGTGTCTAGGGACCCTTATTTTGTGTTCATAGGGGGCTGACATCTATGCCGTTAAAGCGCAAAAATTATATGATGGTAAAATTAACTATATACTCGATAGCAGACTCGATAATCAGCTAAGCAAATGGAAAATGATATTAGTCTTTTTTTCCATGTATCTTATAGTTTTTATCCGTGAAAAGATGTCTGGAAAATTCTACGTTTTGATCAACTGTGCGCCCCGCCGCCGTCGGCGATGACCGACTCGCGACTCAAGTGTCGAGGTTGGAAAATCACCAACGAAGCGCGGTTCGCGAGTGGATTTGAGGGCTGCCCCCAACACACGCTCACACGTACAGTGTGCACACTCAAACACACACTCGCACCATACACGTATATACTATGTATGACGTAAACACACACAAACACACCACTTTGCACCTCCATGGTGGGTGCGGGCGTTGAAAAATGTTTCCGAAGCCAATAAACCGCAGAGATAACACCCTCCCCCTCCCACCCCTTCGGAATGGTTCACCTACCCTCTCGCGCGGGGCGCTTTGCTCGGGAGCTTTATTAATTGGCGCTATTGCTTCTCCTACACCGGAGTCGCGTGGAGGGTTTCGCGTGCGCGAATGGCGGCATCTGGGGAGGGGGGGGAGGGGAGGGGAGGGGAGGAGAGAGAGAGAGACGTGGGCCCCGGCTCGACATAAAATGAACATAAATTAATTTCGACCGTTCAACACACACACAATACACATACAGGGTGTTTTAGGGCGACTACATGCTACTTGAAAAGCTATAAGACTAAGCGTATAGGGTTAACTTTCTTGAAGTAGTAAAAGAATCAGTGCAGCGCCGGGCGGGCTGTTGGTTCAAAGCAGAGCTGGCTGCCGTTCTATGTCAGTAGCGAAGCGTGAAATTTGGCAACAATGTATTTTCTCCAGTTAAATTCACCAAAAAAGTCGAACGGTCCCTATGACCAGGCATTTCGACCTTTTTAATGTGTTTAAATGGGGGGGGGGGGACGTTGCCAGGTCGCACGCCTCGCCACTGTTCTACGTACGTATATTTGTAAAAACGTTTTCAATTCACCGATGGTTCCACCGGTTAAGAAAATATTACATGGTTAAGTTTCAGTGTATGGCTGTAGTGCACGAAAATACGCTCATCCGTAATCTTTCCTCAACCGGTGGAGTTGTCGATTACTCTAAAAAAAAGTTTACGCATTTTAATAATTTAACGGCGATTGCGCCGATTGAGAGAAGATTATAGATGCGAGTATTTTCGAGCATTACAGCAATACCGTCTCTAAACATACCTACCAAGCTGCTTCTTTGAGGTTAGGGTCGTCTTGGTATACGTACGCTTATGGAGAATGAAATATTATGGTGAAATGAAAAGTCGATATTTATCCCCTTAAAACACGATTTTCAACTCTTTTACTGCTTCAGGGAAGTAAATAAGCCCTAAACTTTCATTACTGACGTACTTTTCAAATTTTGGTTGAACTTCAAAAAACCAACCAAATCCTCATTAACGCCATAAGCATTCCATAAGCTTACATGGTACCAAGACGAACCCTAACTCCACTTTTTCAAAAGAAGCAGTCGGGTATGAGTAGTCGAGGCGGTATTGATTACAGTCATGTATAATGAACTGAACTGGGTAATCTTTTCTCAACCGGTGGAATTATCGGTGAATTGAAAAAATATCATTGAAAGACGGCAAGCACTGGTTCAAAGTAGTGATGTATCTGCATTCTGCAGCAATAATATGCATGCTGTTGAAGAGGTCCTGCGGCATACTCATATTTGACGCTGACATGGTACGATTCGTTCACTCTTTTGATCAACCTTAGAATCCATAATTTCATGTTTGGGAGAAATGTCAGGCTCTTGTGTAAGGAACGTCTAGGGTTCGGATTATACCGACCCTCTCCCTCCCTTCACCGAATTCAAAAACATTGGTTTTTATAATATAATGGCAGCCCATTCGCCTCCCTTTCTTAAAATTAGTTAGTAATGTTAATATATACTTTACAGACATAATTCACTCAATCCCGTTAAATAATGTATTTTAACCGCAGCATGAAACCCTAAACCATAAAAAATAAAACAGAATTCGAACATCACACTTTTTGAAATCATAGCTGTTCAATATCACTTTTGGGTTTCCAATAAAAATAAATAAAATGAGGGTTGACGAATTTAAATACGTTAAAAGCTCCAAACAAGAGGAAATGGCACTCAGCTCAGAGCCTACAATTATTCAAAGGGCACAGCCGCTTTGCGACACCCTGTGCGTAAATACCCTCATACAAAATAAAGCCGGCGCACAAGCGAATACGTATATTGGGAGGGATTTCACCAGAATAATTCATTTATCAGATCCCCCAACCGATACCACAGCGGAAATGTTTTTAATAATGTTTGACACATGTCAATCGCTTGTTCTATGCCGTGTTACCCCCCTCAGCCCTCAGCCCTTACACACGCCTTCAACCACCTCAAAACCGCGACCTTTCACCACCAAGACCACAATTCTTCACAGAACATGTTCAAGCGATGTTTCACACACTACGCTAGGTTTCAAAAAGCTTCCGCAACTTTTTTTCTTTTTATTTTTAACCGCTTGTTTTACTTCTCCTAAATTAACAACAGTTCACTCAGAACGGTATTTCAATAGTAATCTTGCGACACATTTTTTCAGTATTGTCTTGTTGTCTCCCGCAATTCAATTAAAATTGCTATGGGGATGTCACGTCGCGCCGTACTATTGTCTGAGAACCAGTGTTGCCAGATTAGGGTGAAAAAACCGTACGTTTTACATTGATTTAAATGGGGACGATACGGCTTTTTACCCTCGATTTGGCAACACTGTTGAGAACGTCAAAACTGGTCAAAAATCAGAAAGTAAATTTCTCATCAATTTATCACTTAAAAACTTTTTAGACCAATTTTAACCGCACAGATAACACTTTTAACGAGTAATTTAAACCTATAGGAGCTTCACTGTAAAGTTTAAATTCAACTTTTATATTTTAAAGTTATGGGTACAACCCGATTAGATAAATCATTTTTAAAAAATCTCAAGTATTTTTAGGATCAATGGTTCAAGTCTCCATATTTTAACGGCAAATAACAGGGAGGAAAAGCAAAAAACAAAAC
This sequence comes from Trialeurodes vaporariorum, assembly GCA_011764245.1. Classification (NCBI taxonomy): domain Eukaryota; kingdom Metazoa; phylum Arthropoda; class Insecta; order Hemiptera; family Aleyrodidae; genus Trialeurodes; species Trialeurodes vaporariorum. Next base: position 54,094,808 of record VMOF01000388.1, on the reverse strand, counting down.
AAAACAAATTGTTGCATATTTTTGGAATTGTCTTTTCTTCAAAAACCACCAGGCATAAAAATAGACAAAAAATGTAATACAAGGCAATGGTCTTGAACATTCAGTATGATACGCAATCATTTAAAATGCTTTAAGTTTTAATAAAAAAATAAATAAGCCCAGCCTACGGTGAAAGAACGTGTGGGGTCTTTTCAGATCCCCTTATAGTATCATAAATTGGTCAGATATAAGTGGGAGGCTTCCAAGGGTTGAAGGCTCCATCAAATGAATAACGTAATCTACATTGATAAAGTTTCCTAGCAAATTAACCCTTTAAGAACCAGGTTCAGGTTATATGAAAGAAGGGAAGCTTTATCTCTCTCCTTCGTAGGTAGTCAAATATTCGTACTCCGCTGTGTTCATTTTGCCTATCTCGGTAACTAAAGGCTCTAGATGAGCCATTAATTTACATATGTTAGCAATTTGGGGTAGATTTTACTGTGAATATAGGAGATTAAAATTACGAAAACGAATAACTCGGGCGAGGAGTTGAAAGGGTTAATCACAAACGATTCTCATCAGAACTCGGAAAACACTAATTTCTAAGATTAAAATTCCAAATTTGCTCAATTTTTAATCGCCCAAATCGGCGACCTCGTATAGCGCCGTGTCACTTTAATAACTCAACGTGAACAAAATACCAGGTATTAAATTTACTCACACACACCCTCACTTTCTCTCTCTCTCTCTCTCTCTCTCTCTCTCTCTCTCTCTCTCTCTCTCTCTCTCTCTCTCTCTTTCTCTCCGTCTCTCTCTCCCCCCATACACACACGCGCGCACGCTCAGGGACGAGACCGTTAACAGAGCGATATGATTACTGGCAAGCGTGTTTTGTAAATTAGATGGTTGACTTAATCCATCAAATTCAGGATTCATTGAAAAATTTAATAAATCAATTTTGCCAGTATAAATGTGATTACGCCACTCGCAGTCGCAAACACCGCGTAATCCGATGAAAAATGACAATTTGTACTGTACAAATAGAGCCCCCATAATCGATCGCGCGCAGAAAGGAACATATGAGGACGCATGATGGAACAAGGAATAATAATAAAAATAGAAATAATAGAATGAATGAGTGCTCGTGCAGAAACTCTCTGTGGAGCTTCGAAGAGTTTATGTAATTAGCTCCGATGATGTATTTTAATCGATACTTTTTTTTTTTCTCCCCTCCAATAAATCAACTTTCTCAAACTAGAATAGGGACGGTAGGTAAAATAGACTGGAAAGTTCATCGTTATGTTGTTAAAAACGAGAAATTTACTCGAATGCTGATTCGACGTTCACCCTTCTTTCGTACAGTCTTTTTTCCTGTAACAACATTATACCTTTTTTACTTTTGCACAACTAATCAGAACTAGCTCGACCAGCTTCCTATTTTATCCAACAAACTTCCGCGCGATTCGTGGATCATTTGTTAACCTTCGACCTATTTAGGCCATCGTGATAAGGTTGTTTTTCTTTGTTTTTGTTTTTGTTTTAAAAAAAAAAAAAAACATCAAAAACGGAACTAAACGAATTTAAGCAAGAAAGCCAGAAGCTATTCGAATTTGTAGAATAACACAAACACTTTGCAGCACCACGTTAAGACCCCTCCCGCCTATTGTACTCCTCTGTTACAATAGAAACTGTGGTAGATTACCGTAACGTATTCCGCACACTAAACGGGTTACAGACATTTGTAGATCTATGCCAGTTACGAATCGCCTTCAATTCCAGGAGACGCAAAACCAAGACGAGTGTGTAGGAATAGTTATCTCGGGACTATTACGATTAAGCATAGGCAACTACGGAGCTGACTAACGTATGTGAGATTAACAAAATTCGCTGAGTGGTTTTTTGATCAAAGAGTCCCCCTCCTTTCCAAGTTGAATTACGAAGGGGTGTCTCAAGAGTAAGTATCAAGTTGATTTAAAAAAAAAAAAACAAAAATCCAATTTCAAGCTTTCCAATCATTTATTGAGGTTGTTTTACTCGGATTCAAATGGGGGGCCATTTTTTAACCACATTGCAAGAGCCGCCACCACACTGAATCGCATCATTAGCGGACTCGGGAATTTCTCTACCTCTGATTCTCTGAGCATTTGAGGACACGTGTTAGAAAAAGATTCACTCAGGAGGAATCATCACTCGATTTAGCCCCTTTCCTGTCTTTTTCTAACAAATGTGATCTAATTTAATGATGCGAAAGACAGAGAGGGAGAAAAAGGGATGGGGAGAAAGGGAGTGATAGGGGGAGAGAGAGGGAGAGAGAGAGTGAGATAAATTCCTAGAAATAGGCTTTTATACATAGCGTCAGAGTGCAATGGAATCGATTGGAATATGTCATTGCCAGATGTTTTAAAATTACTCAATTCTTAGGAAATTAGACCGCGGTGACAGTACTAGAATACTGTCAATAAGGCGTGGTTTGTCTTATCGCCTCTGACCTTAAATTGTCGGTGTCTTTATAAAAAAAAGGCAGGACTCAATGCGACGTTTTAAATTCTCGCGTTACTTTTTACACTATAAAGGAAAAGCAGACATTTAAATTTTCCAGATCTTTTCTCCTAATTTTGAGTGCAACCTACAAAACCTGATAACAAAGTTCGCAAAAATTGGCTGGTTAGTTCGCCAATGGGGCTATTGCACACTTTTGCTATAAGCAATTTAATAGTCGATTATGGTGTAAAAACCTCAAAAAATAACGATGGCGGCACTAAAAACTTCCAAAATCCACTCCTAAACTCAATAAACGCAGTTATTTGCGGGAGCGTAATGGTGGCCGAAGGCACTAACAATGGGAGATTCCTATCTTAATTTCGTCACTCTTTCTATGTTGACAAGGATGATTCACAAAGTAATTAGTCATCAGAGTGATGATCCACATCCGATGAATGGTACCGCAACACCAAGTGACACCGGTGTCAAATGAAAGTAGTCTCTTATTGGTCACTTCTTGATGGAGTTTCAGAATTGTTAGATGGGAATCTCCCATTGTTAGTGCCTTCGGCCACCATTACGCTCGCGCAAATAACTGCGTTTATTGAGTTTAGGAGTGGATTTTGGAAGTTTTTAGTGCCGCCATCGTTATTTTTTGAGGTTTTTACGCCATTATCGACTATTAAATCGCTTATAGCAAAAGTGTGCAATAGCCCCATTGCCGTATTTAATTGAGCCTCTTGATGGGGCCTCCGTGAGAGCCTAAAGCTGAGAGCCGATCAGAAATTGATTCCGACATGGCGCAACTTAGGGGCTCTAATAATAATATAGAGGGCTGGCTCTTCGGTTCGGTGCGTGTCATACCTGCAGTTCCTGACTCACACATTAACTCATGAGCCATAAATGTTATGATCTCTCATGAATCACAGGGCTCATGATGCTTTGTGGGTTGGACAGAAATACACATGACAAGGAGCTCTTCTTTTATAAGATCTAATAAAAAGGAAAGAAGTTGGAAAAGATTCAATGTGACCTACCTCGTCGGAAAAAGCTTTGTATGCCTCATGGGTAGGAACACGAGCGGTTACGATGAGCATGGCCTGGAAGGCTCTCCTGGCCCTTTCGTTTCGTTCATCTGTGTCGTTTTCGACCCTCCATGGCTTCAACGAAGTTTGGTCCATCCTGGAACAATATTAAAACGAAACAATAGTGTAACATACAACGACAACTTGTACAGAATAGTGTGTTTTAATAGCGACTATATAGTTATACCATATCCTACGATAGTTGGGACAACCAGGGCGCATAGATGCTGCAGGACATTGATGGACAAATAATATAAAATAATAGAACATCGGAACGGAAAAATCGGGTCAGGTTTGGTTCGTGGTTCATAATTTTTGAAAAAGTCGGTTTGCGGCTCGGTTCGGTTTTGGCCTTTAGGAGAAGTTCTATTCAAAAGTATTTCCTTCGTGAACGAAAGAAGAAAATGAGGGGAAAACGCTACGTCGCCTGTTTAAAATGCGTATTGAAAATGTTTGATGCTAACTTTATTCTTCATACGTGCATGGGCGGTTTCCGGATCTATCAATGGATTGCGCGAAAAAAAGACACTGAATCTTTCAGTGCGTATTTCTCTCCACTTTGACAAATTTACCTACACTTTCGGTCTAAACTGTTTTTTTTTTTAAACGTTTGATCAGATTTGAACAGGTTCGAACCGGAATCTGCTAGTCGGTTAGGTTCGAGCCACGATTTATTATGTTTTTAGGTAGAAGGTTTGTGGTCCAGAAAACTGGCGCGGCGGTTCGAAGCCGTTTTCGGTTCGCGTTTTAGTTCATTCCAATGCCCTGGAAAAATACGACAGCTCATGCTAGGACCAATGGTGGCGCTGTCTACCTCAGGAATCACATTATTGACTCAGATCAACCTTTTCAACGGGCGGAGGAAACAGGGCTGCCGATTTGCGTAGATTTAATGACATTTTTAAAGTCACCGATGATTCCACCGGTTGAGAAAAGATTACATAGTTCTTCAGTGTATGACTGTAATGCACGAAAATACTCTGATCTGTATAATCTTTTCTCAGTCGGTGGAAACACCGTTAATTAATTAAAATATACCGGTTGAGAAAAGATAAAAGACGCTAGTATTTTCGTGCATTACAGTCATACACTGAACTAAACTCTGTAATCTTTTCTCAACCGGTGGAATCTCCGGTGAATTTCAAAATGTCATTGAATCTACGCAAATCGGCAGCTCTGGGAGGAAAAGATGCCATTGCAATTTTATCTCAAACTATATCTTTTGAGGAGCTTGAGATACATCAACCAATCAGAGATCGACTGGCTTTTCGCTTCAACTCTCGTAGGACGGTAAAATAAGGACTCAAGATGCAACAAGAAGGCGGCTAACGAAAAGAAATGAGCTCTTGGAGTGTTTTATAAAGTATTCGCGGTTTGAACTTTTTGGTGTGCAGCTCTGATAAGTGAGAAAATGCTAACTTATTGACTCTTCAGCCACAAGGGTGTTGAGCGTGTCCTGAGTTAGTGCCATTTGGGTCCGACAGATAGCGTGCGATGCGATTCGCGACTCGTAAGGGAAGTGAGATGAAGTATTATTTATTTTACTCGCAACTCACCTGTTGAACAGTTTTTGCGCTATCCCCTCCCCCTCTCCTCCCCCCTGAACTCACTCCCCCAGCTTCCATTTTAACACCATCACATCCGCTACTCAACCCTCCGCTACAACTCCATTCATTTTCCCTGTTTCCGTTAACCCTTTTTAAAGCTATCAACCGGACAATAGGTCCTCGCATATTGTGCAAAATGAAAGAGATTTGCCATAAATTCCCTCTCCACTCTTACCGAGGTAGTTTTTCTTACATGATTGTTCGGTAACGTGAAGTCGATGGGAAAAATTCAAATTACTGAACTATTAATCTTAGTAGGAGGAAGAAGGGGGCGCTGAATAATAAGGAGTAGGTCAAATTTGTTTCCGAAAATTCTGGAAATTCTTGAAACTTCAAAAATGGAGGAGCTATACAATGGAGTTTTCCATCTGTAGAATAATAATGTGTCTATTGCAAATGTGTGGACCCCCCCCCCACCGCCACCACCACCACTAACGCTATAATCGACGCGCGGTTGCTGTGGTAACCATAGTAAAATTTGACGTTAGCTATAGCTTTATACAGGCTGCTCATGGGTAGCTTTTAGACAATGGACCAATGGCGTCTTTCATCGACAGTCCTAAAAATCGATTTAATAAAAATTCAATGATTGGCCAGCTGCGCTACGTCTGATATTGAAGAAAAAAAAAAGTGGCAAAAAATCAGTGAAAAAAACAGTGGCGAGACGTTTGGCAACGTTTCTTTTCCCCTCTTTAAACACATTAGAAAGGTCGAAACATTTGGTCATCGCCGATGACCGAAGCATTCGATTCTTTCAGTAAGTTTAAATGGAGAAGGTACATCGTTGTCAAATTTCACGCCTCGCTACTAGAAAAAAGTAATCAAAAATCATCGTTTTAAATCTTTTAAGCGTAATTTAAAACTTTCCAGAGACATTTTTACTATTTAGAATTATGAATAAAATTACGAGTTAAAATGTTCTCTGTGATTAAAATTGGTCTTAACAGTTTATAAAAATGTTGTAAATTCTTATATTTGGCCACTTTTGGTCGATCTCAGACCTTAGTGGGTAAACCTCAAAGGCACATTCGGCCTATAAGCTCTGGTGTCACTATATATTATAGTTAGTTATTCTAATTTTAAGACTCACTTTTTCCACAGAACCATGTCCCTAGTTAGGTCTTCAGGTACTGAAGATAGTGAGTCAGGCATTTGGGCCTCGTAGGGCGTACCAAAGATAAATACTATTTGATATGCTACTTATTCATCTACTTTGCAGAATCTGTATCGAGGTTTGTCACTGAAGGCCCCAATTTTACGCAGTGGTCATGTCCAGTGCTCAAATCAAGTGACAACTCGGGCTATTTGGCAACAAAATATTTTTCCTCCTTTCGATTTTATAAGAAATTATCGATTTCACGGTAAAATAATGCTTCCACAGTAGTCGATTGTTAAAGTACAAAGATTCAAATAGAGGGAAGCTATTTTATTGCAAAAAGCCAGGTATAACTTCTACAATTTTGTTGTTGTCCAAAACAACTTGAAAAATCGGCGTGAATGTCGTCTATATCAATACTTTGAATGTCACGAATTAATTTAACAAAATGATAGTTTCGAGCGCAAAAAATGGGGGGGGCTGGCCTGAGATTGTTTCACCCCCCCCCCCTCCATCCACGCATCAAACCGAATTTGGTGTTTTCTTACAGTGGCGTCATTTCGAGTCTGGCTTGGGGGGGGGGGGCAAATATCTGAAGACATTTTTTTTTTGCTCATCAATATAATATTTGTTCCCGTTTTTGAGCCTGACTTCACATTCTTGGGGGAGGGGGCAAATGCCCACCCTGCCCTTCCCTCAAATGACGCCACTGTTTTCTTAGAGACTAAACTTTTACTCGGAAAAACAAGTTGACAATCCATTTTAACTTACATATTCATGCACTTATTCGGTGATTAAAAAATTAAATACGAAGACGAAGAAAAGCGTAAAAAAAGCAATAACGAAATCATCTTAATTCATTTCCAACACGAGAAGTTGCGGAATACTGCTTATTGAGAGAAAACCCGGGCGGCTATAGTTTGATTGATGGGTGCGAACAGCTCTATGTTCCTCTCTTCCACTTCCTCCATCTGAGTTCCTCCCTCTCTGCCCCCCCCTCTCCCCCCGTCATCTACTCACTCCCGTACCAGGAGGGAAAAAATAAAGTAAATAAAATAAAATGAAAAAAACAAAACAAAAAAAACTAAAAAGGAGTATCTTGCACACAACGTTGTCAAATATATGAGTTTGAACCGTACATTTCCAGTTTGAATCAATGCTAGATATATGGATTTCGACCCGAAATGTGGCATCAATGTTCGTGCGCGGGGGAAGGGGACGACGTTAATGGTGATGAATAGATTCTCGGCGGTCGTGAGTGTATATTTATCGTTAAATTGATATTAAGGCAGCGCTTTCCTCGCTTCTTCAACAAGAATTCCTGTTGGAAATTAATGATCAACATAATTCCAGAATCAGCGGCAGAAAGTTCGATTAGGACGGCTTCCAGGCTTGTAAGCAACATCAAGTCGCAAATATTTATATCGATGGACTAATTAGTATGTGTGGCCTTGATGTGAGATCGTATAATTATTAAGCTTTTATTCTCACAATCAGCTAAAGGGTATATACCAGGCCCACCTAAAAAAAAAAATAAACCTGTTAAAAAATGCCTAAAATGTTTGGCAATTTTTTGAGGTCACGGACATTATGAATTAGAGAAAATGCAGATATTTTTGTCGCACGAGTTGCATATTACCCTTTGATCGAAAACAAAGGGAGGGCAAGTTTAGATGTGTTCGAACACAAAAAACAACCTTGTTCCACCAAAATTTATACAAAACAACCCTTCGACTAAACTTTTCTACGCTGATGATTTATAAATTTTTTGTTTGTTTTTCGTTGTTTTTTTTGTTTTTGTTTTTTGTTTTTTGAAGTTTCCCTTCTCTTTCCAACTCAAGCAGTTTGACATCAGTCATTTTTGGGGTTCGGCATAAGTAGATAAATTGCATTGCCTTCAGTGATCTAGGAGCTCTCAAATAAATAACTATAGTAAACTACAAAAATGTACTGGTTGTACCGTCCTTTTTTTTTCCGAGACACTGATTATTACATTAAAGTTAGCGCACTCTCCCCTTCTTCATGGAGAAAATTTAAAATAGCCTCGTTACTACAATCGTTCTATGGTACCCAGAAAATATTTTGATGTGGACCAAGAACACCTCAAATTTAGTGTTTTTGGAAGGTGACAAAAACAGGCAAAGAAAATTTCCTATGGTACCCAGAAAATATTTTGATGCGGACCAAGAACACTTCAAATTTAGTGTTTTTGGAAGGTGACAAAAACAGGCAAAGAAAATTTCCTATGGTACCCAGAACATATTTTGATGTGGACCAAGAACACTTCAAATTTAGTGTTTTTGGAAGGTGTCAAAAACGGGCAAAGAAAATTTCTTATTGAGACGTCTTAATGAACGCTCGATAAGTGACACCACCTAATAAATGTAACTCATTGGCCCGAGTGAGATCTGCGAGATCTGTGAGATCCGAGTTTAAACACAAAACTAATGAGGATCGTTCTCGTTTCAAGGCCGACTCGAAAACCGTCCTATTGATGTTTGTTGTAAATCTGAAGCTTCAGAGTCCTGTACGTAGTTTGTCCGAGTCAAGAAAGTTTGTCAAAAGAATGTTTACCAAAGTATTTCCACCACACTCCTTCCGCTATTTTCGTTTACTCTCCCCTTCAACTCTCCGCCCTCTCTATTCCTTTGTACCTCCGCCAACCCGCTTCGCCCTCGCCTTGCCAATCCGCGCGATATTTTCTTTTCAGACACACGGGGAAAAGTTTGAATGTCCCGACTAATTGGATCTCCTCAAAGTTGCGTACAGCTGTTTGTGCAAGTTATTAATAAATAAAACTCGTTTTCGGCTTCGGGTCCCGGCAACCCGGACAACAGTGCGGTGGAGTAGCTCAAACACAAAACACATTTGGTGTGTGAGTGAGTGTGTGAGACAGCAAGTTGTACAAAACATGTCTCGCGGGAGAGAGAGAGAGCCAGAGAAGAGAAGTGGGGGAAAACAAATTAGCACGATTAAAATTTCGGGAGGAACACGTTAGGGAAGAAAGTTGTTGAGCGAGTGATATGTGAAAGTTGTCGTCGGTTAACGTGTAGGGGTTGTCGGGGGTCGTTGAAATGTTGAAAAACCGTCGCACAATATGTCCGAGTCGCCCACCAGGCCCCTCAAGGTCTAGTAACATTGCGAACGCTACCGTAACGATTCGGCGATTCAAAATTAGGAATGAGATACACCAGCGCTGTAAGCTCTGAATTTCTAACTTGGGTCTCATAACCTGCAACAGCATAGTTAGTCTTAACTACCCTAAAAATAAATGAATATTTTTTCATAAAAAAGGTCAGTTGTGAGAGGTTTTAACTACACCCCCCCCCCCCGAAGGTCGAATATGACACTTTTGGGGGGAGGGGGGATATCATCTTCCATCTCCAGATTTCTAACTGTGCTAGTATGCATTCTTCAACCATAAATGCCTCCATTACTTTATTTTACTTATTGTTAGTGTTCGTTCTCGAAAGACCTAAACGCTCGGCAAGATGAAACAACCGAAACAAATTCAAAAACTCATCTTTTCTGAATCAATAAGAGGTAAGTATAAAGTAGAAAAGGGTGCCGATTTCAACCGTGGCGTCATCACCAAAACGGTGAGATATAAACACAGATATGAAAAAAGATCGTAAAAGCAATTCGATACATTCGGATAATTTTCATCGAACTAATTTTATTAGAGAAATATATCTACAGGTACTACAATTAATTATTAAGAATTGCATTTGTGGTACAATAAATTGGATCTGAAGTCAACTGCTCAGTATTCAACTTATTTAGGTCGGGCAGTTAAAAACCGCCCCTCAGACGTCTTTCAGACATTATTTATCGGCGGTGATCTTCAACAGGATATCTAGAAGACGTCTCTTGGATATAGTGTCCGCGGAAATGTATGCTTAATATCCTAGGCCGTGGCATTGCGTGCGACCAGACACCGTTGCATTTGACAGCTAAAATCATAAGCAAGATTGAAATTGAAGGGTTTCACTGCGTGCTCAAGATTTCGACCTGTTTCAAGGGTGTAAATGGACAAAATTCAACGTTGCCAAATTTTTGAATTTTTAAGATTACAGTTGAGAGACTATCCCACCTACCATTCCCTTAGATTGCCAGTTTAAATAGATCAACCGGAGCTTGCTTGGATTACGTCATCATTATTGGAAAAATGGATTTTCAAAAATTGCATGAATTCGGCATGAAGAAGAGCCAGTCATAACCACTGGCGGATCCAGGAAATCATACTTCTCTGATCTCTCTCTCTCTCTCTCTCTCTCTCTCTCTCTCTCTCTCTCTCTCTCTCTCTCCTCTCTCTCACTCTCTCCCTCTCTCTCTCTCTCTCTCTCTCTCTCTCTCTCTCTCTCTCTCTCTCTCTCTCTCTCTCTCTCTCTCTCTCTCTCTCTCTCTCTCTCTCTCTCTCTCTCTCTCTCTCTCTCTCTCTCTCTCTCTCTGTCTCTCTCTCTCTGGCCATTTGAATGCAAGTGTTAAAAAAAGATGGAAAAAGGGGGCGAAAATCACGGGTCTGTTCCTGATCTGTCCTTTTCTAACTCACACGTTCTAATGGGAGAAGAGAGAGAATGAAAGGTTCCTGGATCCGCCAATGGTTATGGCCTCCTAAGCGAGCCTTGCCTCTGCCACCAAGCGCACTCGAAGTCGAATTTAAGGACCTATACTCTTTAGATGTGTGAGGATCACCAACTTTTTCGTATAAATTTGAGAACTTTCCAAAACCGAAATTCTCAATCCAACGGAGCTTAATTCGAGCGAGCTTTCGTGTGGAATCTTAAGAGTTTCTTTGTCACTCAAATCTATTCATTTCTATTCTGTGTATTTTTCGTCTCACGCCATTTACTACCACAATAAAAACAAACGAGTGCTTCAAAGGTATTTTATTGATGATTGATGGGCAAACTTTCTTCAGGGCGTGCTCACTATAAAAACGAGAAGGTGGCGTGTCATGTTTATGCCTTCATTAAACGTCAAGTTTTTACTGTTATTAGCATTTATTCGATGTTTATGGCGTTTCGATTGGATTCCATGCGTTTCATGAAAGGGGTATACAAAAGATAAATATCCAATCCATACGATTTTACGAGTGTATTATAACTGAGTGTAAACTTGTTTTCTTAGGGGACGAATTTTCGGGGCGAGCTTTTCCCCCCAGTTTCATCCTGCATTCATCTCCTATTCAATTTTCTGGTGTGTAAATTAGAAATTATGTGGACATGGGCCGAATATTTTCCCCATACATTACAGATAATGATACATCATGGAACTAACAAATTCTCCTTCAAACGAGGTATTCTTCTCCAAAGGCAGAGAGAATATAAATCCCGACGAGGAGACAAACGCTCAGTTGAAAATGGAAGCTCAAGAGATCATTTCGACTTTTTTTTTACCCTAATCACCATAAAATATGGTCAGCCGATGTTTCATGACGTTATGAAACACCACTGCTGAAACTCCCCAGCTTGAGAACAGTCGTAGGCTCTGAAATTTTCCCTTTGCGGCATAGAGGGATTTTCATCTACTTTGTTTCATACAGCGTTATGAAAGGTCATGGATACAATCGTTCGAACAGGTTTTACTCAAAGAAAAGTCAATTTTGGTTTCTGATTGAGTCTTTTTCAGCATATCCTGAGGTTTTTCTTGCATCTGGCAATGGGACTCTTTCTAAATCTTGCTGCATATGATTAAAAAGTTAATTTTTGAATTAAAATCAGCAAAAGTTACATTGAGTATATTTGAAATTACAAAATTCACTAGCTTTGGCTCACAAAATAAGTTTAAAGTTTAAGGCATGACGGCTGTTACGATTTTCAAGTAACAAATAATGAACTAAATAATTAACTTTTTTAAGATATATTTGGTACTATAAAACCAAGAATGAGAGCGTGATAATTACAAGAATGAAAATAAAAAGATTCAGAATATATATCTGAGGAAAGGATTAGATAGACTCAGCGTTTCCAAGGAAACCCCCTTTAGATTTTGAACAATGGCGAAGCAACGCAAGTATCGTGGGTGATTCCTATCTAATATGAGGCTTTTCTCTGTGTTTCTAAAGAGAGAGTGACCAACTAGACGGAAATCTCCTTTTATAACTGCATAGCTCCGCCATATTTGCTAATGAATCGCGGCGCTACGTCAGCAGGTAAGCTCTTCAGTTAAAATTTCCATTCGCTCACAGTGCACAATTCTCGGGAAGAGCACACCCATTGTTTTAAGAACCTTTTACCGGAGACGCACTATAGTCTGACATCATCAAAAAGTGGCAAAAAATCATAAAGCTTTCTTATCAATTTATCAATTATAAACTTTCAAAGCCAACTTATATCACTCAATATACTTTCAACAAGTAATTTGAACCTAGAAATGTCACCGCAAAGTTTTAAATTGAGCTTATAAGATCGACCTTTTTTCACTGAATTTTGGTCAATTTTTTTCGAACTCAGACCACAGTGAGACAAATTCAATTGACAGTAAACACCAACAGAAACAAACAAACAAACAAAAAATAGAGAGAAAAGGCCAAAAGAGAAAAGAGGCCGAGAGGCCGAGAGGAAAAAGAGAAATGATACACGGAGCTCGATTAGGCGAAATAAGTTTCTTGTCTCAGCAATAAATTTTTCGAACATGATTGTAGAAACTTAACTGATCGCTCACCGAACTTAATCCACTCTCAACTTTTCGCCATCATCTCTCAGTGCTTGATTTTGAAAGATTGTCGATAAATAAGTAAAAAAAAACTTCTCAATTTTTGTTTCTTAAAGTCACGATTGACTTCGCGTACGTCCAACCCTTCATATTTGTTCCGTTTTTCGCACTTATTGTTAGACTGGTTCTGATTGCTGAGACAAATCGGTCGAGGTAAATTGCAAAATCAAACTGTAAGTCTGAAGCAGATGACTGCAAGGTATCCTTCATTTAATGGGTCTATTGCAAACTTTTGTGACATCTTTGTAGAGGGATCCAGTCTGGTGTAAAACCACTTGAAACTATAACGTTGAGAGCACGGAGAAAAATGATCTTCTCGTACTAAAAAAGGCTAGAATTCGGATAAAATGTTCCTGACTTAGAATTTCGGTATTGTCAAGTAAAATTTTGACATTTGTCATCAGATTATTCTAGCCAAAAATGCCACACTATGCAATCAGATTATTCTAACCAAAAATGCCACATTACTCAGGTCAAAAATGTTAGAATTTCCAGCCAAAATGGCCAGACTTCTACTTAAAAAGACCCGAATTTTTTTCTGAGAACTACCATAACTTCCTGTCGAAAACTTTCGACCGGAAACCCGGAAATTTGTATTTCTTTGTACACAGTTTGCCTTTGTTGCCTTAAATAGTATTCGAAATTCTTATAGCAGAGAAATATTAAGGAGTTCTGAGTTTTTAAAGAAAGCCGTCTGCTGCACCGTTTTCCTCACAGGTGCCATTCTTCTTTATAATGCCTCTATTTCCGTATCTCACTCCCCTCTTCATCTCATCCCTTCATTGGCCGGAAAATGACGGTAGCAAGATGAAGGTCAAATGAAGGTGCATCAAGGATAAAAGCCTCCAATTCATCAGGTGTGCTCCTTTTTAGAAATTCTAATTCTACCGTGGTGGGGGATTAGGGAACCACGAGAGTAAAGAGCGATCCAGAATTATTGTGGATCCTTTATTCGAATTATTACCCCGATTATGAGCTAAGCGCTTCATAAAACTACTACAAGAATAGCGGAGGTTTTCCCCGAGTCCAGATTTAAGATCTGCAACCCGCCCGCACGTGTGTTTTACGGGCAGCGTCGTGCGGCGTGCTCAGCCCCGGAAAGCCCACCCGACGATTTATAAGTCACTGTTAGACACTCGAAGCACATAGTGAACTCTCGGAATTGCTTCACCTAAACCTTGCGTTATACCTACTTTTGGCAGCAGGTGTTGCCAATTTGGAGCTTCAGTCAAACCAACGAACTACAACTATAGGTATAGAGGAGGGCGTGGGGCGACGCCAAGCTGTAAGTGAGGCAGCATGAACGGTTTGTTCGCTTCTTATTCTGTACTCTCGGATCAAAATTGTTATCAATTCAATTAATCATTATTAATTCAATTAAAATTGGTTTAAAATAATACAGCTTGGAATTGGTTATGAATAAAAAAAAGTGTTTTTGAGTGGCTTCCTGGATATAAAATTTCAATACAACATCGAACAAGTTCGCGTTTACTGCGGTGTGGCATTGACTCTAAAGTGTCATATGAGGGGGGGGGGGGGGGGCATGATTTGGAGCATCCGAAAGTTCAGCTCCCAAGGAAAATAATTCAAACAGCAGAAAATAAGTTAGTCAAATTTCGTTAGGTTCAGTAAAGCTTTACAATGTGGAAAGAACGTGTAAAAAATGTGCCAAAACTTGCCTTAAGAACCTGTATGATCAGAATTTTCGAGTGAGAGGCCAAAAAAAAACAAAACAAAACAAACAAAAAATAATCCGTTTTTTGCCCCCTTCCCTTGGAAAGACCTGAAATAACGCCACAGCACTGACTTAAGATTTCTCTGACAATGAAAAGGAAGCAGCTTCTGCTAAGGAGCTGAAATACGGTTAAAAGGTCTCTGTCAACAAGGCTCGGGCACGCCTTCCACGCGCGGTGCTAATTTTCATAGCTAGTATAAATCTGCGAATTTACACGAGATGAAAATAGGAAGAGTGAGGAGGAGCAGACGGATAACGACCGGAGCGGAGGTCGGAGAGGCGTGATAGATGGCGGGGGAGGGGGAGGGGTAAGGGGGAGGGGGTTGGAGAAAAAGGAGATGAGGAGTCATTATTCAAGGCAAAAATGAAGTGTTAATTAGTGCAGGGTGCAGAAGGCGTGCCGTGCTGCCGTGCACACAAACACCTCGCAGTTCAGACACGCACACATTCTCGTTTTACACTAAGGGTTGCGTATTAAATACCTTTCTCTTAACCACTGCTGACAGCTTTCCCGCTTTTATATTCCATGTTTGCATAGATTAGTTACATTGTGGGTAGGAATGTATATATAATTTTTAATTCTTCTTTCAACTTGATGTTCGCCGTATGTTCAGTAATTTTGGCACGATGGGTCTTGACTCTTGCGTTGCAAACTTTGGCTGTAAAGCCTGGTTTCCAATGAGACGCAAGGCCTTGCGCACTGTAGCGTTGCGTTCCTTGCGTTTGGTAGCTTTACGACGGAGGACGAAAAGTCTTTCCCAATGAACGCAAGCATCGACCAATCAGCATCAAGGATTTCGAAGGGCGCGCGTCGAAACACTCAAAATGGAGTCGGTTTGTTTACATTTTAAATTTCGACTGCGTTAAAAAGGTTAGGTTAAACTTTCGATTTACCGTTTTCTCACTTTTACTTTGCATGTTTTTATTTTCGAGCTGTCTCAAAAGATATTATTTGGTTTCACCAGCAAGATTCTCAAATCGCAATGGCGGTTTCAGCCCAATTCTTAGCGCTTCTTCTTTTTCACTTGTTGCATTTGTTGATTCGGGACTCATCAAACGCTCACCCGACAAGCAGCGGCCAGCAAAATCCGTCCAGCTCCTTGCGCAGCGACGCAAGAGTTGGAAAATGTTCCAACTCGGCCGCGTCGTTGCGTTCCGACGCAAAGGTTTTGCGCAGCATTGGGAACGATCCCATTTGATCGCGTGTATTTCAACTTCGTAGCGTTGCGTCGTTGCGTAGCTTTGCGTCTCATTGGAAACCAGGCTTAAGGTGCACACTGTCAAAAATTAATCACAGCCTAGACAATTTTAGGGTGGGTATGGGAATTGGGTCACATCTGTCATGAGACAAATAAAGATCCTGCAAATGCTCTGCTTCCCATGTTTTTTGTTTTTCCTTTTTTAGATTTATTTGGCTTTTATTCACACACAATTAGAAAGCTACAGCCAACTATAGAGAAATTGAATTACTTGTGTATAGACATTTTTAGTTTACTGTCAGAATACACCGGAGACTTTAAACATCCATGCCTCAATAACTAAGATGTCCACTGTAATCTTTGCCGTGGTCTCTGGTGCTTGAACCGGGATACGAACCTGGAACCTATAGATTGGCAGATAGGTGTCCTGACCACCAGCCACCGAGGCCGGACTTCCCATATTATGAAAATTAGGCAAGTAAAATGGGTTCATTTTTGTTTGGAGATCAACTAAACATCAGCCAGCAGTCGCCTACTTTACCGAGTGGTAAACATTACGCATACAACGATTGGGAGCACGTTTCAAATCTTAATTCAACGTACGCTAGCATGTCACTTGGACCACTTATATGCGAGCAGAGCTAATCAATATAAATGGAGGGACCATTTTTAATAGCGTTGCGATCTTGTGTGATGCTATTGCAGCGTTGCCAGATTTACCGAAAAAATATTTTCCCATTTGTTTTAATGTAAATTGTTTATTTTTTATTTGCCAAATCTGGCAGCACTGGACGCCATGCTGGTAAAATGCCATTTGAGATTGTTGGAGGTGGAGCCTCTCCGCACCCCGGTCTCAAACCCCTTGTCTACACCCGTACCGCTGTGACGTCATGCCGGTATAGAAATGCTCCCATACGTTCTATTTATCCATTTTGGTATACTCAGGGCCACATTTAAGACCGTCTGTTACATCATACGTTAAGTGGGTGTATGTCGTAAGTTCTTGTTTAGTGGGCAGAAGCCGAAATTAAGACTTTCTGTACTTTGTATAACTGCCAATTAAAATAAAGGGTAGATTTTCCGCCGAAGAAAATCTAGTGGGTGGATGTTCTAACATTCGGACCAATCGGAGTACGTCAAGCGTATAACTGTGTTTTTTGCATTATTTTTTGCTTCTTTGTTTTTGTTGTTTTTGTTTGTTTTTTTATTTCTTTTTTGCAGATATTATAAGCGGCAGTAATTGCACAGGCCCAGCCAGAAAACATTTTGAATACCGAAACGATACCAAAATGTCAAGCTCGTAAGTCAGCCACTAACCGATCACGATTGTTTAAAAATGGAGTTGCCGATCGCACATTGCACACAAATGTATAAAACAACTGATTTTAAACTGCAGAATGACATCACTTTGGCAACATTTCGACAATATTTTAGAAATTAAGGGATGGATTCGGCCATTTTTACAAGACCTCATTTTTACTCGAGATAGACTGCAAATCGAGTCAAAGTGGGTGTGAAATGTTGAATTTCGAATACTTCCGGTAAAACAGAGATGATGGTACAGCGTAGCTAATGACCTAAAGCAGCAGTTCCCAACCGGTGGTCCGTGGACCAAGTTTTGGTGGTCTGCGAAGACCTTTCCTAATTTTTCTAGTTTTTTTCGCCCGAAAGTGGAAACGTTGAATTTGTGACCAATATTTTTTTATGTAGCAAAAAAACAAATAAAAAAAAAAAAAAAAATTATATTTCGGTTCTTTAAATTCAAAATTAATTTCAAAATTGAAAGTTTTCAATTATTGCTTCTGTTCCATAATTATCTCAGCGGTTCCCAACCGGTGGCTGTATTTAAAATATCAGGGTAGGTTAGTTTTTATCTCCTCTCTCCATTGTCCAAGATAAAAAGAAAAAAAAGGGTAATCGATTGTTCATTTTTTCAAGTTGGTGGTCCGCGGCCTCCACCGATCGTCCGATTGGTGGTCCGCGACCAAAAAAGATTGGGAACCGCTGACCTAATGTGATCCTTAACAATTCCCTTATAATCAATAAAGAGTTGACCTTATGTATAGAGCTCCGCCTTTTTAAAATAATCTCTGAATTGCAAATTTGTGCTGGACCTATCTTAGGGAGCACTGTTCTTGGAATCTGGTTATGGTAATTTCAAGACTCTGGGGCTCAGTGTGTGAGCTCCTCAATTGAAAATGGGACCTTAAGTAAGTCTCGAGTTTAATTTAAGTTGAGGAGAGCTTTTATTACATTTACTATATCGTCCAGCTAGTCAGTTTCTGATAGAAAAATTTGTACCAGAAAAGAGCACTTCTGGTTGAAGAAAATTACTTCGAGCACTTCTGAGGGTAGCAATAAGTATACGTATATCTATTTGAAACGATGTGCTAAAATTTCAACATAACCCCATCGATCCTAAACTTCTTAACGGAAAAGTTTAAAGGCTGACTAGAACAAGAACGGACGGTTGTTTTAATGCGGGTAATCTCTCAAGTTTATTATGCGTATTTACTATCAAGTTTGTTAATCTGGTTACCTTCCAAACTGTCGTTTACGCGCAGACTATACATAGTAAGCATAATTGTCACTTAGCAGCTTCCCCCGTGATCCTTCTTAATGCATTAGCAGCTTTCTGCATAGCTCGAAGGAATAATGAAGCTTTTCTCGGTTTGATTAAAACTTGTGCCCATTAGCTTCCGTTTTATCGTAACCTTGAGAACACCCAATTAATGAGCGTTCGTGTAGCTGAGACTATGGGGAGGGGGAATAAAAATCGCATACTCGTCTAGTAGTGAATGAAATTTAGATGTGCTTTTGTAATCAGCAGCAACGAAAAAAAACAAACAACCAACAAACAAAAATAATAAAAGTAAAAAAACCACCAGAAGAACAGACGCATTGTGAGTATTAGGTTGTTCTGACAAGTGTGTCTACGTCCCAAATACATCGGAAGACATCGGTGAGAGGGTTAGCGACGAGTCGAAATACTTCACTGATGAGTTTTGATTCATTTTTGACAGGTCAACGCTAGTGTTAGGAATTGATTCTCAGAATGCATCTGCTCTAAAACAGTCGGAGATTGAAAACAAGAGAATTCTCTTTTTCAGCAAGATGAGAGGGGAGATTTTACCTCATTTTCAAGTGGGATATGAGTGATATATATTTTAGTTATACTGACAGAATCCTTGAATATATCTTATATTTTGCCTATATCTCGGTTATTTGCCGTCCAAATCCAAAAAATCACGAGACACAATTAAGACACTTTTTGTTTAGAATTCAATTTTCGGCAACTTTAATGTATTTCTTCTCTACAAATAAACCAAACTCGTTTAAAAGTCAGAAGTAAGATCTTGAGATCTTGGGAGCCCCAGCCCCCCCCCCCCCTCCCATAGGCTCCATGCCAGCCCAGAAAGCCAACATCTTTGAGGTTTGACATTTCTCTATCCCTGGCTTTACGCCACACAGTGCGTCCGATTCAAAAAGAAGGCGCTTTCCACTTTCTATCACAGAATATCATGACGCACTTATTAATTCATAATCTTCAACGGGAAAGATTTCAACTTTAAAGATTAAAATTAAAGGCATGCACGCAATTAATTGAGGAGATATTGACCTGCTGAAGAGCTCGATGTTGATGAAGACGTACTCTCCGCTATCAATCATGTTCAGTTCTTCAGCGGCGAGCATGATTTCACGCACTTTGGGAGGCGTAGCACAGAGCACGACGACTGAAACAGACAGAAAAAAGGAGAATTTTGTTAGCATCGAGTGTTTTCATTATACTCGGTAAGTGGTGAAGATATGAGGCTTGCAAGAGGAAAATGACCTTACCTTGTTGTAATTCAGGGGCGTATAGCGTGCAATTTTGCAACGTTGAATTTTTCCATTTAAACCCATGTGAAAGGTCAAATGCGAAGGTGTTCACCGAACGCCCAATACTTCGATCTTTTTCATTGGTTTAAATGGACTAACTGCAACGTTGCCAAATTGCATGCTACGCCACTGTTGTAATTCAGAATTTGTTGTAAGTCGCGCAACGTAAACATTAGAAAAAAAGTTAATAGGAGAGAGCGTTACTTTTAAAAAAACCCTGTATACATATAGTCATCTCCTCGTTAATACATCATTATTTTGAAGAATTGAGTTCAACTATCCGTGATAGTTGTTCACGCGTCTGACATTCTGCAAAAAAATGTCGAAAGAAACGAGTCGCTATTTGTCGTATTCAGTCTTATTTAAAAGTTGGTAGATGAAACTCGATCGCGCAAAAAGCAAGTGGAACAAAATCGCGAGTTCGCAACTTTTGTTGATTCCTCTAACTTTTAGTCTTGTAGGAGATGTAGTACGTCAAAGTTGTACTTCGGACACAGGAGTCTTGATTTTTTACAAAACTTTCTTTGCCCCAGAACGGCGAATAAAGCTCTTGCTACGTTTTCCTGTATAGGCAAATGGACGATCAACTCAGATGTGAAATGCTTCGAGAGTAAAGGGTGAGACCATTTAAAAGTCGAAAACTCACTCCTCGCAGAGAAAACTTTTTTCGAATTTAGATAGACAACCAGTGTGTACAAGTGTATACATGCACTCTTTGTGTTTTGCACCCCCAAACAAAAGTACAGTTCATTGAATGTATGTAGTGTCATCTTTTTCGCTTGTTACGCAAAGTAAACAGTTCCTGTTGGCATCACCGTGTTCCTCGCGACAAAATCTGTAAGAATTAACCTTCAAATTTACTGTTCGAAAACCTTGAAAAATGCAATAACCTTATTGTTCCCATTCTTAAGTTATTCCTCTTGTTTAATTAGGGGTGCTAAACTTACAGAAAGCATACCTATTACATACTCGGGCTGAGCTAAATTTTCTTTGAAAGGAGTAAGTTTCCGCCATTTCTGTGGTCTTTGTGTTATTTTCGCAGCATTCCTGCTCCATTTGCCTACAGCTAAACCTTGCAAGACCAATGAATTATTGCACTAAATAAAATATTTTCCGGAAGCACAACGATATGTGAACCGAGCCAAGCACGGAAAAAACAAAGTTTAGGTACAACCGCAGCAGCTTTTTAAAGCATCGCAAAGCAAAAGTTCAAGCTCTACCGGAGAAAGTTGCGGTTGCACCGAAGCACTACTTCGGTAGAGCAAAAGCAATAAGAAAGGCTGTTGATCTACCGAAGGAGTGTTTTGGTGCAATCGCAGCTTTTTCCGGTAGAGCTGGAACTTTTGTTTTGAGAAGCTATTTTAAAAAGCTGCTGCAGTTGTACCTAAACTTTGTTATTTCAGTGAGGGGTGGTGTGCTGGTACCAGAAGTAGAGGTCTAGTGTTCTGTGCCATAGCTCTTGAGGATAATGAGGATATTCTAGTACTGGAACCATATACTGATAGTATAACATTAGAATTATCTGGTAAAAGTACTGGACTCTCCGTGGTTTGCATATCGTGCGTACTGCTAGCATAGAATAAAGATTACTTCGTGATAAAAGTGTCACTGCCATAAGGCTCTGTACGTATAAACCCCTTCGTTGACCGTGCTCACATAAGCTGGCTCGAGAATATTCAAAACAAGCCGGTTGACTATGAGAGTGAAGAGAAAACCGATTTTAGCAGTATTATCCAATATCCACTCCGTACTTATCATAGTAATATGATAGAGTATGGGATCATAAAATAATAATAATTACTTCATGAAAGAAGCATCACTGCCATGCGGCTCGGTATTTAAACTCTTTATGGTGGACTTCGCTAAAAATAAGCCGACCTGCAACGATTCATAACTAGCCAACCGCAGCGCTGCGCTGCTCCGTGGTCAATAATATTGTTGTTGATAGAACAGGTTACACAATTTGAGAATCCTTGCAAACAAACTCTTTTCTATACCGTACAAGGTCAATGAAAGCTGACGGAAAAATCGTGGACTGTAACGCTTATTATATTACGAAGTCATCTTCATTCTATACTTCTGGCGATATTACTAGGATTTAGGAATTCTTTTTTTCGGTGCGTCTATCGTTAAAAAAATGGGGTAAAAATCTCGGTTTAAAAACTTCTCTTGGCAACGCACGAGGACGACTAGGCAAGGCACTAGGCAGAAGGCAGAAGGCAGTCAGGCGGCCGAGCACTGAGCAGCGGGAAGTTGTTGATGGGCTTCACGCGGACCCTGGCTTGGGCCGGAAAACGCTTAATCGAATGAAATCTTGAAGCCGAACTAGGTCTCGGTTTTTGGGCCAACTGATGGGAGGTGCGACCGAGACTTAGGGAGAAAGGTTTGACTCAAACGCACAAATTCACTCGCAGCATTTCCCCAGGAAAAGTAGTAAAAACCATTACGCTCCCTCACTCCCTCATTCCCGCGACTGTGCAGCCACGGCCGACGGCCCGAGTTAACTCGACCCCCGGCTAACATTGGACACGATATTGCAGACCCTTCAGCTTGTTAAATCGACCTGAGGAGCTTTAAAAATGTTGATTTGGAGCATGCTCCATTGACTTAAGTGTTCTACTCATCTCTCCTAATCACGAATCAGAACACTGAAAGAGTACGGTCACTTATCGGTCCTCGTATGTAATACTGACGGCCTCGATCGAGGCCTCTTAATAGCCGCGAGAACCAATGGAGCGGTTGCGAACTTTTGCTTCGGTTGATGTAAAGGTCAGTTCAGATTAAAAACCAGTGCTGCAGTACGTTCGTGTATATTTAATGGCATTTTTTTTTTTCAATTCACCGATGGTTCCACCGGCTGAGAAAAGATTACACAGTTCAGTTCAGTGTATGACTGGAATGCACGAAAATACTCTGATGAGTGATTTGTAATATTTTCTCAATCGGTTGAAACGACGTTAATTTAAAATATTAAAATACCTGCAATTTTTTTAAGTCATCGATGACTCCATCACCGTTGAGAAAATATTAGAGATGCGAGTATTTTCGTGCACAATTGCAGTCGTACACTGAACTGAACTGAAATCTTTTCTCAACCGGTGGAATCATCGGTGAATTGAAAAATGTCATTAATTATACGCAAAGCGACAGCTCTGAGGTCTCCTATCGTCCTATCGATCCTCGTGTAATACTGACGGTAGATCAATCAGTGGTATGTAGCGTGCAATTTGGCAACGTTGCAACTCGTTCATCTAAACCAATGAAAAATATCGAACTATTGGGTGTTCGGTGAACATCTTCGCATTCGACCTTTCACGTGGGGTTTAAATTAACACAATTCAACGTCGCCGAATTGCACGCTAGCTACACCACTGTGATCACCCGGCAAAAAAGAATCGCCCAGTTTGGTCCTAAAAACGTCCTGGACATTTTTAGGACAAAACTGGGCGATTTATTTTTGCCGGGCAATGGTCCTAAAAACGTCCTGGACATTTTTAGGACCAAACTGGGCGATTCATTTTTGCCGGGCAATCAATGCTTCCAAATAGCCGAGAACCAATGGAGCTGTTGCAAACTTTTGTTTCGGATGATTTAATGGTAGATTCAGATTAGAGACCTGCAAAAATGACCATGGTGGCACTAAAAACTTACAAAATCCACTCTGAAACTCATAAAATGCTTTCGTGCGCGCGATTCTAATGATGGCGTGGCGCAATAATTATGGGAAAATTCTGTCTCAATTTCGTCACTCTTTCTATATGCTAAGAAGGAAGATTCACGCATAGTAACTGGTAAAAGTAATCTTTGCTAGCCACTAAAGTACTTAATGGTTCAAAGTTGATTGCACTTGTGCTAAAGGAAAGTCATCTCTTGTTGGCCACTTTTTGATGGAATGATAATATTTTCTAACTGGAATCTTTCGTCGTTTACCTACATCTAGAAAAATAAATTTCGTTACTTACATCTAAAGATTAGTTTCGTCGTATACATGTAATTAAATCTTGTTGTTTATGTGCGAGATTTAAATGAAGAAGATTTTTTGAATTTGAAAAAAATTGATTTAATTGAAAAAAAAAAGAGAATATTATTTTTCCGAGGGACCAGTCGGAATGACAGAATAAAGATGTTGAATGATATTGAATCTTTAAAAAAATGAAATTGAAATTACGTGTGTTTGATTGTATGCTGGATAATCGATTATCGAATTATCGGAGTGGAAACAAGGTTCAGGAACTCAGAAGGGTTCTTTTGACTTACATCCCCCTGAATTTTGTGTCATCAGACCGAGAGGAAAAGGAAGGGAAGAGTTTTAAAATAAACATGAAAAAATGATTAATACGCGAGACGGTTTTATAGAAAAATTTACTTTCTTTATTATTAGAGATTAGGGATCTTGGTGGTCAGAGTTGACCCGGCTTATGCGTTAAAGTGTGAGACCAGAGGGGTCAATAAACAAATATACGAAAAAAGTAGGTCATCCGAATGCCAAGATGCATCTGATACGTAAAGCCATGAAGACGGCTGTTTCAATACAAACGCCGAAGATCTTGATGAATCAGAAGGAACACCATACGCTTCTTGTGAGTACAGTTATTTCATTGTTAGATAGCGCCTCACCAGATTGATAGAATCACCGTTCGCTTCGAGTCAACGTAATTGTTGGTAGATAGCGTCACATCCAGAAAATCTCGGGCGGATCGAGTGAGAAAGATATACTTCGGGTTAGTTCTTGCAAATGTTGTTAGATAGCGCCAGACTAGATCTCCCATTTGGCGGGAGAGTCCTACTTCATCCACGACCTTGAGATTGAAATGATTGAATACTGGTAATTACTCGTAGTTGCACTGACTATGAGTGCTGAAAAGAACTTGCAACTAATTCCAAGTTAAGGTGAATTCGTGTCCCGATAGTGTAGTAGAGCGCTGTGATTGGCTGTTGTCGTCTGGATGCTGTGTGTCAGATAATTCAATTGTTTCCCTTGAATTATTAATTGAATTTACTTGAAAACTGATGGTTTGTCAAATATTATAAAATTACGGAGAATACGAATGTATTTTTGTTAGAATTTTAAATCATTTCTGGAATTAAAGATAACTGATAATAGCG
This sequence comes from Trialeurodes vaporariorum, assembly GCA_011764245.1. Lineage (NCBI taxonomy): Eukaryota > Metazoa > Arthropoda > Insecta > Hemiptera > Aleyrodidae > Trialeurodes > Trialeurodes vaporariorum. The sequence goes on along the minus strand of VMOF01000388.1, from coordinate 54,069,924 downwards.
AATGTTACTGTTTGCAGTTTTGGCGCCAAATCTGTGGCGCGCGGAATGAATAGGTGTAACCTTGAGTGTTGAGACTGGAATTTACCTTGATTGATATTAAAATGAGTTTTAATTATTTAATAAAGATGGATGTATCAAAAAATTGTACGAAATTTTGTGAATGCGTGGATATAATTGCTATAATTTTTGCTTGATTAGAATATGAATTAATAAAAGAATTAAGTTGATGGTTGAATGGGTTCAGAGTGATCTGAAATGGCGAGCGCTCATTGGCGCGAATCTACGGGTGTCTTTGCCAGTCGAGATTTTCGCTCGTACAGCAGCGTCCTTGGCAGGCGCGGCCTCTGATTGGCGCGAATTGACGAGTTGTCGACTTGGAATTATTTATTTGAATTTTTTTATGTTTGATTATGATCATGTTAGAATCCCAAACAGTTTACATCTAAAAATTAATTTCATTGCTTACATCTAAAATTATGATTTCGTTGTCTCCATTTAAAAATGACCCCAGCTTATACAAAACACTTTAAACATGGGTTTTACATTCCTTTTTACCTCCGGAGAATCAAATCCAAATTATTCGCTCTCCTTATTTTTTGGTTATTTTAGATTAGAAATCAAAACACTATCCCCATAATTAATAATAATAATGATAAAGCCAATGCTAATTTACTTATAGTTTTAAAAACATACATTGCAAGAGAATTAAATTAAAGTAATTACATACAACAACTTAGATAAACTATAAAACCTAGACAGATTAAATAAATTAATGTAAAATTATCAAAATAAGGTATGACTAAAAATTCGGTACCTCCATAAGGAAGCCTGTTTTGGAGGTTATCTTTCTGCAGAGCCAAGCTGTTACGAGAGGGTATACGGAGACGTTCCCAAGCAGCCACATAAATTACAATGCATATGCCAAAGACCCTCTTCACAAGCTAAGTTAGGAATTTAAATTTACAGATTGATTTTGGAAGAATCTCACACTGAATAAGAAAAGCGTAAAAGGGTGAAAAAAGAAACGCGGGGGGGGGAGAACGCGCTGAAAACGCGAAGAAGGAGTTTCGTGAAAAATGAGAGGAGAGAATGGAATGTAGCATTTGGTGGAGACTGAACTCGAATGATGCGGACAAAAAAGCGGCGGGGCAGGGGAGGGTTTCCACTCCTATCCAAATGAGACTTCCGGATTTTAAATAAATCACCGTGACCGTAGCTTTAGCTCCCTCAGCGAGCGAACGAGTATAAACTGTTACAGTGACGAGCGGGAAATTTAAAATCGAGGAATCTGATTAGCTTGTAAAGCGAATTTTCGCGACGAAATACATCCAACCATCGTGTGACGGAATGGGCGATCTGAATTTAATTTTTTTGCCTCACTCTTTTCAACCTTAAATCAAAAAATGTTATTGATCCAGTGAAAATGGGTTTAAACAAAAGTGCAAGTGTTTAAGAGTGGCTATCTGAACACGGAATTTTAATATCTAGGTGAGAAAATTTTACATATTTCTGTTATGTGTCAGTTTCTTTATCGTGCAAATCCTTCCAAAAGATTATATAGATTTCTTTGTCCAGATAGCCACTCTCAAACACTTGCACTTTTGTTCAAAACCAATTTCAAATGTATTTGTCACAATTTTTTTTTTAAAAATTTAAAGGTTAAAAGAAGTGAGGCAAACAAACCGAGCCTGTGTGAAAAAGTCCATAAGAGTTTTCGATCACGGCTGACTCCGTGAAGTTTCAATATCACGCCTCACAAATCCTCTCTATCGCTATAGCTCATTGCATCCAACAGAAGTAAATACAAAATCACTGCCAATCTACGCAGACAGAACCGTGGATGACAAGTAACTATACATCGTGTTTTTCGAACTTTTTCGGTGTTTTAAGGCATATCGATGGCATCAATCGATTTTGAATTCAAGACCGGAGTCGAATTCAAAATCGAATTGATGCCATCGATGCCCCGAAGAAGCGTACCTAAAAACTTAATTGAGTTTCCTCGAATAAGTATGTTAGGTTGGTATTGTTAATCATATTCGATCGCGAAAATTCGCTTATAGATGCTTCGACGTCTGATTAGTCAATTTCGAATTTCTCGTTCTCACTAAAACAGTCTATGCCGTGTAGCGCATCGTTTATGAATACGCATGCCCGCGCATCGTCACTGACACTATATGACAAGAATTTCCGGACATTCCTTCTCAAACTATTGTTGTTTTCATGGTAACATAAATCCTACATTCTTAACGATACATGGTGCTCTTCCAGGTACTATACATTGTTTTAGATATCTGATACATCGTATCGATTATTAAAAATAGATTTGTTATAAAATATTGCGGTAACATGTTAAAAATACTTGCAAAAGTACACAACATTGAACAGATTTTCAAACAAAAAAGTTTTTAATATTTCTCGAAAATATTTTGAAAATTCCATTCAGGCAAACAACCGTCGAGCAATCACATATTTCAAAAATATTTTTGAAACATTAAGGAAAGATTTTTGGCAAGACTGGCAAGATTTTCAAAATATGTTTTAAAATGTTTCTTTCGTATATCTGGATCACAAAAGCTCCATTAAAAACGATACTGAACTAAATATTCCAAGAATGGGGCTCTTGCTAACCTTTCCTATGAGCGATTGAATAATTAATACTTGAGTAAAATCCCAGGGATCCAGCTAAAATTGCGATGAGCCCATTACTAAAAATTACGAACCTCACTAAAAAACTCACAAACTTATTTTAGAGTTTAAAGGCGTGATGGCGGAACTAAGTATGTACTGTGATCTGCAAAAGAAGGTGCCCTAGTCGAAATGTTTACTCTTTTAAATCAGTGGCGTAGCGTGCAACTTGGCAACGTTGCAGTTCGTCCAATTAAACCCACAAAAAAGATCGAACTCTCGGGTGTTCGGTGAACACCCTCGCATTCGACCTTTTACATGGGTTTAAATGAACGCAATACAACGTTGCCAAACTGCACGCTATATACGCCACTGTTTTAAATCTCGACAACCTCTAAACAATTTTGCAGCGTTCAAGTGTTTAACCCTTTCATACCTTAAAACTCTTTCTGTTCAGGGACAGATTTTTGGCCATTATTGCTGATCTGGACACAATTTTCTTACATAAAAAGATGTGCACATCATATTTTCATTTTCTCCATAAGATTCTAATTATCTAGATGTACATTGAAATGTACATCAGGTATGAAAGGGTTAAGAACTAAGCATAATGCCTATTTAATGTGCGTCATGAAAACTTGAAAATTCTATAGAAAACAGGGGAAAAGTTGACCAGTAAGGATTTTGACCAGAGTACTTTCTTTTGAAAGCCATTAGTATACCATGGGATAGATTCCTATCTAATTTGAGACTTTCATCTGTGTGTTTCTGATGAGAGAGTGACAAACTAGAAAGGAATCTCCTATGATACCTCCATAGCTCCGCCATTTGAGATGGCGGAGCTACGCAGAACGCACCACGCATTTGTCATGGGGGGGGGGGGGGGTTGTCCTGCCTAATCTATGTCTCCCTCTACAAAAACACAAAGAGGTGAGTCTCAAATTAGAAAGGAATCTCCGATGATACCTGAGTAGCTTCGCCATTACACTTTAAACTTCAAAGTCATTTTGCAAGTCTACGAGTGAATTCCGTAATATTTTGTTAAATACTTATCGTCATGTTTACTGGTCTATACACAACAAATAACTCGCAAATAAACAAAAGTTATAGCAAGAACCCCATTATTTACTTTCAAAGAAAACACAAAACTTGGCCTTCTGTGCGCTGTAAGTCGTAAACAGTATCGTTAACATAAATGATGGGAGGACATTCGTTTTACTGGCGGAGAGGTGACGAAAGAAAGCAGAGGCTCAGGGAATAAAGGACCTAGTTTACTTTCCCACGGGTCACATTATTCCACTCAGGTAGAATCAAACGAAAGCGACGAAACTTCTCTCTTCTGAGAATAAGGCGTCGAATAGCGGAACGGGGGGGATGAGGGTAGGCAGTCCCGCTGAGCACGAATATAATACGCTTGATGTAATTCCCTATTGATTGAAGCTGACTAAGGGGTTCGATAATAGGGTTGCAAGGAGCTTGCAAGAGCCAATAAAACGTGTTAAAAGCTGAGTTGAAAAAAAAGAATACCAACCAAAGTTCTGCTCATTTCAGATAGAATTGAAGATAAGGTTCGTATCAAATGAAACAAAAAAAGGTAAAGTAATTCGTGCATATTTACACGAGTTTATATTTCTCTTAACGACCGTCAATTTACATTGATGGCGTCAAACTTGCCTCCCGTGAAATTTTACAACCGCGTGAAACAAGGAAAGGATTTTATAGAATTTATAAAAGGGTTTGGGACTTTACCTGTGTTTATCGAACTTTTTTTGTTTTTTTGTTTCGTTTTGTTTTTGTTTTTGTTTGGTTTGGTTGAAAGATCTAAACTCTGAATGGTTCGTTCATTGAACCTTGATCAGTTAAGGCTCGTGCAATGTGGCAACAACGGATTCTCCCCACTTAAACCTTAGTAAAATAATCGAACTTTAAGCGATGCACTGAATACCTGAGAAATCAATACTTCTGCATAGGCTCAAATGGGAAAACACGTTGTTGCCAAATAGCACGAGTCGTTAGCACTGACGTTGTAATTGTGATGCTTGTTGAGACATATTTTACGAAAGAAAGGACTAAAAAATAATAGGAGTACTCTTTCACTCTTCATTAATAAAGATTGCCTTATCTAATCATAACTTCAGAACCAAGCTAGCATGTCATTTCGTCAATTTACACTGAAAAAAGGACATGTTCTGGACACGAGCTGGATACACCAGTCCCGGATCGTGATTTGAGCGCTTTCTGTTTAGGTTGTTGACACAGCTACTATACTTTGTGTCAGGAATAATCAATTAATCATAACACGTGCGTCGTGCGTTACTAGTGGCTATATGTATAAGCCCATTCCTTCCGTGTCCAAACACGTTCTTTTTTTTCAGTGTATCACTCACTCACTCGGATCGAGTGGGTAGTTAAATGTTCCTACTTCGCCGCGTTCGTTTTGCCTATACCACGAATTGAAGGCGCTTCACAAGCCATTCCCATTTCCCTAGCAAACATCAACAATTTGAAGTTACTTTTAATGCCGAGTGCTATAACATTTTCGATGCTCGCATTTCTTTGATTTACCCTAAAGAATCGATGACTTACAGCAGCGTTATCAGATTAGGCCAAAACATTACCAGATTTTTAGTTTCTTTCTGTAAGCCAAACCATGAAGGGGAGAAATGTGACCCTCTATCTGAATCAGCCTTAATTATATTAACTCAATCAATGTTTCGGTATTTTTTTTTTTTTTTCAAAATTTCCAACTAAATTTTGAAGACGAAAAATTACATTTTTAAAAAAAGAAAAAGAAGAAGAAAAAAAAATCTCGCCCTTTCTTATGGTGCTACAAAACGTGTGAAAATAACCGTCTTGTTAAAAAAAATTTCAAAATGTGTATTGTGACCGGAAAACCACATTTATTCTTCTATTTTGTTTTTGTCCCCCCCCCATTTTTCTCATATATTTTACAACAAAGTGAATTGAAAAATCCATAATTGGTTGGGAAAAAAAAGTCATTCAGTAAAGCGCTAACCTGGCAACACTGACTGGATGGTTTCAATGACCGACCTAATAAGGATCGATTATTTTCAATCGATTTAAATGGAGAAGACGTCAATCGATACACCATCACCGAATCAATAAAAAGCGGAGATAAAAATACACGGCAGAGAAGACAAAATTTGTTAAAATCTCTTTCGATCGAATCACGATTCACGAGCATTGAACCGCAATTCCACGGTTGACTGAAACGTAAGCGTCGTAAGCGGCCAAAGCGCGCGACGGAAGAGTGTTGCAGAGTTGCCGACTTTGGCACAGCATTTTAAAATTTTACATGCAGTCAAGTAGGTAAATTGGAGAAAACTACGAAAATTAGCAACACCGCGTGCGGGCCTGCAAGCGCGCGTACAAAATATTTCCTCGTGCTGGTTTTTGGATTTAGTCATTGATGTGGATTCCGCCTAGACAGATAGAGACCCGGCACATATATGCTATGCATTCTGTGTAATGAAAGTGAGGCAAGTAGGTAAATTAGGTTCATTTTTGTTTGGGGACTCCACAAAACAACTGCTAATAATAATCGCCTACTGATGAATGTTGAGTGATGAACATTGCTCTAATCGAAATCTACCTAAAATGTCGCTTTGAAATCAAAATGTCGATTAATTAAGGTTTATGCAAATCATTTTGAAACATTTATTCAGAGAATGTTACTCGGTGAAAAAAAAAGAGAAAAAAGTCAGTTAAAACCATGAAACAAACGTAACCTATGTCCAAAACTCAACAAAAAGCGACTGTTGGCTGAGTTTTTATTTAGATGAGTCCCGATCAAATTTGAGCATAGAAACGGACACCTGTTGCAAGTTTTATAATACTATTATAAAACTTGCAACCACTGCAAGTTGCAACCACTAGGAAGATCTCTTTGTCTCTGATTTTAAATCACTTATGATGTAAATAACGTTTTCCGATTCACCGGAGTGCTGCATCGACGCAGAAAAGATTTCGAATAGCATTCATGCACTAATTGTTAGAAAAATGTCCTGTTACCGTAACACAAATTCTGAATATTATTTGTCGTACCGTACCCAGACCCAGGCCAAGGGGCTGATTGGCTCGCAACCAAGGCGCGGGTAATCTCACTATTGGACCCTCTACCATGATAACCTCCCCTCCCAACACACTTTCGCACTAATGAAGATATAGAGGGGCTAAATCTTACTGATACAGACCGAGGATAACTCCCTATATTTTTTTCCTCCCCGTTCCTCTTTCCTCCCCTCCCCCCCCCGTTTTCATTTACATTATACCACGACTCCAATGCAATTAGGAGGCCCCCTGTAAGTTTGACCGGGTAAAGATAGGTAAAAATGCCCGCCCTCCCGCCCTCGGCCAGTCCACCCCTGACCGCACCGAAATTCCGGAAACTACCAGACTGGTTAGGTAAGTATTAAATAATGAATACCTTTAGAGTTGGTCAGACTCTAAAGTTTGGGGATACAAAAAAGCCGAGAAAGAATAAAAAAAAAAAAAAAAAAAAAAAAAAAAAAAAAAAAAAAACATTAAAAAATTATGTAAGTACGTATGTGTAAAAACACAGAGGGGGCGACAGCTCAGCTCAGGCAGGTGCAAGCATTTTGTTACGTATAAGTATTAGACAGAATTTTAAATTTCTAATGACAGCAAAATGAAAATTTTCTCACAGTTATCTTCGAAGAAAGTACATAAATATACCGCCACAACAAACGAAAGTTATTTTTCTTGCACCAATAGCGATGCAATTCTCCGGTGAATCCTCAAAAACTAAGAATCATGGCGTCGTGCAGCGCAACGCGGAATTCTTTGATCAGAGGTTTCAGGAGGGAGGCGCCCGCCCGCGCAGCATCGCATCATCGCATCGCGTCGGTCACCGGCCAGGCTCCTCCGCGCCGCGCCGAGCTATGTGATTTCCCAAGCTTCTAAAATTTACCTTTAGTCCTTTAGATCCTCCTCCCTCTTCACACCCCAGCCTGCCATCCGTTGCCCAGTGTGCGAGTGTGTAAGCGCGCGCGCGCGCGTGTGTGTGTCCGCGACCGCGGGACGAAAACCTTTTCGTTTCCCAGGCGCGACATTGACAGATTACGCGGGAAGGCTGAGACGCGCCACGTTAAGCACACCGCACGGTCAGTTTACCTTTTCCAGCACTGACAGCAAGCGGCGCTTTTACGGTGATCGCGGAGGTGAGGAAGGGAGGAGGGTTGGCTATAAGACGACGCGATGTGATATGCGTGGCGGGAAGAAGAGAGATGGAAGAGATTGAAGGTGGAAAAAATATACGTTTTGTTCGGGGTAAAGCACCCATCGTATAATTCAAAGGGACCACTTATACACAGTGTTGCCATTTTTTGCGGATTCGCATCGTACTCTATGGTCTGAAATAGTCAGAAAGTGGCAAAAAATCAGAAAGTATCTATCTCAGATTAATTTCTCATTCGTAAATTTTTAAAGCAAACGTAACCCCTTATGGGTCAAGCCCGAGTATTCTCGTTTTTCATCTCAAGTCTATTTCATATTGTTCGGGGCTTCATTCCGGATAAAAGCGATTATATATCGATGAAAACACTTACAAGATTAGGTCTTGTCGGGCGCCTTCAATTCGCCATATAGGCAATTCCATCTCCCCCGAGTACGAACAGTTAACTACCTTCCCTAAATAAACGGATTAGTTGCATTATTTTGAACTAACCTGGTCGTTGAGGGATTAATTACAGAAAAACACTGTCAACAATTAATTTAAACCTAGAAATGTCACTGGGAAGTTTTGAATGAAGCTTGATGGGTCGAAAACGATGATTTTTGATTGCTTTTTCTCACTGATTTTTTGTTTACAATCCCCCCCCCTCCCCCGATCTCATAGATCATAGTGCGACGGAGCTCAGAAAAGTACGATCAGAACGGAAGCAACTTTTAGAAGAACCAAATGGAAAATATTTTTGGAATTTACTAGCACGAACTGGCAACCGTGCCAGCTCACCTTGTTCTTGGTGGAAGTACTTTTTGAGGTTATATGTATGTTCAGATGTGACGCACATGTATTCAAAACCCGGCCGGTTGCCGAGGATTGCCAGAAATCCTCATTTTAATGCATTCCAACGGATCCGAATATACCCGAAGTAAAAAATGTTTCAAAATGAAGTTGAGTTTCAGTTCTGATGGCATAATTTTATGCATATGAGAACGAAACCTTCTATTAGAAGAAAATCAAGATCAAAATTAGTCTTCTATTAGCAAGGGGGGGCATCGATTTTTTTTTTTTTTTTTTTTTTTTTGAACTCCCCTCACTTTTCGACCCCACGCGCCGCGCCGCCCATGATACTTACATTCTGTGCTTGAAAGTACGACGCTACGAGAAAGGACAACGCTGTGTTTCACAATATTTCTTTCTTACCGTGTCGATGCAAACACATCAGCGCAGACTGAAAGTCTCGATAGACTGATACCATCGCAATGATGGGTGAGAGTCAATTTCGCAGGTGGTCATCACACTTCCGGGTAAATAAAGCAACGCTATGTGCCGCGGCCACCGCGCGCCGCACAACCACAGCCGTATCGCGCCGCGCTGTCGGATCGGATTGAGAATGGGATTGGATTCGTTCAGGTGTCATCAACTACGAAGGTGTCAGCACGCCTTATCTTATTAAAATCTGATGAGTCCTGCCGCGCGGGGTTCCTTCGTTCCAATATTGAATCGAATAGAACCCTATATCAATTCTTTCGCAACTTCGCCCATCCAACTCATTCAAGATCCATCTCCATCTCCGCAAATATAATAGACCTGAGACCATCATAGTCTGAGAACTCGCGGTTCCCCCCCCCCGCATGCACGAAGTTTTTTTGGGGAGTGCATATTGGTTTTGGTTTGGTTTTTGATTTGCGCTGTTGTACAATGTACTTACCATTTTGTAGCAGTAGCGCACCGAGAGATTCTTCATCTCTCTCTTTTCTCCATTAAGAAACGGATGTTAGAAAAGGATGGACAAGGGGATAAAACCCCCTCTTTCTGTCCTTTTCCTACTCATACATTCAAATGGGAAATGAGAGAGATGGAAGATATCCTGGTTGCGCCAGTGTTTTGTAGTATTGAAATTCTATGTTTTTAAGTGGTTGTTTTGAAACTATTTGGCACCACTTTGTTTTTCAGCTATTTTGTAGCCAATCAAATTCCTCTATCCGTCCATGAAACATCATTTTTATTTCTCGAAAATCGAAGAACGGTACTCCAACTGAGCAGATTTTTAAAAAATAACACCCGTTTTGGGGTGACAAATTGTGCTCAGCCCCTCCGAAAACACTCTGGGTTGAAACATCGAATCTTCTGGACATCCTTTCATAAACAAAAATCGAGATTATGAACAATGAATGGCCAGATCGCTTTTTATAAGCATGTGGTTTTTTTTATTATTATATTATTTTATATTGACACTAAACGTTTCTGAAGCGATACAGAAAAAATAAAAATAAAAAAAAGCGTATTTGTGTTCAGAAATATCCATTTTTAGATCCAATTTGAGTCACCGGCTGTAGCTATAGATCTTTTACTCCCTTTCAACGCTTTCCGAGTTCTTTTTCTAAAATGGAGGCGGAGCTTACCGATCATCTTAGCCATATTTCCATTCCTTCAAATCGAAACACAACTTGTCTCTGACCTTGAATTTTTGACTTTAAAGCATCTTATAGCGAATAACCAAATGGTTTAATCAAATTCATTTTCTTTTATTCTCATAATGCGATCAGAGAAATAACGTTGAGAAATTACAAAGGTTACATTCATCAGGGTCCGCTTACACTTCTGAACTCAACAGTCTACACGCCCCAACAAAAATAAAAAAAAAAAAATAATAATAAAAAAAAAATAAGAGAAAAAAACCTTCCTCCAAAGTTATTTTTCCTTCTTTTTTTTCAACTTTGTAAGCTTCATCCAAACGAGTCGTTAAATCATACCTGTTCTGTCCAAACTATAAGCATTTTTAAATAGACTAATTACCATCTCTCGGTGCCTGTACTTAGAATTCTGATACCTTCGACGCGCTTATTTCAATAAGTATTTCTTTTCGTCGCTGGATTTCTAACAAAGTTCGAAGGATTTCCAAGAACAACAACGGCATCCCCCCTCCTCGCCCTTCCACCACGAAATTTTTAAAAACCCGTTTCTATTTCACGCTTTCACGATCAAAGCCTTGCCCCTCGCTACCTCCACTCCAACCCGACTGTGCTTTGGCAAGGATATAAACCCTTTTCTCGATACACAAAGAAACGGAGGGTGCGGGTGCGCTGAGGAGTATTGATACGCACTGGTAACGATACCTTTTCGTCCTTCCCGGACGTCGCGTCGCGTCGCATCGTCCCCGCCCCCTCCCAGATTCTCGCGAAACCTAATTAATTTTGAACATGCCGAATTTCTGGTGTAAACTTGTGACTTTTAATTAGCGTCAAGTTCGTCCTTGATAATACACCGTTTTCCGTTTCGATTCCTCCGGCTCCTCGCAAAAGATGCTGGTTGATATTTTTACAGAGGGTGCGATGACAGTAAAAAGGAGCCCCGCCCTACAGAGCTCTTAAATGTTTTGCCTTAGACAACTGTGAAAAGGATCATCAATTCTTACGAAAAAAGCCACAACTTTAACGATGAAACCACTAAAATTGTCCGTAACACATTCCTTCTCATATCATTATTTTTTATTGATTTATTTTTTTTTCTGCCTTCAATAGGAACTGATATACTCTTACATTAATTAAAGACATACACTCGTAACAAAAAACCTAAGTTAGATTAAAAACTGCCCATTGTCCCAATGGGCAGTTCCACCATCTTATGGTACCCTTTGTACCAATCCTTTTTAATCCTTTTCATCTTAAATAAATTATATAAATATGAATTAATTCAAATTTGAAGATGTCATGTATTTTAAACTTTTTCTTCGGGCTGGGGAGCTGTCGTGCCCCAGTTCCACATTGTAGTTTCAAATAATAATAATAATAATAAAAAAAACACTCCTCGGAGAGAAAACTTTAACTCAAAGTTAAAATGAGCCACTCCATGTGTTGTGTATGCACTATGTACGCTTCGCACTCCAGGAACGAACAATGAACATGCATTGCAGCACATTAAATTAAGGGCTATGGACAACGTACACCTTTTTTGTCGGTACTCCTGAGTTCCTCGCGACGAAATCTGTACGAATTAACCTTCAAATTTACAGTTTGGAAATCAAATGCAACAACCTTTAATATCTCAATTTGTTGGTTACGTTATTTTTTTCGGGGGTGCGAAACGTATGTAGCAGAGACAAAGATACCTGGTCGATGGTCATGGTATGAAATACGCAGTGCACCATTTACCATTCAACACATATGTTTTACGTGCGCTGCGTATTGCATAATCTGGTACATTTGTCTCCACTAGTACATAGTGCAAACACGAAAATAGTCCATCTGAAAATCGAGCTAAGTTTATTATGGGAGGAGTAAGTTTTAGCTCTTTTTATGGCCTCATCGTTATTTTTGCAGCATTTTATATCAAAACGCAAAGTTCAGCAAAACCTTAATTTCAAGAGCTCCATTAAGGAATTAAAGGACCATTTTCAGACGATCATATTTTTTTTTGCACCTAATAGCCTGAATATTTTCACTTTACGCCTAATAGTGCCAAATATAGTGGGGGGATCATATCTTACTCCCCCTTTTTTGTCACGTGAATATATTGAATAACGTTTTAATTTTGAGCAATTTTGAATGAGGCCTTTTCTCTACACATATATAATCATACAGTCAATTGCTACGCTACTAACGATTAAAGCTCATAAGAGATAAATCTAGGAATTTAACTTCCTATCTCTTCTGTCTATTTGAACGCGTGTGTTAGAAAAGGACGGAGATAAGGCTAAAAATGAATGGATAGCAATTTCCTCTTCATAGCCTTTCCAAGAGAGTGAAAATACAAATTATATGATCCGCACTTTTAGCTCCAGTGTTGCCCTTTTACGGATCTTTATTGACATCTTACAGCCATTCGGTGCTTCGATAGGTCGAAGCAAAGATATGTGACAAGATAAAATAAGATGATTGATTTGATTATGTCTATAAACCATTCCTTGGTAAGAGTGACTGCAATAAAACGAGTATAACGATTTTAATCTATATGGTTGGCCAACTATCGATTATAATTGTCAAAGTGGCAACACTGTCTAGCCAACAGTCTGCGCAGAGAAGCATGACAAAAATATTCTCTGAGTATTCGGTACCGTTAAGTTCAAGTGGTACTTAGTGCGTTTAACAAGGTCGAAATTCAAAGAATTAAAAAAAAGATAGAACAATTTGTAACTCATTAAAATGAAGCTCTTTGAAAGTTCTGTCTAGTGAAGAAAATCAATCCCAAATCAATTTTGGTTCAAAGGTTTTGAAGCGTTAAAAGTTTTGATTTTGAAGCTTCATTCCCTCTACCTCGCGACCTTTCAAGAATTATACAATAAAGAGAAATAGTCAGTGCTGCCGTTTTCCGTATAATTGCTGGCATTTTTCCATCCACCGATGATTCCACCGATTGAGAAAAGATTCCACAGTCCAGTTCGGTGTATGACTGGAATGCGCGAAAATACTCTGATCTGTAATATTTCCTCAATCGGTGGAAACGCCGTCGGTTAATTAAAATTTTCGTAAGTTTTTTAAAGTCATCGACGACTCCACCAATTGAGAAAAGATTACAGATGCGAGTATTTTCGTGCATTACAATTATGCACTCAACTGAGCAGTGTAATATTTTCTCAACCGATGGGATCATCAGTAATTGAAAATTTCGATTAATTATACGCAAAACGGCAGCTCTGGAAATAGTTTGCTTAGGAGCGTTGGAACCGACCCTCTCTATATACTTAAACTCTCAACGCATTATAATAAGTAGACTCGCCAATAGCTCATTTAGAACAATTCTATTTAAAACAAAGCCTGACAAATCATTAGGCTTTTCAAAATTTTACGTACACTTTTCATGAGAACAATAGTACAAATGGATAAGGGTAATTCAATCCAAGGCAACAGAAGCTTCAATTATTAGGTTATAGAAAGAACAATCCGTTTGGCCTATCAGAAACAGACACAAGAAAACTTTGACATATTAATTTTACTGAACGAGCATACCCTCTGTTTTAAAAGTGGCTTTTCCAAATACATCCTCAATTTTTCTCAGGGGACTCGACCTGGCTTATCGACTATTTCTCCAGCCAAGCGGAGCCGAGGAGATCTCAAGGAAAGTCTCTGAATTGCACTCTGAATCTGACAATAGTAAAGTTGTGCAAAATGACAGATGGGCCTTTAAATCTCACAGAGCTGTGGCTTCTAACGTGGTTGGTGTTGCCAGATTAGAAGTTGAAATCTTGTATTTTACGTTGAGTCTTACAAGGAAATAATATAGGCCTAAAGTCGCCGTATTTCTTGCAACACTGTATCTAAGAACGCGGGGTTTTTCTTTTGGGGAGCGCGACTGTAAATCCAACCGGATTTCCAAGTAATTCACGAAGCAAAACTAGCGACAATTTTGAGAGAGTGCTCTCTCCCCCTTTTTCTCCTCTCTTCTCCCTTTCCTCCTGCTTAGAATTGGGATGAAGGAGTTCGATAAGGAGCGCTTCGTATTTATTCGTAGCCCTTTGAAAAACACGTTTGACGAGATCACCTTAAGTTAAACACTAAACAGTCACCATTGACTCACTCACCAGTCAGTGAGTCACCATCCATCGCGCTTGGCTTTAAAGCGGAAAGCCTGAAAATACATCATCGTTTGCCGAACAGAGTTGGACTATAATATGGGTCTGTTGCAAACTTTTGATACAGCGTTATGGAGGCTCCAATCCTGTGTAATCTCGTGTAAAAATCACATTCAAAGCCTCAAACGGTCTCAAAACCTACCCTCATTTTCAATAAATGCGTTCAACAAAATTTACAGACGGCAATCAATTTGACAGTGGCAATTATCAATTTTCATTCCTTCAAAGATCAAAATGAAACTTGCCTTAGAGTTCTGCTTTTCTTTTTGGTTTTAAAGCGTGTTCCTTTATAAAGGTTCGAAGATAAAATTCATTTTTATTAATTTTTCTTTGCTTTCAGCATGCAGTATGAGAAATAACGCTGGTAAAATTTCAAAGACTATCAGCCGAGATCCGCCTACACTCTCCTGAAACCAGCTCCACCCAAGCCGAGAACCGACGGCTGATGGGTGGGAAATGAAAAATGATTAAATCAAAGAGACAATCGATTAAATGAAAATCTGAGGTCGCTCCGAGCTCAGAGAGGATGATTTTAAAATGACTCGTGCGGAAGATTACTAAGCCCCCAAACAATCGGTATGTCGCAAACTTTTGCTATACAGTGATATGCATAGGGCCGGTTCCTGTGGAAAATCACATTGAGAGCAACGAACAAAAGTTTCAAAATCCACTCCAAAAACTCAAGAAACGCTTCTTTAAACAAACTTCAATAGACGGCGGTCAAATGAAAGGGTGACAAAGGGGGAGTCCAATCTAATCGCAACTTTCTATCGAGAGAAAAAAAAATTATCACGTAGAGAAAGCTCCTGAATTATGGGGCTCTACCATTGTGATTCGCTCATTCGACCGCCATCTTCGACGTTTTTTAAACGCATTAATTGAGTTTGTGCGTGGATTTTGAGACTTTTTGATGCTTTCAATGTGATGTCCATGCAATATCACAGAATAATACAATCAGAAGGGAAACTCCCATAAGAGCCAATGGAAACAAGATTTGGAATTTACCAGCACAAACTGGCAACTGTGTCTACTCACTTCTCAAGAGGGCGGACATGCTTTTTCAGGCTATACAACCAATCACAACTCGACCAGTTGCCGAAGATCTGCCGAAGATTGCCGAAGATGCTCACTTTCGAACATGGCGGCCCGAAGTAAAGAATGTTTCAAAATGAATTAGAGTTTCCGTTCTGATTAGAGTATTCTGTGGCAATATTTTTCATAGGAATCAACCCTCCATGAAACCGTATAGCAATAGTTTGTGACAGACCCAATAATGGAGGAAATTAGCGATCGTCTGTTCTACAGGAACGGTCACTATCAGCGGACGTAGTCTCGTAGAAATCGAAAATGGCAATTAGAAAAAATGAGAGATCGTTAGTTGCATGGCTAGTATTCTTGGAAAAAACAATTAGTGGGAGTGGAGAGGGGGGGCCGGGGGGCTTAGGGGGAGATACACGCAAACATCAAAATTAATGGAATACTCAAGTGAAAAGCTCTCGAACTCTCGATTGCGTTCATATTCAAAGTATACGACAGGGAAGAGAGGATGGAGTCGGAGGATGTGGGGATGGCAATAAAGGCTCAAAGGTCCAACGAAGAGGGCGGGGGGGGGGGTTATTTACTGCCAATTAAAATGAGATTTGTAGGGTACGCGCTCAAACTGTGGTTGCTTCCACATATACAAGTGGAGTGGGCGATTGAGCAATTGAGCAACAGGTGAGTTAATGATGCGAGAGAATATGAAACTGATTTTGATGTATAGTTTCGTATATACTACTTGTATGTATACTTCAAGTATAATTTTGAATAAAAACGGGGGAAGGAAAGGAATTCCGTAAATGGAGTGCATTTAAGTTAAAAAGCAGTCTGTATATACAATGTATGCATAAAATATGCAGAAGAAAATTTTACTGACAAAGAAAAAGATTGATTGATTGATTATTAATTTTTGACTGTACAATCGCCAGTGACACATGTAAACATAGATTGAAAGAAGAGATGCTTCCCAACCATTGACACAAAATCAGTGGCGTAGCGTGCCATTTGGCAACGTTGTACTGCGTCCATGTGAACCCATGTAAAAGGTCGAATGCGAAGGTGTTCACCGAACACCCAATACTTCGATCTTTTTAATGGGTTCAAATGGACGAACCGCAACGTTGCCAAATTGCACGCTACGCCACTGCACAAAATAAGTTTCAATGTCTTTCTCTAAAATTGGTCAAGTTAACCCGATCCCTTTATACGCTAAGCCGTGGCGATGTATCAATGATATAACCAATTAATTTGGGGTGTGTCCATGCGAAAGTTGGATCCGCTAGATGGTGCCACTGGTCACTTTTCAAAATTTCGGAGTTTCCGATTATAGACCCAGGAAAGAGCCTGATCTTAGAGAAAAAATGCATCCACATAAATATGTTGCCAGATCAGGTTTCCTTCAAGGACTTCCTTCAAGAGATTAATTTTTGATTAAAAGTGTTTATCTGTATGTTATTTGTATTCCATATGGCAACACTGCATCTTATTGATGGTTTTTGTTTGTTTTCAAATTCGAATTTTTTTGGCCTTCAGAATCACGGAGTTATCGGCTCAGGGTGACTTGATATTTTCGTCTCACCGTGTTTTTCTTTGATTTGATCCGTTTCATTTTTCGCCTCATTTTACAATTTCGATAAGTAAAATCAAAGGATTACTTCTTCAGTAAGTAAAAGGTTTAGGTGAAAAAATCAAATAAAGATTAAAAAAGCGTCCGTCATTGGCGTCATCACACGCAGACATCGATGTTTCAGAGAACCCTTTTGACCCGAAACGCAAGTAAATAACGAAGTCAATCCTTTTAGGAAGGCTAGTGACCTCATAAATTATGTTACCTTCAAATTCTTGAACACTGAAACCACAGAAATAACGGGCGATTTCGGTTAGCAAAAATACTCATTTTACTCACTCCAACTGAAGACAGGTAGCCTTCAAGAACGCTTAAACCTCCTTAACTAGGCAACTTAAAGTTTTCCGTAGACAATATTGACAAAGACTCGACCTAACTTCCGTAAAGTTCAAAGCGCGGTGGTAATTGATTCGCCCTTTCCCTAAACAAAGCGACCTTTTAGACTCATCTGATTGATCATTTATAATTCACTACTTCATCTCTTGACGTTTTTACGAAGGTGAATAGAACTAATTTAGTAATTAAGGGATAATTTTCGTACATCTTCCTTGCGCGCGCAAAACTGAGTTTCAAACTTATATTTGACAAAAATGTATTTCGTCACTTCAAACCCATGAAAAAGATCAAACAATTTGAAGTGATGTGAACACCCTCGGATCCGATCTTTTGTTTCTGTATAAATTGACAAAATGTGGCGTTGTCAAATTGCACACTGCGTCAATGAATTTTCGATTGGCGCATTCATACCGCATGAAGTAACGAAAATATGGTTATCAAGCGATTTTTGAAAATTGTTTAATCAACAAGACGGCGATTACGAGTACATTCAAGACTGCTAAAGATAGTATATGTAAGCAGTGCAGCAAAGTTGTAGGCATATAATGCCCTATCATTCGTTTATTCCAGTAGTAAATGCGAGAATATTCCTGAAGAGCTGACAACAGTGGCGCAGCCAGGAATTTTTCTAGGGGGGGCGGGGGGGGGGGGGGTCCGGGGTTTGAAAATTGTCATGGGGGGGGGGGGTCCAAAGATAATAATTTGGTAAAAATTTGTCTGTAAACGCAAAAAATGACCTTTTTTTAGGACAAATTTAGGTGTCATGGGGGGGGGGAGGTCCAGACCCCCTGGACCCCCCCCCTTGGCTACGCCACTGGCTGACAAAGATGCGAGTGGCTGAGCGACGCACGGTGAGTCGAGACTTAGAATTTCCCGGACTTAATTTTACGAATAAAAATCAAGATTCTTAAAAGGTGTCCGATAGAATGATCCATGGAAAAAAAAAAAAATATCAGCACTAAAATATTTTTCAAGCAAAACAACAACAATAGCTTTCCATGACTGTGTAAAATCCAAAGTTTTGATCCAGTGTGCGTCATGGCATCCGAGTACATTATTAACTTGGGATATTAGTCCTCTCAACTTGTAAATGATATCCGGTCCATCGCTCTATCAATCATCTTCCAACGGCCGCCCGTTATGTTCGCGCGCCCGCGTGCGCCGCGCCGCTCAGTTCAGCTAATCAGCATCCCCAGTGTAAAGTACTCTGTCTGTTACGGCTCCAATATTCAATTCAAAACTCTTGTTATGATCGTTATAATTTTTTTTTACTGTTTTTATACCGGGAAATTCGAATCAGAACGGGATTATAAAGCGAAAAAAAAGTAAAGCCTCTCTAACAAACCATTCTTCAAATATTCTCGTAAAGAGGGGCCTGGCCTACAAAACATCAGATGCGCTCTTTCGAATGAGTCTAAATTCAATGATAGTCTAATTTTTACGTAAGAACACACCGGATGTCCTATGAGTCCTCCCGAAAATCGCCTTAATTATTGTTAGTGAATTTTTAGGATATTATACGGACAGTATCGACACTGGCAGATCCCTGATCCCCCTCTCTCTATCTCCCCCTCTTCCACTCTCCCTCCCTCTCCCCCCTCTCCATCTCCCTCTCCCCCCTCTCCCTCTCCCCCCTCTCTCTCTCTCTCTCTCTCTCTCTCTCTCTCTCTCTCTCTCTCTCTCTCTCTCTCTCTCGCCCTCTCTCTCTATTTTCAAGCTAGAACTATCACAAATTGGCACGATGTTTCATTCAAGATAGGTAAGTCTCAAGGAGATAATTCCAAGGTATAGCTTGAACTTGAAAGATAAACTCAAGATTTCTAAAGACTTGCAGATTTTACGGTGAGCGTCTCTAAATTGCAATTTTTTCCGCTTGACTCGGCTAGACTTGAGTATATTTCAAGCCAAACCAAGTCAAGAAGAAAGTCTCTGAATTTGCACTCTGAGTCTAGAAAGTGATCGTCAAAGGTGAAAAAAGTTCCAAGGGTTTTTTATGTTAAGTTTTGATTTTTGTTTTTGTTTTTGTTTTTTTGTTTTAGTTGTTGCAAATTTTGTTAATTTGAATTGCTTTAACAATATTTAGTAACTGCTAAAATGCGAATGCGACGACAAGAGAGAAAAAGGTTTCCCATACGAACATTCACCCCAGGAACAGCGAGCGCGACAGAAACTAAAATAATCTCGCAGCGAAGATAAATAAAAGAGAGAAGAAGCATCCTACCCTAGATGTAAATAACTTTTCCGGGGTGCATTCAAGTGCTCTTAAACTCCATCCTCTGTGGCTTCCTAATCAAGAACATAATGAAAGTGCTTATTTTTGCATCATTTATTTTTCAAACCTTTCCAAAGAGACGCTTGTAAGTCCTGGAAAGGTCGTGAGAGAGAAAAGTGAATGCTGCGAGTATTCACACGTCGTTCCATATTCCGGTGGGTACATTTAAAGTTTCGCGGCTCGCAGCTGTCGTGCTTAGGAGCTTTTACATGTTCCCTTTCGCTCGAAAGTTCACGTGTATCTGGTCATTAATCCCAATGGAGCTCTTGCAAGGGTTTTTTTCCCAGAAAGTAAATACACAGAAATAAATGGTTGGTGAAATTTAGCATTTAGCTAATTTTGGCCTCAGCCAGATGTTGGGGATAGTTTCGCTAGACTTTTGATTACCGTCATCAAACGATCAGGCAAGTTCGACCTATCATTAGGGCAGTTTAGATGGACGTCTGCCAGTCGTCTGGTAGACTTTTACGATATTTCTAGGTCGGGTCCAAAATCAACCACAAGTATGGTAAGTCTTATTTTGACCTCTAGAATACGTGGTAACATGCTCATCATACACCCTGAACATATATTTACATGGGAATAAATAACTGCGTATAAGTATTTTCATCGTCGGGCTGCGGCCACCTCGCTGCGCGTTCGCCGAGCGGAGCGCCTTGCCTGCCCGTCCAACCAATGGTGTTCCCAGTAAGGAGTTGCTTTCCGTTAATCTTATGGATTAACTTATAGTTGCTCTTTTAAAGGATTAGTCTTTGTGATTAATTAATGAATGGTGTGACAAACAATCTTTTGACAAAATACTGAACTAAAGGAGAGAGAGTATTCATTATTCAGTGCGGAACCAAGAAGTGACACTTCATTCTGACACGAAAAAGCTGCATTTATAAAATATACATCTTGCTTCACAAACTGACTTAAAAAAGGAGTAAATTAAATTTACAGCACTATTATATTAGATTAGAGCTCTGTGCAGCACTGTCTTGTGGAAATTTGTCCTACTTCATAAAAATCCCAAGTTCACATAATTGACGCTTCTCGGTCATGCGATCATTGTTTAAATATTTAGTTGGATAATTTGCGACACATACTCGGCTTGCACATTTCGGCAAGTAGGACACGATTACACAATGGATCGAAACATGAAATTTCCAGGACATACTTTTACGAATAAAAATCAAGGTTGTGCATGAACAATAAATAATTACATAACGTAAAAGTAAGAGAAAATCATTTAGTTTAGGGCATAAAATGAATCAAATAACATGGTTCGAGAAAGAAAAATCAACATTTACATATTTGGAAAACAAACAAAGAAAACCGATCATTAATCATGTCTGGAATAATCCAAGTTTAGATCCGGTGTGCAAGAGCACGGAGAAAAATAAACTGTAGGGAACACCTTACGAACACTTTCTCCCTCCATTTTTATCCGGGGGGACCCCCAGACCCCCCTTAAGAATTCTAAGGAAGACCCCCAGACCCCCTGTTAGTATTCTGGGGGAGACCCCCAGACCCCCCTTTAGTATTATGCGGGAGACCCCCAAACCCTTCTTAAGAATTCTGGGGGAGACCCCCAGATCCCCCCTTAGAATTCTGGGGGAGACTCCTAGACCCCCACCAAATTTCAAATATTTTCACCTCTGGACATAATGCCGCCTTCAATTCGAAGTGTTTGCAGAGAAGCTGTACGATTAGTTGCCTACTTCATCTTTTGAAGGCCACTTCAGATTCCTAATTTCAATTCTATGCTCCCATTATTAGTGCCCAACACCGCCATTACGAACGCGCGTTGTGATGCATTTATTGAGTTTAGAAGAGGATTTCGTAGGTTTTAAATGCTATCATCGTTATTGTTATCAGTTTTTACATCTGAACTTACCCTTAAATTGTCTGTAGCAAAAGTGTGCAACAGTCCCATTAAGGGGTTCAATGCATGTCAAACAGCTCATTGGACATCAGGCGTTTCCTGGTGACTGGCGCGGTTAACATGAGGGTCTAATTTGAATTTGAAATTATTAGCGGCTAAATGACAGCTAGGCCTCACTTTCGCGTGCGAATACGACGACTCGAAAGCCAAACTATAAGGGGGACATTCATTGGATTTGGCGTGCAGCATTTTTATCAATCCATTAACTTCATATACTCTATCCTAGCTCCCTCTAGATTACTTCGTAAATAAGAAAGGAGTGGTGGGAGGGGGTGTTATGAGGGGGGGAAAAAGGGGGTCGGAGAAGGGAGGGTAAGGGGAGGGGACTCGGGTAGCTAAGTCAAGCTCAGGCGCTTCTCGATAATTTTGCTCGATTATAACTCAAAACACAGCGATTTACGTGCGTAGCCCTGTCGCACAATGAACTTAGTTAAACTATAATTTGGACAAGGAAATGTTTACACGGCTTACTACTCCTTGCAGGGCTGCCGTTTTGCGTAGAATCAATGCTATTTTTTAATTCACCGATGATTCCACCGGTTGAGAAAAGATTACACAGTTCAGTTCAGTGCATGACAATGATAAATTGAAATATTCGCATCTGTAATCTTTTCTCAACCGGTGGAGTCGTCGATGATTTTAAAAAAACTTGCGGATATTTTAATTAATCAACGAAGTTACCACCGATTAAGGAAAGATTACAGATCAGAGTATTTTCGTGCATTACAGTCATACACTGAACTGAACTGTGTAATCTTTTCTCAACCGGTGGAATCATCGGTGACTAGAAAAATAGCATTGATTCTACGCAAAACGGCAGCCCTGACTCCTTGAGTGATTGAGACTACTGCGCGTCGTGTCGCTGCGTTGATTAATCATCGGCAATATGAAGCCGACGCGATGAGGAACGCGCCACCTCGGCAGCCATCATTTCATCGCAAACGCTGTGACACCGGCTATTTTGTTTCCCGCGTTTCTTTAAAAATAAAATAAAAATAAAAACAAAACAAATACAAACCAACCCTCACGCGTTATTCGAGTGTGACGAATAGAGGATCGCAAACTAATGTAAACAGATAGCATGTAGAGAGGGGCGGATAACGTGGATGAGAATTGCTCGTTTGGCAAACATGCAATGCTCGGTTGCATACACGCAATTTATGAGGAGCGATTAACAGGATTCACGACTCGCGTTTGTTCTATGTGGGCAAACGCCGAAACCCGCGCGCCGCTGTCTGCAAATTCGAGAGGCGGGACCATAAAAGAATAAAATAAGAGAAAATATTCCGAAAAATTTCAGTCGTGGATATAAATGCACGAAGAAAAAATTGTGTGGTAGTATAATCAGGACTGCCGTTTTGCGTATAATCAATGCTATTTTTCAATTCACCGATGATTCCACCGGTTGAGCAAAGATTACACAGCTCAGTTCAGTGCATGGCTGTAATAAACTAAAATACTCGCATCTGTAATCTTTTCTCAACCGGTGGAGTCGTCGATGACTTTAAAAAACTTGCGGATATTTTAATTATCAACGGAGTTTCCATCGATTGAGGAAAGATTATAGATAACAGTATTTTCCTGCATTACAGTCTCAGACACTAAACTGAACTGTGTAATCTTTTTTCAACCGGTGGAATCATCGGTGAATAGAAAAATATCATTGATTATACGCAAAACGGCAGCCCTGAGTATAATGGAAGAATGGGGCTCCTGCTAACTTTTGCTGTATTCGATTAAATATTCAGTTCTTTCGTGATACCAGCGAAAATGGCGACAATGGGTCTGTTGCAAACTTTTGGTATAACGATGAAGAGTGTTTCATCGTATGTAAAATCGCCCGAAAAGTCCATTGGGGCAGGCATCAGAAAGTCATGAAATGCGATAATAAATTCACAAGAGAGACGTTTAATGAAATCCAAGATGCGGTAAAATATCGAGCAATCTGTATGCATGCACCTTTAATATCCAAGGATTGCCAACGTTGACAACCTCACAGCTTCAGAGGTTATGTGTTTATTTACGTTATGATTGGGTGTGATCGATATTGTGAGGTTGGCTATCCTTGGATGTTCGTGATGCATGCATACAGGTTGCTCAATATTTTACCGCCATCTTTGATTTCATTATACGTCTCTCGTGAGTTTTATACTGCGCATTTTATGACTTTCTGATGCCACCAATGGACTTTTCACGCGATTTTTACATGAGATGGAACACTCTATAGTGCTATAGCAAAAGTTTGCAACAGACCCATTGTGTTCTAAAAAATCACGAAATTTATTCATAGACTCACATACATGGCGGGGCTACGCATCAGGTACCACGGGAGATTCCTCCCTCATTTGATTCATTCTTTTGTGTGTACCTGTAGGAAGGGAGAGAGGGGGTTGAAGAGTGGTGAA
The DNA here is from genome assembly GCA_011764245.1 of Trialeurodes vaporariorum. NCBI lineage: Eukaryota > Metazoa > Arthropoda > Insecta > Hemiptera > Aleyrodidae > Trialeurodes > Trialeurodes vaporariorum. The sequence continues at coordinate 54,045,914 of VMOF01000388.1, read as the reverse complement.
GAGTGGTGAAGAGTGGTGAAGAGTGGTGAAGAGTGGTGAAGAGAGAGTGAGAGGAAGGAGGGAAAGAGAGAGAGAGAGAGAGAGAGAGAAAGTGAGAGAAATTAGACGGGGCTATTCTATGATTCTCTATGATACCTGCATAGCTCCACCATCTTTACTCATAAATGGCGGAGCTATGCAGGATGGAAGATTCCAGTATAATTTGTCACTCTCTATGAAGATTCAAAAACTCCTAAATCCACCGCTGGAGCACATCTGTGCGGGAATTCACACTCCAGCAACCTCTGCGGGCGACCGCAGCAGAAACGCACCGACACGGCGCACAGTGGAACGAGCCAATGGGCGTGGCCGGACACGACGTAGCAACTTTACATGCGTGTATCCTTGTTGATTACGCAAATTAGACGTTCAAAAAAGGTTCCATTGGTTTTATTGTAAAATTTTTCTTCAAGAATCACCCCATATTGTCTTTTTCTTTTTACGGCAAAAACATTCAAATTTGTATTTTTAGTCACATATTTCATGTACCGCCATGTCCCTCATTGACTTGCTCCACTGTGCGGTGCGGCGCGGCGCGCATGCACTCGCGCAGCCCCCAAATAACTTTAGAATACAACCCCCACCGAACATGAACACCACAACAAACAAAACGAAGCGCCTATCAAAATCCGATTATGCAACCGTGCTTTGCGATACTCGACTCTAATATTTTTCACAGACCCCTTCACATCACGCGATACGCTTGGTCTGCGGTGCGATGGATGTCGCAGCATTCTCATCCACACCGCATACCACAAACCACACGTTTGCATACCATATTCTTGGAGACCGTGCATTGATGCCAGAAGGTAAATCTACATACAATTTGCATTTAGTATAAAATGGATAATCGGTAAATTTGCAAGGTAACCAACTATAGCTTGGGCGAAAGAGGGGACCATACATGTTAAAAAGTCCTATCTCAAAGTGTGACAGCATTGGCGATCTGAATCTGGTTTGTTTGCCCCACTTTTTTTAAACCCTTTAAAAACCAAATTGTAATGAATCCAGTGGAAATGGTTTTAGACAGAAGTGCAAGTTTTTCAGAGTGGCTATCTGGACAGAGAATTTTAATCCAACTACATATAACCAGGTGAGACAATTTTGCTTGTTTCTGTCAAATCTGTTTATCGTGCAAATCCTTCCAGAAGAAATAGTTTTGTCGATTTCTATGTCCAGATAGCCACTCTAAAACACTTGCACTTTCGTTTATAACCAATTTCAAATGTATTTGTCTCAGTTTTTTTTTAAAAAATTTAAAGGTTAAAAAAAGTGAGGCAAACAAACCGAACCTGTGCGAAAATGTCTACAAGCGATTTCCATCATGGCTATCTCCTTGAAGTTTCAATACCACGTCTCACAAATCCTCTCTATCGCTATAGCTATAGCTATTTATAATTATAACGACGCGACGCGACGCCATGTTATTAATCCTACCCCAATGCCCAAAGTGAGATTCCATGGCCGGGAAAGGGTTTGTATCGTATTTTTTAGTCAAACGACGAACCATTTTTCAAATTTTTGAAATTAAGATGATCAAAAAGCATAGTTTTCGACCTTTCAAGCTTAATGTAATACTTTCCACTGACATTTCTAGGTTTAAATTGACTGTAAAATTATTTTCTGTGAATAAAATTGGTCTTAAAAATTCATAAATGATGAATTAATGAGTTTACTTTCTGAGTTTTGGTATAGTTTTTACGATATCAGACCATAGTACGCGGCGACGATGCACTATGGTTTGAAAGAAAAAAAATAGTGGCAAAAAAATTAGTGAAAAAAAAGTTTAAAAAGACCATCGCTATCGACCTTTTGTAAGCTTAATTTAACACTTTCTAGTCACATTTCTTAGTCCAACCCCTTCATTCTTCAATACCACGCCCCAGTATATTCGCTTTACTATATGGCTACTCTGCTTCAGACGATTTCAGTTTTTTATTCACAATATTTGCGGCCTAGAATTGTCAACTTTTTATAATAATGCTTCCTCGAGCGCCTTCAATAAAGTGTGTTTGCAAAACTAGCACTGCGGAGTGGGAATATTCAACGCCCCACTTAATTTGCGCTAGCAAATGTAGATTTGTCTTCTAAATCTGGTCGTAGAGGGGTTTAGTTACTAAAATTGGTCTTGAAATTTATAATAAATGTGATATATTTACTTTCTAATTTTTATCCCCTTTTTGACGAGCTCCGACCATAGTGCAGAGGCAATACTGGTTAAAATTTAAATTGAAATGAAAATCTATTTACGAAACTTAAAATTAAAGCCTCCGAAAGTAAAATAATTTTTAAAATCTGTAATATTTGACTGATCCTTTTGAACTGCTTAAAACGATAGAAATCGAGTAAGTTGTGACCTTCCAGCCGCTTTGGATCACCGACATTGAAATTGCTCTATGGTCCGGGATGGCTCTATTTTTATTTTCAAGTTACTAATTGTTACGACAAGCGTATAGAGCGGTTAAATTCCATATACTCAATTGAGTCGATTTTTAGTTCATTGAACCACGCAAAGATCCATTGATCATATTGATCATTCAGTTTTCAACAAAGTTCCAAGAGTCGTGCAAAATCATGCTTTTTAAAGCATGCTTTTTTCCATGTTACATGCTCATTTGAATAAAGTTATCCAGCCATGCACAGAAAGCCACTTTTCATGCAAAATATATAGGTTTGATTATATGGGTACCTTAATAGAGTAGCAGCGATGATGCGTATAGAATTAATTGCGCTCAATCTGAATTATGCTCACTGAACAGAAATTTAAAAATGTTCAGAGCCGCATGTCATTCGGCTAATCAGTTGATTTCTATTAAAATACCTACAGTACTGCTTATCATACTAAATTGAGCGTTTAACTATACTCCATTAGATTGTCACTCACCTAAAATATGTTAAAATATGTTAAAATATGTTGAAAGACACGTATCATGCGCCGAATCGTGTTGATCACTTGTACAGTGCCAGTGCCACAATTATCAAGCTAAATTTAAGCTGAACCATACTCCATTTGATCTTCAAATCTAATTTATGTTCAAAGCCACCTATCATGAGCCGAATCTTGTTGATTATACATAGTTCCACAATTTTATTATCAAGCTAAAGAGCTGAACCATACTCCAATAGATTTACATCTAATTTATGTTCAAAGCCACGTATCATGCGCCGAATCTTGTTGATTACTTGTACCTAGTACCGCAATAATCATGCTAAATTTGTGCTGAGCCTTGCTCATTAGGATGCTATAGAAAGTGTGTCGAAAGCCTTTTATCATGTCAAATCGTGCTGATCATTACAGAGCCATATTTTTGCTGCTAAATCGTGCTGAATCATGCTCATTGGACTGCTGATAAATGACTCACTTCTTGCGTTGGAGGACATTTTCCTCAACTCCTCTTTCAAATAAGAGTAATTTGATCCGCTTGTGAATCCTTTGTTGTATGATGTTTTGCCCATAGTGCCCCAGACGGCGGCCAATGTGAAATGACAACCGGAAATGCCTCGTTCCTTTTCGTAGTTCTCATACAAGAGCCCAACTGTTTTCCAATTAAATTCGTGGAGCATATCTTTAACTGCGAGTCGTGTTCTGTTGTCACAAGTCAGCATGCGTGTTAGGGTCGTGTATTCAATCGACTTATTGTCGAATGTGTCAGTCTGTGCGCCTGTTGTCAGGACAGGGATGCCCCAATGTACACCGGCCAACCGAGAGACCTGAGAGATCACGTAAACGCAGACTGGGCCCAGGAATAAGTCTGAAACACAAAGAGTCAAACGAAAAGAGGTTAAAATTTTGAAGAGACATGTCTAATAACGCAAAATTGAATATACTTTCAAGGTGATTCCAGGCGAAAATTGACCAGATTTCAATCCGATGGATTGGCGCCAATAGTCGCTATCGGAGAAAGTCGTGTTTTTGGCATTTTTTAATTGAAAACGAAAGAAAAAACGCAATATCCAATAACGTCAGCACCTGCAAAATTTTGTATGGCTTTTTTGAGCCCAAAACGAGCAATATAATATATAGGTGTATAGAATTAAAACCGTAAATTATGAAATTCATTTCGCCACAAGCTTAGTGAGTGCCAATGAGTGCGAGTGATAATATGTCTATCCACCTCATTCTCACTCATTGAGGCTGATAGGAATTTTCGTATTTCATAATTTCCGGCTTTATTTTTGAGTAATTCAGCTTGCGAAACTTGCAGGATATCTTCCGGAGGTATGTTCGCAGGTGCCGACTTTCCTCAAATTTGCACTTTTGGCGTCAATTCATCAATTTTAGAAATAAAAATGTTGACTTTTTGAGCAACGCTAGTGACGCTATCCATCGGATTGAAATCTGGACAAGCTTCGCCGAGTTGCGGAACGTTTAGTTGAGTTACGCCTCCTTGTAAAAACATCGTAGATTGGTACAAACAAACATTTACCCAATAAGCGCTGTGAAGAGTGAAGTCGAGGAATTCTTTTTTGAAAACAAAAAACTTACAAATGTAGAAACGAAACATACGTTTTTTAATCATACTCTTTCATTTGAGAACCACTGCCACTTCAATTTTGTTTGATGTTCTTACGATCTGTTCAGTTTCTCCAGTGGTTCCAATCGCCTACATTAAGGATTGATTTTTTTTATTTTGGAGGGAGGGGGTAGGGTACCCCCTTAAACAAAATTCTCGTTACGGCGACCGGATAATCTTCTTAGTGCAAAAGTATCGATTTTTTGCGGAGGTTCAATTGATCTCTCCGAGGAATGAAGATCGATTCTTTCCCACAGGTTTAATCGGAGGAAACATCTGTATTCTCTTTCTGTTTTTCCTCCATTGAAAAAAACGCATGTTAAACAGTGATAACAAGTAAGTAAAACCCCTCTTTCTATTTTGTTTCTACTCATACATTAAAAGAGAAAAAGAGAGAGATCGTGGGTATCCTGGCTGCGCCACTGGAAAAGTGGGTGGACAGAAAATGCACGAGACAAGACTAACCAAATTTACAACCGGATACGGAATAATTAAAACTGAATCCTCCGATAACGGAAAGAATAAACAAAAATAAATAACCGGAGGATGATGAACAGTACACGTGAATAAATATACAAATAACGAATACAAAGGCAGAAAGGTATTATGAAGTGGGGGGATGGTGGACAAAATTTGAGCGCAAAAAGGAAATGGAGCGAGGGATGAAAAGTACAGACTCTATTTACACTAGTAAGGCCACAAATTAAGCTTCAGAACGAAATTAGAAAGATTGGGCTCTCTACTGTGGTAGAACGATACGGTACACAACGGGTAGAAAAATCCTTTTTGGTGGCAAATTTTTATATAATACATTTATTTTTATTCAAATTACTCTCGCAATCCCGTAACCGTGTATTTTCGCCGTTTGAATGGAATGGAATCCAGTTTTCTTGTGAGTCGTGAAAAATGAAGATAGAGCTGAACAAATATCTATTCACCTCAAAACCACGCGACCGTATTATGTAGGGTAACATTTTAGGATATAAGAAATTCAAATAGGGGTGTACGAGTCTGTATTCCACTGAAAGAAGGCTCATGGGTAGCGTCAACGCAGCTCTGTCGGTTTGTAAATTTTTAATGGCATTCCGGAATCCATTGGTGAATGGTTGCGGTAAAGATTACAGCTGAAGAATACACGGAAAAAACGTGATGAGTCACCTCAGACACTGTCGAAATTTGACAACTGACTCTATATATTTCTTTTCTCTATGACTCGTAAGAAAAAAAAAAAAGAAAAAAAAGGAATTTATTGCAGCAGAAAGACAAAAAACTTTTTTTTCATATTTTTTTTTTAGAGTGAGCCACTTGCCACTTTTTTCACTTGAGAAAAAATTCATAAAAGTAAAAAGTTGGTTCTTAAATTTTGACAACGCCTGAAGTGATTTAACATGTTCTTCCAGCGCAGTCTTCATTTGATATCAGATGGAAATCATCCCGACGGCTTATACAAGCAGTGGGGATTCGTGTAATTAGGCCACCATGCTTTATTTCCATTTAAAATTGACCCAAGATAGGTCGTTTTTCGCATAGGTTTAAATGAACACAGATTAATTAAGGTATTACCACATTGCACGGGCCACTACCACAGAATATACACATACTACAGTCAGAACGGAAACTCCCAAAAGAGCCAATGGAGACAAGGTTTGGAATTTACTAGCACTAACTGGCAACCTGGTTTGCTTACTTCTCGAGATGGCGGACGTGCTTTTTCAGGTAATATTGACAGTCAAATTTGACGCACAACCAATCACAACCCGACCAGATGCCGAAGATTGCCGGAAATGCTCACTTTCCAACATGGAAGACCCGAATACAGGGTGGTCCAAAAGTCCCGGGGCGGCTTCATAACTTTTGAACGGCTGCAGATAAATAAACCAGACTTGGGTGATGTTTATAACTTAATAGGAACTACTTTTTGGCGTACCCGAAAATTCCGGGGGGCACCCGTAAAGGGGGGATTCGCCCCCCAACTCAAAATTTTCAAATGGCAACCCCCATCTTATGATACCTTGTTTGAAAGGGCATAAAATTCCAAGACTTTTAGCGCAAACCGCAGATCAATATCGTTTTCAGTTTTCGATAAATCGAAGGTCAAAGTTCGACTTGGACCCATTTTCAAAAAATTATTACTACTTTTTGAAAAGTCGGAATTTAAAAAAGTAAGAGTCCAAAATCGATTTTTAACAATCGATATCTCGAATGCGAAAAACGATATCGACCTCCGATTTGCGCCAAAATGCCCAGTTTTATATGTCCTTCCCATTGATGTATTACTCGGTAGGAGTCGTCACACGGAAGTTTTGAGATATCCACCCCTGAGGGGTCAAAATGTCAAAAACTTGTGGGGCTTCTAAAACCTACTTTTGACTACAGTTGTGTCCAAGCCGTAATTTTTATTTGAAAAGAACTTACTTTTTAGAGTATTTTGGACTCCTGGTTTTTTAAATTCCGACTTTTCAAAAAGTAATGATATTTTGAAAATGGGTCCAAGTCGAACTTTGACCTTCGATATATCGAAAACTAAAAACTATATTGACCTGCAGTTTGCGCTAAAAATCTTGGAATGTTATGCCCTTTACGGGTGCCCCCCGGAATTTTCGGGTACGCCCAAAAGTAGTTCCTATTAAGTTATAAACATCACCCAAGTTTGGTTTTTTTATCTGCAGCCGTTCAAAAGTTATGAAGCCGTCCCGGGACTTTTGGACCACCCTGTATACCCGAAGTAAAGAATGTTTCAAAATGAATTAGAGTTTCCGTTCTGATTAGAGTATTCTGTGCCTCCACTGTTTACAGAGGCGCCGCGCCCGGAGAAATTTTTCAAGTAGGGGGAGGGACCTCAAAAAAAAAAAATTCAGGCCTGTGTCTCACTTGCGTCCCTCAGTAAAAAAAAAAAGGCTCATTCGCGTCCCAAGGGAAAAAGGGTGGGGCTCACTTGCGTCCAACGTCTCCCCAGTTTCCAAATTTCAATTTCGCTCCCACTCTGCCGGTCCGTATAAACTATGAGAGTTGCGCCATGGCGGAATCCATTTCTGATTGGATCTCTGATTGAGGCTCTCACAGAAGCCCCTAGAGGCAAAATGCAAGTGGCAGAATGGGCCGTTTGCTTTTCGCATTCGCTTGTTTTCCACATTTACAGAGTACCGTTTCCGCAGTAATTATTGTTGATTTTCCTTCTGCACAGATGTTATTCTGGAGGACATTATCTCTTGCAATAACGACCGTTATTGTTTGGGAATTGGAACTTAACCTATCGGAATTAGCGGCAACTGTGCCATCCACCATTTTAATATGTCCTCTTGAGCGCTCCATGGTCCGTTTCTTCTTCTTCGGTTTTGGAGCGGAAGAAGTTCTTCTGAAGAACATGTCAAGACGCAACTCTCATAGTATATGGCCATACGGGGACTCTACCCCTGGTTACTTACAGAAATACTCGAAACAGAAATCCTTGCTTCAACTGGTTGAATCAGCGAGCGATGAATTGAAGGCATTAACACTGCATGAGCCGAGCCTCAATGGGGCTCTTGCAAACTTTTGCTATAAGCAAATAAATAGTCCAATCTGTTGTAAAGACCAGCGGAAATCACGAGAATCACACTAAGAAAGTCTAAAATTCAGTAATTAACTCACATAACTGCTGTAACGACAAGATTGTAATGGCGGTTCAACGCAGGTATCATGGGAGATTCCTGTCTATTATGTCACTTTCTCTACGGAAACACAAAGATGTGTCTCAATTTAGATAGGAATCTCCTATGACCACCTGCGTCTCTCCGCCATTAAGCCCGATTCTGAGAGTGAATTTCGTGATTTGTTAGTGTACTCGTCGTCATTTTTTACAGGCTATTATGCAAGAATCAACTCTTCAATCCCCTATAGCAAAAGTTTGCAAGAGCCTCAATTTGTAGGTTATTTTAACTTGTTGAATCTTGGCTTTTGAATTTGGTCCTTTTCGCCCACTGTGCGATGCGGGTGGGTGGAGGCGGAAATGGAGGAAAAATGAAATTACACACCTCGCTCCGAATAAGAATTTAGATTGAATCGAATAATAAGCTCAGGGCTCCGCCGCGCCGCCACGAAGCGCGTATGCTGTTTGCTTACTACGTAGGGAGCAGGCAGGGTCGAGAAGAGAGTTCCAACCAAGGAGGATTAGTAGCAGGAGAGGCTTAATAAAAACCGAAGAATGGCAATCTTCCCCACCGAGGTTCAGAGAAAATTCTTCCCGTTTCCCGAGATTTTTCCGCGCATGCAGAGACGTCGACTAAGATGGATGGGGGGAGGAGTGGAGGGGAGGGGAGGGGAGGGGAGTGGAGGGGAAGGGTCCTTAACGAGTATACTGCGAGGCTCAAATTTCAAAATAAAAAGCACAGAGTGCACACAAAAAATGAAGTATTGTCCTGCGTTGCCATTTTCGTGTCTTCCCGAGTGCAGTTTTTTTTATCCTAAAGCAGCGATGAATCGGTTTGATTTTTTAATATCACTGACATTCTATTTTTTTCTTTCTTTCAAAACGTAGTTTTCAAAAGTGTATGCGGCGCTCCTAGACCGATAATCTTTGCGGACTTTGTCAACATTATTTCTTACAGTGATGGGCAAATAACCGAATAACGAATAACCACGAATAATTGACAAAAATTATTCGCATTATTCTTATGTTATTCCTATTAGTAAATCGAAGTTTTGACACTACCAGCATATTCATCTGTCATAAGATGAAGAACTGGTAGTGTTAAAACTTTGATTTACTAATAGGAATAACATGAGAATAATGCGAATAATTTTAGTTAATTATTCGTGATTATTCGTTATTCGGTTATTTGCCCATCACTGATTTCTTATATGACTCGATGGAAATGAATGAAAATGAAATCGATTGTTCACTTTTCAATCAGGAACATTTTAAAAGCAATAGAAGAAAGTCAGAGGCAAGTTCGGTTTTGATTTTAAGGAACTAAAGTTGAAAATTCGACAAAGATTATAGTTTAGGTGCGCCTACTTTTCTGAAACGAGCTCTATCTTTCTGTGTTTTCAGTAAAAAGAAATGAAAGTCCGACTTCGGAGAAGCGGCTGACTCTCACAATCAGACATGAAGTTGGTTTCCAATGGAAGAGTGCTCCGTTTCGTTGTTAGATAGCGCCATTATTGTTTAATAGATGCTCGATTTAATGGAAAGTTTCCTCCGCTGTTGATAGATGGCGTCAATCTTAGTTAGCTTCAGCTTCAACAGCGGTAGAATCCTACTTCGTCCGTTGATTGACCGAAGGCCGAATCCGAGTCTTCACCATAAAATGCAGACTTTCACTATACGACAAATTTTAATGCTTTGTATGGATTTTATTGAAAAACTACTTACTTAGTCGTTTCCATGGGCCCTTTGGACAATGAGTTTGTTGCAAACTTTTGCAACAGCCATAGAGCGGGTGCACTATGGTGAGAAGTCACTTGAAAATGTTTCCAAGGAATGTATCTAAATGTTCCAAAATTGACTCACAAACCAAACTCAATAAATGCATTTAAAGAACACTCCAAAAGGGCGGTCAAATGAGCGGATCACAATGAGGGAGTCTCATTTAATCGCAAATATCTATGCTGAGAAAAGTGATTCGTCATAAAGAAAGATGTAATTATTCGTATAGATGAAACGCAACGCACTTATTGTGATCCGCTCAGCAAACGACTAACTACAGGATTTCTCTTAAAACGACTCTTCTGCGTTCATAAGTGGATTTTGAGACCTTTTGATGCTCACGATGTGATTTACGCACAGTGTTGCCAGATTGAGGGTAAAAAGCCATATCGTCCCCATTTAAATCAATGTAAAACGTACGGTTTTTCACCCCAATCCGGCAACACTGTTTACGCACGCGATTTCGCAAAAAAAAAATCCACCCTCCATAACGTTTCAGCAAAAGTTTGCAACAGACCCATGGCAGACCTGCAGTTGTTTATCGAAATTATCGATACGTGTTTTTAAACTTTGGCTCGCTATGGGGACCTTTCGGACACACTGTATGTGTCGTATTATAAGATCGCGGAGAGCTGTTTCGTGATTTCATCGTTCAAACTGCTTGCGCTAAGAGTGCCGCTCCGTTTGCTCCGAGGGTAAAATAAATTCAATTGAAAACGATAAGAAGGGGTGCAGACTGCAGACGTGTCAAAACCTCAGAGCGGATACCTCGACGACTAAATGCGTGTTCAACAGGGTGGGGACACCCCGATCGTCCCCTGCCCTCCCCTCTTACCCCCGTCAAGATACCTTCTCCGCAGACGACGGTAATCAAATATCAATTTTGAGCTCAATAATTTTTCAGTTTTTGTATAATTTTTTATCCCTTCGCAGCACCCACGTCTCGGTCGCCACTTCTCCCCCCCCCCGGGTCCTTTATCACCGAGGTAAGAAGAAGAAGAAAATTCTCTGTCTTGATAGAAAACGAGCCATGCACAACCAATTCCTGTCGCTTTATGCATGACAAATAGGATAGGATACGCCCAAGAAACGCTCGGTGCCACGAGAAAGCCCTACACGGCGAACTTTAATAAGCCATTTGCGAAAAGTTCCTTGCACACTTTCTCTCTCTTTCTCTCGCTCTCCCTCTCTCTCCCGACTATCTCTCTCTTCCCCCATCTCTTTCTTTTGAACATAACTCTCCTACTCTTCCATCGACGGAAAATCCAAAAACAAGAGGAACTTCTCAAGAAAACACGCTATTATTCGCGGCAGATGCATTTGCAGGTATGATGCGCCCTTATGTTGATATTAATATTCCCAGAAGCAAAGAATAGACAATTTTGTGCATATTCGCATAAGCAACAGCTGGTACACGAAAGCGTTGGATGATGGAGTGAGTGTGATTTTTTTCTTTTTTTTTATATATAATTATTATTTTCAACAAGATTTGACGGATGACACGAACCGACGTTGTTATTTTGTCAAAAAGACGTGTCAGTCAACTGTGAAACTTTCCATGATTCGGTGGCAAATCCTAATTTTTCATTTTGGCGGCTATATCTACTCAACGAAACCAAATTTCAAGAAACGGAGTTCACTATCGTCCATATACCTTACTTTTCATTATCGATTCCAGAGCTTAACGCAACTTCGATTTTTTGGGTATACGTCCTCTTTAAGTAAGGCAAATTCTGACTTCAGAAAAGCGGCGAATATACTCGCGTTAGACATGTGGAGTCATAAAATCGAAGGTTTTAAAATGATTCCAGGGTTGATCGATTCGAATCGTGAACACCACGTCGCGCTGCTCAAATAGTCAACAACTTTTCACTAAAATTGATGAATTTACGCCTAAAGCACAAGTTTGAAGAACGTCAGCACCAGCAAGCTTCCTTTCGGTAGATACCCAAACTGTTTAAAGCTGAAATACTCAAAAATAAAGCCGGAAATTATGACATACGAAAATTTCCAACTTGTTCACACTCAAAATTCCCACTCAATGAGTGCGAGTGAGGTAGATAAACATATTATCACTCGCACTCACTATAAGCTTATGACAAAATTAATTTCATAATTTACGACTTTAATTCTCAACCTATTATTTTGCTCGTTTCGGGCTCAAAAAATCTTTAAAAAATGTTAGCAGATGCTGGCGTGCATGGATATTGTATTTTTTCTTTATTTTCGATTAAAAATTCCAAAAACACGACTTAACTAACAGTGACCAGCGGCACTAACCATCAGAGTGAAATCTGGGAAAGTTTCGCCTGGAATCACCTTAAAAACAAACATTTGCAGCAAATTCGAGAGCAAGAGGCCTCCGTTTGCTTTGCTGATTGGTTTTTGAAGTAGGTGTCTTTTGCTCCTTATAGTTGTTAGATAGCGCCAGTCTCGCTACCAGATGCACGAATCAACAGTTAGTTCGCTCCGCTGTTGATAGATAGCGTTTACCTTCGTTAGCTTGAGGTAGTGAAGATAAACGTTGGAGCAAATTCAAACCGGCTTATGTTTTAATTTGTCACAGAAAAGAGCCATTGCTGATAAGTAAGTAATAAATTTGTTTACTGCATATTTATTTCCACCTCCCGCTTTCACGCACTTAACGCCAGAATCAAAATTCAAGTTTAAAAGGGTTAGCAGAATATACAACACGGTAAATTTTAAGCGACCGTGCCTGATCGTCCATTTCGAGCATTATGTATTCATTTTCATCGGTGAAAGACTATAAGGATCCGTTTTTTCTTTTCTTTTCCCACGAGGCTCCCAATTTTGAAAGATATCCCCACCCCTAACTTCAAAAATCTGTCCATTAAGCGTACCAACTTCCTCTCTCCTTCATTCGTTCCTTCTCCATCCTTTTTTCCGCCTCTCCCAAAACTCTCTCTTACCTTCATCGTTAATTTCCTTGAACAAACTCGCTTTTTTGAGGAAGAAAAAACTTTAGGTTGGTAAAATGGAGAGGTGTAAGAGGGGGAGGCTGGAGGTAATAAAATGATTGGATGAATCAACATGGATGTTTACACTTCTCGAGCTCCAGTTTTCTACTTAATAAACGGTAAGACCCTTATCGTCACACAGTAGCGAAGTTTTTTTTTCAGAAATGAAGCCATTCATGCGACAAGAGATCAGAAAAAAAGTATGCGTGCTCTCAACTAGATATTTGTAAGCACAGTTCATGCAGATTATGGATTAAAATCACACATCGCTGAGATCAAGGAGGTGCTCGATAAATCGAATCACTTCTGGTATCATGTAACGAATACATGCTGTAAGATACATTCATACTAGCAATAAACCTTTTCTCTAAAATTTGTTTGCGCCATTGAATTTGACTTACCTTGAAAAATCTTCCTACTTCAACTTACGTGTTGAAAGATCACAAGTTAATTCACAATCACAATGACATCGAAGAAAGTCTCATGTTCCGTTTCCGGCACATCACCGTAATGATACTCACACTCAATAATCCTAACCTCTCATCATCTCTAATTTTCCTGGAAGTATCACACGTGGTCGTGGTGTCACAGACAGGAAGGATGAGCTCATGCGCAACGTGAGACAAAGGAAAAAACACACGTTGGTCTTCAAAAACCCACGTTGGTGATTGGAAATTAACTTGGGGTAATTCAATAATTAATTTGAGAGGTAAATATATTTTAAGGTACGCAAAATCCAATGAAGCAGTAAAATTTTAGAAACCTGGTTGTTTATTCATATGAATTTAAATCTGATTTCTCGCAAGGAACCGTGTGAAAGCAAGTGATGCAGAGCATTTGAAGATTATACCCGGAGAGAACATGATTGGCGTTGTTCAGATTTGACAACTGATCCGTCACTTTTTTCTTCCGTGACGCTCACTCAAAACAAGAAATTAAGAGTGAAATAATAGGGATTTTTTTTAGACAAATAAGACAAAAATCCTTTTTTTTTTAGTGGACCAGATGGAGAAAAAAGTAAAACTCCACTATCCAAATTTTGACCACGCTTGAAGTTATTCAAAATGCTTTTTTTCCCGATATTTCTTAATTTTATTAAGATCCGATAATTTCCGCTACGTCGCATGAGAAAAAAGAAACGGACCTTTCTTCGCGGCATGATGATACTAAATACACTCCATATCGTCCAACGAAAACCAACGAGGTATACATTCATCTATAGAGTGGCAGTCTAAAGGTTAACCTGCGTAACCACCACGGAGGATTTTTAGGTTAGGTTTAAGGTATATTTTTTCCCATTTATTTCCATGTATTTTGATGCAATGTGCAGACTGAAACACGCTTCGATCCACTGTGCGCCTGCACTACAATACATTTGAATAAATGGAGAAAAAATTACACCTTAAGCCTAACCTAAGAAAATCCTCCTTGGTGGTTACGCAGATTACCCATTAGAATGCCCCTGTAGATGAATGAATTACTCGTTGTCAAAAACCCTCGAAACCAATGAAAGCTATCTCATTGAGCGTCGTGTACGATGAAGTAGAACAGTCATTTTTCTGACGTCCGAAATGATGTTGGGACAGCGGAAGGGGGAGGGGGGGTTGAATTTCCCTGAGAAAAAATAAAAGGTTGACATCATTTTTCGATGCACATCCAAAGCCATAATTGCGTGCGAATCGGAGCAGCTGCCGGATCAGGCCTGAGAAAATCCCTTTGAGCGCTAGATGCTGCAGGGAGAGAGGGAAAAGGAACGTGCCTGCACGCTGCAGGGTTGCCAGTTTTCCGTTTTTCGATTTCGTCGTAATATCGGGCAAACAAAAATACACGATCCATCTCCATCAGAGGGTATGTTTGCTTTGAGGAACTATACTTTTGTTTGAAAAATTCGAATCAACAAATAGCTAAGTCTTTGATTCCAATTTTGTCTTTGAAAGGTGCCACGCCCCACTATCGCAAGGATTACACACTTAAAAAAGTTCACTGAATCGGCTCGTACTTGAATATTAAATGTATTAATTCGTGAAAATGGAAAAACTTGAACGAATTCTAGGAATATGCGTGCAACTTGAATATTAAATGTATTAATTCGTGAAAATGGAAAAACTTGAACGAATTCTAGGAATATGCGTGCAACTTGAATATTAAATGTATTAATTCGTGAAAATGGAAAAACTTGAACGAATTCTAGGAATATGCGTGCAATAAAATCAATATTGCACGCATATTCAAATAATTCGTTCAAGTTTTCCATTTTCACGAATTAATACATTTATTATGTTTATGTACGAGCCGAAAATACTGTTTTTAAGTACGTTACCTATTTGTAGTAGCCTAATAACAAATTTAAAGAAGAAAACCGAACTATGCCAGACTCACATCTATATATTTTAAATTTTGACGAAAAATCGGGCTTTTTCCGTGAAAAATACACTTCCGATCCACCTACGGATAGCAAAATATGCCATTATAGAGCAAATAACCCGTGATCACCACATGAACCCTTAGACTTGAGTAGAGCCGTTTTTCTTAAAATTTTAGACCAATTAAAACTTTGACCATATTTGGGGCCAAAAACCGGCGATATTGGCACTCCATATTTCGGAGCCGGAAGTCTCGGGTTCCTGAATTTTTTTTTGTTAAGTAACGTCGAGCATAGTTAGTGCTCGGATCGATTATGGGGAGACCGTTTTTTTCTTCTTCGGTACAGTCTTCCTTTCTTAAACTTTTCCTCCACAATGGTGATAGCTAGACTGTTCAACGCACTCTTTCTCAGTACAGTCATCAGGACTCCGCTGAGTTTTAAACTTTTTGATGCGTTCAAAGTGATTTACACTTGATTTTACTTAGGATCAGACCCTCCGTAACAGTGTGACAAAAGTTTGCATCAGACCCATCAAACCTCTCGCCTCATAGTGTGGAGTTTGCATGCGCTTCTTGATGTAGATATTTCAAAATACCTTTCTTTGGGCTTCATAAGAAAATTTCATTCAAGGAAAAAATGTGACATTTACATCTTCCCGCTCACGAAGTTCCTCCCGTTAAGGGGAAAAAACAGGAACTACAAAAAGCCACTTGCTTCTTAAAACAAAAGTTTTTTGGGGTGCCAACTTTTCTCTTAAGAGCTGATAAATTGAATGAAAGGACTTTGTCGATCGCTCTCTCGAGAATGAATTCAGTGCGATCAAGGTCACAGATAATAAGAATTGGTATACAAATCGTCAGACATTGCCCCCCTCTCAGGATGTCGCGTCAAAAAGGTTTCGATGGACAAAAATTCGACTAGGCGCGAAAATAGGAACGTGGGAGTTTGGACGGGCTCCAATAATATTTTGTTGAGGGATGGCTTCAGCGGTGGCGCACATTGGATCGGAACATGGATTTTTCTGGACATGAAATGTTGAGGTTTTTTTTTTGTTTTTTGTTTTTGGTTTTTTGTTTTTTGTTTTTTGTTTTTTTTTTGTTAAACATTTTAATATTAATAGTTTGTATGTTCTTGCAAGTAATTTGACTCATTTTAAATAAATGCGTAGATAAATAAAAAATAAATTCATAGATTAATAAATTATCTTGTTATTTATGGTTCATAACCTTGATTTTTATTCGTAGAATTATGTCCGGGAAATTCAATTTTTCGATCCACTGTGTGGTGCAGAGCGAACATTCCACCGCATCCCTTTCCTTAGTTTTCTTCACGTCCAATTACACAGGGATATATTATCCCT
The DNA here is from genome assembly GCA_011764245.1 of Trialeurodes vaporariorum. NCBI lineage: Eukaryota > Metazoa > Arthropoda > Insecta > Hemiptera > Aleyrodidae > Trialeurodes > Trialeurodes vaporariorum. The sequence continues at coordinate 54,029,251 of VMOF01000388.1, read as the reverse complement.
CCACCCTTACTCCTTCGCTTGCGATGACAATTCGTGCTCCGCAACCTAAGCCTAATTACGGCCTAACGATGTTGCCGTCATAGCACTGGCGGATCCAAGATATTTTCTTTCTCCGTCTTCCTGCTCATTTGAACGCATGTGTTAGAAAATGAAAGAAGAGGGGGCGAAAGTCACGTGACTGCCCTTAATCTATCCCTTTCTAACACACGCGCCCAAATGGGCAGAGTGAGAGAGAAAGGGATCGAGAGAAAGACACTCTCTTGGCGTCATAGAAAGGGGGGGGGGGGCGCAAAAACAAGGAGTTATCGATCACGCGCTTCTCGCCGGGATAGCATGCCCGGTAATCGATTGATATCGAATTATCAGTTAGTGTTTCATTCGATGTTTTTAATACGAGGAAATTTTTTGATACGGACGCTAACCATTTTTCAGACACTAAGAGAAATATGTTCTGATCCAAATGACTAAAAAGTCCCCAGAAGACGTTATTTAATCTTTGACCAGAAATTCTGGCGGCAAAGGCGGACATTTCACAAGACCAGAAATTCTAATTGAAATTGCCTGAATATCTTTTTGAAATTACTTTCTTTGGTGATTTGCATTACGAACTACACGTAAACAATTTTTTCCTCAGAATTTCTAATGATTTCGAAAAAAAAAAAAAAACTGACAGTTTCAATTAGAGCCTCTGGCCTTTCAAAATTCTTGCCTTATTTTGCCACCAAAATTTCGAGTCAGAGGGAGAATAAAATATTTTCGGGGACTGTATTTAATCATTCGGATTACCGTTTTTAAGAACATTTCTTTCAGTGGGAACCCTATTCTATAAATGTTTGCTTGCGGGTAAGCAAGCTAACTGTGGGTTCGTTTACTAATATAATAGGTTGGCGGTGTTGAATAGATGGGTGCGGTGTAGTAGCGGATCCACGGGAGCACGGCACCTCCCCCAAAACCCGCAAATTTTGCCTCTTTTTAACACTTTTAACAGTAAATAGGCCAAAATTGCTTGCAGTGTCCATTCAAATTCAAAATTTCATAAAAGTGCCGCCCCCCTCCTCCCCCCCCCAGAAAAATGTCCTGGATTCGCCACTGGTAAAGTGCATGGCTACAACAGCAGTATACAAATAGTAAATAAACTTAATCTTCATTGAGAAACTAACAATCATATGAACCCAAAAGGAAAATTGTTGCAAGCCCCCCCCCCAATCCCCCGGTACAAATGCATTTTTGGTCTGAGTCCACAAAATAGCTAGTCTTTCCGTATTATCTTGGTTGAAAGGCGCACTCGTGCAAAAAGTGCACATAGCAAAAAAAAAAAAAAAGAATATATCACACAGTTTTAATTTACATTTTAATTAAATAAGTTATCCATCCGATGATTATAAAATGAAATTATTGGTTTTTGGAGGAAGATAGCGCAGGTGGCGGATTCATCGCTACCTATGTGGGCACATTCTGCCATGATCATGGTCAAAAAACTATTTAATTTCAACGATTCATAAAAATTGTGGTTCGTTGTTGGACTTGCTGAAAACAACACCTTTAATAGAAATTTTCATTCGTTTGGAACCTTAAAACGTTATAATGATAAAATTTCTTAAACATGAATCGGCGTCAGAAAAACTGCCTATCGCCGCGCCAGCAATCGCCTATAAATGTATTTTTCATTTCGCACCAAATTATATTGTGTTCAAGATGGCAACACTGTTGTCAAAGACGGACGCATTCTTTTTAAAGAAATTCGAACAGTCATTCAGGGCCGGGACAAACCTTGTCGGCTTCATCCGAAAGGCGCCACTGCTTGATACAGAGCAGACAAAGTATATGGACTTATTGTTCTGACAAAGGAAGGTTACTGTCACCCTCCCCTCCCCTCTGCGATGAAATTTTGCAGAAAGGTATGCCGAATTTCAGGCTTTAACCTTGCATTGATTTTCAGTCAGCTACAAGTAGTATGGCTCCAGGGGTGGGAGATTTTCCCGATTCAGAGTGCTTGAATCGTTAGGAAATCGAGACAAAGTTGGTTTTTTCTAACTCAATTTTATTTGTTTGTTTTTGAATTTTTTTTTACTACTTTCGAGCTAAAGTTTTGGGAAATGCGTTGTTTTGACTCAGAATTTTGGTCAACGCTTTGTGTAGCACATTATGTGGGTGGTGTCAGATAATTTTAACCCTAAGAAACATTTTCAATCCTTACCAGCTGCGCATTAATGAATGATTGGTCGATCTTTTGTCAAGGCAGGTTTGCGACTGGATTGAGTAAAATGATATCGTAAACTTGGAAACAGTTTGAAACAAGCAGAATCACTTTTCCATACACTCTATTATTGAAAGGCTTCTCAATTGTGATGTCCCACACAGATGAGAGTAATAACGTGAAAACGTGAAACGTGATATAGGTATACAAATACTCTACGAGGTACGAAGAAACAATTAAGACGATATCCGGGAGAGAAGCCCTTGAGGCATTAGGTCTGCTCTTTTGAAAAACTCTTGATATTAGACCGCAAGCCTGCTTCATTCTGAAGAGCAGACCTGAATGTTTCTGAGCCATTCTTCTGAAAAAAAGCTTTAATGGGGCTCTTGCAAACATTCGCTACAGGGGATGAGCCACTATGTACGCTAAAAATTTCACGAATTAATCCTCGTCGGAAGTGGGTTAAAACGCAAGTAGAAATTTCGGTTTTTGAAAAGAGGAGACATGTACATGAACATATATTTATGTACATGTACATGTACCCTACTTTAATTTAACTGAGTGGACTACTGGAGAAGATTGATATCAAAGATTTTAGCGAGGTTTAATCAGCACGTAATACGTAAGTCTTTGCCGATTATTGATTCAGGAAGAATGATAGTCTGATAGAGTTTCCATAATTCAAATAGGGTTAGTGATCCAAAAAATAAGCAAGAAAAAAACAAAACCAAAAATAACGTTAATTTCGCGCAAGAAGCACATGAGACAGTTCGAACATTTTTTTCCCTGCATGGTAATTTCAGTTTTTAAGAACAACTCTTTTGAGACCGGTTTCACAATATTACTGAGCATCATTGTGAATTGTATGCGGTTTCCTATGAGTTCCAGACAGTTTATTGCCTTTCTTGAAAAATTGACTTGGATGCACATGTGCCCTTTTTCCATTTCCAAATTCTTACACCCTTTTTTTCGAAGATGCTTGATTTGAAATTTGAATACCCTTGAGGTGATTCCAGGCGAAACTTTTCCAGATTTCAATCCGATGGATAGCGCCACTAGTAGCTTTTTGAAAAAGTCGTGTTTTTGGCGTTTTAAACTGAAACCATAGATAAAACGCAAAATCCAATAACGTCAGCACCTGCAAAAAAATTTTATGGATTTTTTGAGCCCAAAATGAGCAAAATTGGTTTAAAATTAAAGCCGTAAATTATGAAATTCGTTTCGCCATAAGCTTAGTGAGTGAGAGTGAGCGCGAGTGATGATACGTCTATCTGCCTCACTCGTACTCATTGCGGCTTACGGGAAGTTTCGTATTTCATAATTTCTGGCTTTATTTTTGAGTGTTTCAGCCTGAAACTTTCAGGGTATCTTCCTCAAGTATGCTCGCAGGTGCTGACGTTCCTCAAATTTGTGTTTTTAGCGTAAATTCGTCAAATTTGGCAAACAACTGTTGACTTTTTGAGCAGCGCGACATGGTGTGTCCACAGTTGGAACTAATCGACCCTGGAATCATCTTAAGAACATGCTCCTAAATTTGATGGAAAAACATTGAAAATTCAGAGAGTTATAATTAAACATTTTAATGGAGAGAAGTCTACTAATGCGAGGGTCGTGGTCTTGTTTTTGTTAGTTTTTTTTATTTCATTTCAGGAGATCATCAAAGTTTCAATTTATAATGAAATGAAAATGAGCTAAAAATACAAAATTAGTCATCCAAAACAGTTGAAGCATGAAATAAATGTAAACAAATGAAAAGGAGCTCGGAAACTGACAGCAATAGGAGTGCAGTTTCCCCACGGCCAGTGTCCACCTGCTACCTTTGTCACCGCGCTTATTGAGATTACTGCGAATCAGAACTAATATTAATTTAAATTTAAATTTTAATCTTGTTTCAATTTTAAATTCATATTCAGAAGTATTCATGAGCATAGCACAAGGATTTGATGATTCTGAAAGTCTTGCAGCGATAATTTTGTATATCTGAGTCATGTCTGGTAAGAACATAACATCCATTTTTGCCGGACATTCAGCGCGTCTCCGTAAAAAGAGCACAGATTTTAAGCGTGCCGTATATATACGGTACGCTTTTTGTTTTCATTTTCATATCTAATATATAGGTAGCATGCTTTGCTTATGGCAAAACCTTGGCGGGAAAGGTTTGAAAAATTAAAAACGTGTTTTCATAAAACTGGTTTCATTAATTGTTAATTTATTGCTGCAATCCAGGAGGTCTCGGCGTCTATTTTCTTAAAATTGTAAAAGTTTTGGTATTCCTTTTAATTTCAATAAGTTATTAAGCGTCAAAGTCGAATTCCTTTGAACGAGAATTCCATACAGGTCCAGCAACCTAAGTCATTTAGCCAACCTATGAGTCAAAATTCAAAGGCAGGAGGGGGGTGGAAACATCTCCCGCAGGAACCCTCTTTGCCCCTCGCCTTTGGGCTCCACCGGTCACAAGATTTCTTCACGGTGCATTAAGCGGTCGTAAATGTGTCAAAATCTGTTTGACGAGGGTTTCGGAAAGAAGTGACGGCGAGGTATTGATAAAGAGGGGGGGGGGAAAGAAAAGAGAGGGACTCGTTCATATCCTTAAGTAGACCTGTTTAGTGATGACGTCACGATCAGAATTGGTTCCAAACAAATGTCTATCTCTCACTCTCGTTGATTTACCTATAAGATATCAGATCCAAATTTTCGAACGCAAATTCATGCTAGTTAAAGAACAGTTTTCTCAAATTTTATTGCACCATTAGATTCCACGTATTTTAAAGTATCTTTTCACTCTAACATAATTCCTAAAAGATCACAAGCGAATTTACAATCAAGCGAATTTACAATCACAGTTATACCGAAAGATGTTCTACGTTTTGTCCTCGTCTTACTCACGGTCTCTTATGGGAGTATCACCGCCATGACACTCAATCTTTCCCCTTCTCTTCGTATCGAAGCTATTGTTCGAGGTATAACTTATGTCGTGATGGTGCTGATGAGCCTATATCCTAGAATTTTGTGCTCATAAAAAACTGTGAATGTGACAAGGACAAAACATAGGACTTTCTTTGATATAACTGTGATTGTGCATTGATGCGCGATGTTTCAAAAAGTTTGTGGTATAGCGGGCTCATATTTTATCACTGAGAAAAAGTGGCTGTTAAAACTGTAAGAATAGAGCCATAGATGATTTCGCCTTATTTCAATCATGAAACCTATCTTTGCTATAGTCAGCGCGCTTGAATCTACACGAATTCCGATTGTCTCTATGGAATTTCGATTATTTCTATGGGAAAAAAAGCGCGGGAATATATATCCTATCGGAAAATTCATTGAAACAATCGGAAATTTTTATAAGGGACGTGGAACCCAATGGTGTGATAAACATAACTGGTGCAAAGAACATGTTGTTTACTAGCACTTGTATTTGAAAATTTGGAGCGTGTTTCATATGGGAAAACCCACGAGAGCGCGAGTGAGGCGGACCCTTTTTTTTGGGAAACCCAAATTTTTTTTCATGACGTCTCACTAAACAGGTCTTGGTCATTGGAAACATTTGAAATTCTGGGGGATCGGCAAATTGAAAACCCCTTTATGAGCGTCTATGCAATAAAGGGGATTTTTGAGGAAATTTTGGGCGTTTTGTTGCGAAAAAAAGGTTTTTAAAATCCAGAACAAAGGGACGGGGGAAAAATTCGCATTAATAGCTCTAAAAAGTGAGAGGGGCTGTCACGTGTCTTCCACCCCTGGACAGCCTCCTTGCTGCGGCTATGGAATTGACTCTGGAATAACTTATTTACCTATCCTAAAAAGTTTCTCGCGTGTACAGTATTTTTTACTGGAAGCTTCTTCAAATTTTGGAAATTATAGGTCCATATGGAACTTTGCTTCTCCAACACGAAAAATGATATCGACCGATGGCAACAGAAAAAAAATAATATTACAATGAGTTGTAATGAATAATGGCTTAGTTTTGACTGTAAACTTTCGATACTTTTCAACAAAATAAATGGGGGAGGGGGAATGGGTCTGTTGCAGACTTTTGCTCCAGCGCTATAGAGTGTTCTGTATCATGTAAAATCGCGTGAAAAGTCCATTGGTGGCATCAGAAAGTCATGAAATGCGATAATAAACTCACAAGAGACGTTTAATGAACTCCAAGTTGGCGGTAAAATATCGAGCAACCTGTATGTATGCACCACGAACATCCAAGAATAGCCAACCTCACAATATCGATCACACCCAATCACAATGTAAATAAAACACATAACCTCTGACGCTTTGAGGTTGTCAACGTTGGCAATTCTTGGATGTTAAAGGTGCATGCATAGGGCAGCTCGATATTTTACCGCCATCTTACATTTCATTAAACATCTCTTGTGAGTTTATTATCGCATTTCATGACTTTCTGATGCCACCCATGGACTTTTCACGCGATTTTACCTACGATGAAACACTATTTATCGTTGTAGCAAAAGTTTGTAACAGACCCATTAAAATCCACAAACGCCTTAAACCTCCACACCTACTAATCTATACCCCTAGAATGCTTGACGTGTAAAGGGCACCTGAAATGGTTAGTTCTGTATATTAAAGGATTATTTTTTTATGAATTCGCAAGTGTTCCATTTTTGTATCTTACATATCTACATCGTGACAATCGCAATAAGTGCTGACAGCACCTAAAACGGAAAAAAAGAAAAAAAAAAAACTGTTTATTATTTAGAATCACGGCTTTTCCGAAAATGACGCTTTTTTACTTCAAAAAAACGCAACCTCATTTTTGATCCCTGAACAAGCCGTTTAAAAGGTGGAGGGATTTAGAAATATCTATTGTCTATACTTTATGTGGGTAAAAAAGATCGAGCCTTATCAAATAATTTTCTTTTTCAGCTTTCAATAGGTTTGTTGCAAACTTTTGCTACAGCGCTATAGAGTTTTGATTTTTATGTAAAATCGCCTGAAAATTACATTGGCGGCATCAAATAGTCATAAAAGCCATTCATAAACCCACAAAACGCATTATAAAGAATGCTAAAATGGCAGTCGTAAAGCCGAACAATCTGTGCACGCGCATACGACGAACATCAAAGACAGGCGATCCATTTTCCCCTTTTTCGTTATAAGGGGGGGGGGGGGGAGAAAATATCTCTACAGTCAAACTGTGATTTTAAAAAATTTTCATGGTCAAGATGTTGTGTTCTGTGAAGGGTGGCGGGGAGCAAAATATCAAGAATATAGGGTGTTGCAAAACTTAAGTGCCAAACTTATGGGTGTATTTTTGGGGTGAACATGTACCTATATAAGGCTTTATTTTTTTACATGAATATGTGCTACAGATGTTTCTCTTTTTAGCTAAAGCCCTCCAAAGTTTTGAAAACAAAAACAAAAAACAAACACAAAAAAACAACGCCTTTGACTCATCTCCTTATAGATACATCTGATCTAAATTTATTTTTTTCATCATTTCTCACCAAACAAGCTCAATGGGACAGCACTTCTCACAAAAGAACTGAGTGACATTTTTGATAAAATTGAGTTATTGATTGATAGACCTAGCAATACTGAATCTCGAAGCAACAAGTGCTTCTTCTAATAACAACTATTTCCCGTCAAAATTCCAGGTAAAAGTGAGCTGGTGAGCCTCATTGAAGTCATTGTCCATATGATGAAATTAAATGAGAACTTGGTTCCTTTTTCTTAACCTTAATCCGAGTCACGTAAGGAACCAACTCCGACTTGGTTCCTTTTATAAAATTTGGGGAAAGGACTTAAGTCCGGATTAACGGATTTTAAAATATCAACAGTGTAAACCAACTCTGCCGTTTGGTTTTTCTTAGAGATTCGGTTTTCGTGATTATGCCAAACAAAAAGAAGAAAGGAACCAAGTCACTTTAAACGCTAAAAATTAAGTAGGTACCTTTCCTGCATAGGAAATTCCGTTTTTCCGGTGTTGAAATGCAAAAACATAACACGGTAGTTGAATGAAATCAAAACGTAAGTAATTCCGAGTTTTTTGTTTAAATGCTAGCTTTTCAACTTTGGACTCAATTTTCTCGAGATCAGCTCCATGTCAAGTGGTTCCTCTTTGATGAATTATCATTGCTAGCAAAAGCATTAAAGCTGTTCAGACTTTAGTGGCACGCTTTTCCAACACCTGCGTGTTGGAATTTTCCCTGCTTGTTTTTTTTTTTTTTTTTTTTTTTTTTTTTTTTTTTTTTTTTTTTAAATCTTCAAAAAAGGAATATTTCCCGATCATAATTACAACACAATCTGAGAACAATTTTGAGGGTTAGCCTGTATACTCGGAAAAATCGGAGTTTATTATCAAAATATTGTTTACAGCTTCATTTGCTGGCGTGGAACCTTTAAATGCATTTTCCCGAAATCGACAATTTAACACAGCCTCGATTACAAAAAAAAATGTAAAGACTTTCAAAAGTCCTTACTGAAAAAGACTCTCAAAAAGAAGACCGAAAACGGGACCATAACGTATATCAAACAACGCGGGAAAAACGCTCACTTCAATGTGCACAGAAAAAACTCCTTCAAAACGGCAGGTATGCAATGTCAAGACGAGGACGTACGAATAGTTACATACTACTCCTTGAGGCGTTCGACATATCAAAATTGCTCGGAAGCCACTTGAGTCCCTCGATGGATACTGTATAGAGAGTACAAACACGACGCTTTATGCATTTGAGAGGTGTCGACCGCGTGAACGCATTCGAAGGTTAAGTTCGACAGTGGACCAGTAGTATGGACAGGTGGATTTGCCAGCATTCCGGTCTGTTCCTGCGTACTATCCTTTACTTATCGACTCTTTTTGTGTGGAGCCTTCGATGTAGTCGACTCCTGCTCGCGTCCGTGAAATCCTAAAAGCAACGACCAATCAGAACTCATTGAGCTCGTGTCGGTACTCCGTAAACAATGTTTCTATACTCTAGGAGCCACAAAGATCCAATAGTCCCTTGATGAGAACTTCGTTAGGGAGTAACGACACGAGCTCAAAGAGTTCTAATTGGTCGTTGCTGATTTGACAGACAAATATTTATTCATCTGTGTCAAAATGTCTATGACGAGGAGTTAAAATGGACCAAAGACAAAAGTTTACTCCGTTTTGACTAAATAACTGTTACATTTAAATAAAAGTATGAAAGAGGTCAAATTACCAAATAAAGGTTTGTTATTTATTTGTCTTTTATTTTTTTTTGTTTATTTATTTCTTTTTTTTTAAGGAAAGAATATAAACTAACCTGATAATAATTGCACGGTTTCAATCGGTTAAACTTCTGTCTGCACAACAACTTAATGTGTAAATTCAAACACTATCGACATTTTCAAAGACTACCGAAATTTTCGAATAAAAATTATATTTATTTCGGGCAGAATTTAATAATTTTGAAACATGCGTTTTTCCTTCGTTCCAAATCATTTTTATAGCAAATACCACCCTTCATTCGATTGAAATCGTTCATCATATGAAAGGTCCGAGTTTGATGCGTAATCGATCCATTAGGTAACTTCTCATCATAGACATTTTGACACAGAATAATAAATATTGCCAGTTCAAGGTAGGCATGTTTGCAAATTAAACACAATCAGTTGATCAGTGAACAATCTTCTCTCGACTTCCACCGACAATTATCCAATCAACGGCTTTCGATGAAAATGATTCATTTCTTCCGTCTGATTGGTTACACCTCAAGTCACATGCTCCTTTTCTGAGAGTTGTATTGCGTCGACACAGATTGAAGGTGATTAATATTTCTTTTTTGTCTTTCATAAAATCACATCTCGAGTATTATAATACTGTTTATTTGAAATTGATTGAAATTTGTAAGACCCTCCATGACCATGACACTCAAGACTCTTGGCAATACTGGTTTCAAAAGGTCTCCCTGTTTCATCCGATTAGCATCCCCGCCTTAAAGGGTGTTCAATGTTCATCCTCTCCCCAATACTGGATTCTATGTGCTTCCAGTGCAGATTCCTAGCGACGACGATGCGGCGCCTGCGACTTATACTCCCACAGATACACGCGATACACTTCACAGTTCACACATTCTCAAAAATGTATAATGCCTTTGCAGCATCAAACTACTTCATCCGTCTCCCGCTGCAGTCCACGCCTGCCACTTTTGGCGTTTAAACTACGAAAAACATTCTTAGAGAGATCAAATACCGTAGAGCAAAGGAGAGGTTTGAGCTAAGAAATGGCATTCTTGAGTTGAATCATTGGCGGATACAGGGAGGGGGGCGAAGGGGGCGATCGCGATCACCGCCCCTCCCCGTTCGGCCCAAAAAGTGGGAAGAGAGGGGAGAGGAAGGGGAAAATTAAGAGCGAAAACAAGAAAAGGGGGTCATTTAGGGGCTAAAATCCAAAATTCACCCCCCCCCCCGCCGTTTGCAAGGGCTGGATCCACTACTGAGTTGATTGAAAGATGGATTTTTCCCGCTTGATGGAATATGCTTCGTTGAGTAAAAGGTAGAGAGCGAAGGAGGGTAGAAAAAATGAGAGACTTGGCAATGCCGTAGTGCAGTCCACTCGTCGATTTTCCCTCCCTCTTCAATCAGAGTCACAATGTAGCATGGCGACGGAAGCTAGATCCGGTCACCGGAAATAAACTGGATCCACTTTTTCTTCCTCTTTCTTATCCCCAAGACCATTTTCCAACCGTTACTTTGCCACTGTATTTAGAGAAGAAAAGTCACTCGGAACAAATAAGGGCTGTAAAATCGAGGATGTGAAAATGCTTTACATAAATTTTGTCATTTTCAAATTTCGAGAAAGTCATAATGACAAACTCGTGTATAACCGAGGAAAGAAATTGCGGTTTGTTGGTCAAAAATCTGATTACTCTTCTGCATTAGGGGATGCAGAGTGTTTCTTCAGCTTCAAAATTTACACACCTAAGCAGTCGAAAATTTCCGAATATTTTCCTACAACTTTCAATCAGCTTCCATCGATTCCCACAACTTTCCGGCTTTTCTTGATTCTTTTTGCAGAAAAATCATTATTTTTTGAACGATTTACACAACTTTTCAGTTTTTATCGATTCGTCTTTGCAGAAAGTTCATCACTTTTCCATTGAACTCCACAACATTTCAGTTTTAATTGATTCCCTCCTCCCCTTTCCTTCAAATTTTCCTACTGATTTCCACAAATTTTGATACAGCTGGACAACGGTTTTAATCTATCGTTGACGTATGGTGCGCAATAGTCTAAGATTGACAAAAAAAAATGGTCAAAAATTAGAAAGTAAATTTCTCATCAACTCATCATTAATAAACGTTCAAGACCAATGATAATCACAGACTACACTTTAAACAAGTAATCTAAACCTAGAAACATATCAATGAACAATTTTAAAATAAGCTTATATTATAGAAAGTTGAAAACGATTAATTTTGATGAAATTAGTACATTGATTTTTGTCCACTTTTTGTCGATCTCAGACCATAATGACGCGCTGCGGCTGCGTATTTGTATTGTATTTCCTGACCTGATAATGAACCAAAGTCTGAAATGGGCACAGTCATGTTTTTGTAAGTATGCACTCACCGTTCAGTTCAAGTTTGGGAACTTATAAAAAATGTTATCATCGCCGGACATTTTCTGCACCCCTTTATAAAGGAGTTTCCATCCTTGTTTCTAGCAAATTATAGCCTCTAACGTTGGCTTTGAAAGGAAAAAAAAACTATCGAAGAAAGGATAAGATCATATGTCTTTGCTTTTCCTTCTAATTCGCGCTTACAGTGATAATACAGTGACCTGATAATAGACCAATGTCCGAAATGGCCACAGTCATGTTTTTGCAGGTATAAACTCACCCTTCTCAGTCCAAGTTCGGGACATTATAAAAAGTGTTATCGTCCGGACATTTTCTGCAGCCCTTTGTACAGCAGTTTCCATCCTTGTTTCGAGCAAATTACAGCCTCTAACATTGGCTTTGGGGGAAAAAAATTATCGAAGAAAGAATAAGATTATTTCTACGCTTTCCCTTCTATCTTTCGTGCTTACAGTGGGGTTATTGCACTTAAAGAAATTAGTCACGCATTCAAAAGAGTTTCAGACACGGAAATTCGATCAACCGAGTTTCACGCACTGGTCCTCGATCCTCGTCGCGAGGGTAGAAAAACTAAATGAATAAAGAAAATGTATACCGCGAAAATGGAAAATTGAAACGATATTTTAACAACAGGGCGCGAGAAGAAGACAATTTATCATGCAGAATCGATGGAGTTCATTGATTGATATGAAAGCTGTGATGGAAGAGTCGTAGGAAGAGGATGGTTGAAGAATGAAGGGGGAGCGGGAATGGGGGGGGGAGGATGGAAAGTCCCACATTTTAAATAATTGAATACCCACTTCGCTTGTGAGTTTAAGTGCTTTTACTTTCAATTTTCTTCGCCGCGAGTATTTAAAATGTCATTCCGTAGTCTAAGGTGTGAGCTAAGTTTATTTTAGTTACTCTCTCACGAGGAGTGGTATTACCAGTATTGCCCAATTTGACGGGAAATTCAACAGTTTTTTTACATTTAGTTGAATGGAAATTGCGTGTAACCATACGCAATGCGGCAGCCCTGGCTATTTCCTTGAGAGCCAGACAGCTAATCATAAATGCGAAGTTTCTTCTTTCTATCCGTTCTTTTTTCTTTTTAGTTGATGGAAAGTCACAATTTGTCTGAGAGGGAATTTGAATAGCAAATGCAGCGGTGCTAAAGATAAGTAGGTATACTAGCTACCGCGAAAATATAAACTTAGCTTCCGGGAAAGTCATGCCATACCACCACAAGCCCTAAGTTCAATGGTAAGTCCATCGAAAGTCAAAAGTTGTTGTAATGGTGAGGTATGAGGACTATGAGGGTGTTAGAAATTTAATACCAATTTCTTGAAACAATTGACAAAGCCCATTGAACATCAAGAAAAACGGGTGATTTCAATGGAGCTGTTGCAAACTTTTGCTACAGGTTTATTAGTAGTTGATTGAGGGGTAGTACCCAGTAAGAATAACGATTAGCGCACTAAAAAATCACGAAATCCACTCCTAAACTCACGAAATGCTTTTAAACGCGAAACAGTAATGGCGGCCGGGGCCGCGGTTTTCATTGGGGTTCCCTATCTTCAATCAGTGCCATCTACACGAGGTAGTCTCGCAACACCACACAAGAAGAAGAAGAAGCATACAGTTGCCATAAGAAAACCGCGGCCTCGGCCCCCATTACGGTCTCGCATTTAAAAGCATTTTGTGAGTTTAGGAGTGGATTTCGTGATTTTTTAGTGCGCTATTTGTTATTTTTACAGGGTATTAGCCCTCAATCAACAATTAATAAGCCTATAGCGAAAGTTTGCAACAGCTCCATTTAAAATAAGGGTCTATGAAGCCCTGATGAGGGTGTTATGAAAAGTCCATTCTTGCATAAAACCGCGTAAAAATTACACTGAAAGCGTCAAAAAGTTTAAAAATCCACTTTTAAACCCAATTAATGCATTTCACAAAATTCAAGGGTGGCGGCCGAATGAGCGTGGTTTACGAAAGGTGAGTCCCCTCTAGTTACAGCTTTTTCTATGATAAAATCACTTTTCGCGTTATAGAAAGTTGCGATTAGACGGGAGCCCCGCCCCAAATGTGGGCTACTCATTCGACCGCCATCTTTGAATTTTATTTAAAAGAGCATTCATTAAGTTGTTAGGAGTCAACTTTGGAACTTTTTAGTGCTCCCAACGTTAGTTTTATAATAAAACACAATAAAAACACACCATAATAAACCCCCTCTGTAGCTGAGGCAAAAGTTTGCAAAAGGACCATTGACCCTCTTTAAAGGTTTAGCAAAAGTTTGCAACGCCGAAGGACCCATTCACTCTCAGAGAGGCACAGTTTTTGTATGAATATTGCGAATGGATCTCTTTGAAGCAAAATATCACTGGGAAAATTTACGACGTAAAAAATTTTGTGTTATGAAGAAACGAGTTGTTGATCGAAGAAATGGAAAGCGGTACCTCGAAGTCCCGGTCCCGGTAGCCTCAAGAGCGGGAGAGAGTGAAGAAATTGAGCAAACAGACTCCAAGAGTTTGATCAATCTTTCGCAACCCCCCCCCCCCCCCCCCCTTCACCATTCATCACCACTCCTCCTAAGCAGCCCCTCTCCTCCCCCTCCCCCTCCCCTTCCCCTCCGAACCTCTTCGGATTTCACGAGACTCTTAATTATAATTCCATTTTCATTATACAATGTGTACCAGGGCCTTTACCAGGCCCAAATTGAAAAATACGTATCTCATTTCGATAAACAAGAGGTCAGCTCGTTAGGTTGTGATTGGTATAAATTAAAGGACCATTCTGCCAAGCTGAAACTGAGGAGCAGACCTAATGTTTATACGTACTTTTCGACTTAAACTAGGTAAAGACTTCTGAGACACACTGTATTTGAGTAATCTACACTCAACGCGCACGCGTTTTTGTTTGTCTTTGCTTGGACCTTCCCCTGTCTCCCTTTTCAATAAGACCATCCCTGAACAGTGAATCTCATTAAACGTATCTCGAGAATGAATTTTTAATCCTCTCTCGATAAAATTGTTGGCTTATTTTCCTCCTTGAAACTTGGAAGGTATCTTTGTTGTCACTTTATTCAATTCTTCAGGACACTTCATTTTGAGCCAATGGGTCTGTTGCAAACTTATTGCTACAGCGTTGCAGACGGTCGATTCTCAAGTAAAATGACGTGAAAATCACGTTGAAAGCATTGAAGAGTCTTACAATAACAAACTCAGTAAATGCGCTTCACAAAATTCAAAGGTGACGGTTGAATGAACGGATCTCATTTAATGGGGCTATTGCACACTTTTGCTATAAGCGATTTAATAGTCGATTGAGGCGTAAAAACCTCAAAAAATAACGATGGCGGCACTAAAAACTTCCAAAATCCACTCCTAAACTCAATAAACGCAGTTATTTGCGCGAGCGTAATGGTGGTCGAAGGCACTGACAATGGGAGATTCCCATCTAACAATTCTGAAACTCCATCAAGAAGTGACCAATAAGAGACTACTTTCATTTGACACCGGTGCCACTAGGTGTTGCGGCACCATTCATCGGATGTGGATCATCACTCTGATGACTAATTACTCTGTGAATCATCCTTGTCAACATAGAAAGAGTGACGAAATTAAGATAGGAATCTCCCATTGTTAGTGCCTTCGGCCACCATTACGCTCGCGCAAATAACTGCGTTTATTGAGTTTAGGAGTGGATTTTGAAAGTTTTTAGTGCCGCCATCGTTATTTGTTGAGGTTTTTACGCCATAATCGACTAATAAATCGCTTATAGAAAAAGTGTGCAATAGCCCCATTGCAGCTGCTCTATGTCTATGATAAATCACTTTTCTCAGAGTAGAGAGTTGCGATTAGATGGGACTCCCTCCTTGTGACCCGCTCATTCGACCGTCATCTTTAAATTTGGTGAAACGCGGTTTTTGAGTTTGTGACCGGATTTTGGGACTTTTCGATACTTTCAAAGTGATTCTCACATGAATGTACAAACAGAGCCATTAGTCCTGCGTCGACGATTCAACGCAACCCACACTACACGTATCTCGAACTTCTGTCGGTCTTGAGAGAACAAAAGAAAATAAAGATAAGGGAGCTTTAATTTTAGGTGTAATGCGGGTTGCGTCGAATCGTTGACGCAGGACTTTTGGCTCTGCTTGTAATATCGACGAATTAAAGCTTGTCGCGAGAATTTCAAAAGCTAACTTACACATTGAAACTTGAAAAATTGTTTGAACCCCCAAATACCTCCCTAGGGACTGTCGGGGGCTTTTAAAACTATCAAAAATAAAAAATTTGATGAGGTCAGTTCCCTACCTGGCTTTTTTGTTTCAAATCATTTGGTTCAGTAGTTTTCGAGAAAAATTACCTTTCTGGGTGGTTTGGTACACCCTGTGCAATATTTCCTTCAAGGGACTCTAAGCGACCACTACCACACTTTGCGTGTGATTGCGTGGGACTGATCTGCAACGGCTCTCTTACCCGGCCCAGTTGTACTGGCTCCTAGTCTGCAAAGTTTGAGGAGTATGAAGAGTGACCGAACTGGAACCTTGAAGGCGAAACTTAGCTCGTGAAAATCTCGCGACAATCTTTGTTCGTCGATAGTACATGGGAATCTACCTGCCACACGGAAAAAAACTACGGTGAAAATAACCATACGGATACCTGATTTTGGCACCTGCTAGATGTTATGGTAATGTTAGCCAGAAGTATACTATGTTTTGACTAGGTAATAGGTGATGTTACCTGATTGCATGTCGAATTTACTCAAAGTATCGGTAAATATACCATACTTCTACTGGTCAAGTTTACCATAACATCTAGCAGGTGCCAAAATCAGGTATCCGTATGGTTATTTTCACTAATCTTTTTTTTTCCGTGCATACCGCTGTAACAAAATTTCGCAACATACCCGTTCTGATAAATCCGCATTTATTGTACAGTCAACGAGTTGAATGATGGCAGTCAAATCCTAAACCATTGTTTCAGGTAGGCAACCTGCAATGCTCATCAAAGTGAACTTAAACATTGCGGGTGGCCTACCTGAGCCAAAATGTAAGGCGTTGACTGACATTACATTATCTAATTATAAATATTCGACTGTACTTGTGATGTGCAACCGAAACGGTGTTTACGGAGTACCCAAATGATGAAGAAGAGTCACACAGCAACTCGTGTACTTTTGAAGACTGCAATTTTCAACCAACCATAAGTATAAGTATATCAATTTTGAAACTCATTGCTACTAATGTTGCATCAATTTGTTCATGAAACGCTGTAACATTGATCAAAAGAGTTCTTAGGGTATTTATTGAACAACACGCGCAGCGACTGCGCACTGGTGGGTTCAGGAATTTATCTTTATCTTTCTCTTTTTCCATTAGAATGAGTGTGTTAGAAAAGAACAGATCAGGCAGTCACGTGATATTCGCCCTCTCTTCTATCCTTACCTCAGTAATGCATTCTAATGGGGAAAGAGAGAGAAGGACGACGGGTCTGTTGCAAACGTTTGCTACAGCGATATAGAGTGTTGAATCTTAACCCTTAACTGCAGATGAGCCCAGATCTGGAACAATTACTTTGAAGCCTTATCTAAAAGTAGGGGACTTGAGTTGTACTGTCACTGCATGGTGGGTCACATGTGGAACAGATACTAAACGAGTAAGAATTGTCGATTTTGTCCTAGAGCTCGCAGCACAGGATAGAGAACTTGCAGAGTGGTTGAAAATAGCTTACTGAAAATCTGATAGAGATTTTCCGATTTTCATTTTTATGTTTGGGAGTAACGCAGGGGTACCATATACAAAAAAAAAACAACTATTGAAACTTACTAACTTATTTTTTACTACTTTAATTTTTTTTTTTTTTTTTTTTTTAGCCTGAAAACTTTATTTTCAGTTGCATGGATACCTAAATGCGGGTAAGGCCATATTTGGAACAATTAATATTCAGGCTCCTTTACCATTGAAATATAATGGAAAGAATTTTTTCACTATTTTTCCCTGTCTAAAGGATCAAAATTGTACTGAAAAAAAATTATTTCGTTGAAAAAAAAAGCATGCAGTAAAGGGTTAAGTAAAATCACATGAAAAGTTCAATGGTGGTATCAGAAAGGCATAAAATGCAGTATTAAATTCACAAGAGGCGTTTAACTGAAACCCAAGATGGCGGTAAAATATCGAGGAACCTGTGTGCATGCACCGTGAACATCCATGGCCAACGTTAACAACCTCACAGCATCCGAGGTTATGAGTTTGTTTGCGTTGTGATTGGTTGTGATCTATGTTGTGAGGTTGGCCATCTTGGATGTTCATGGTGCTTGCATACAGGTTGATCGGTATTTGTCCGCTATCTTTGATTTCAGTTAAATGCCTCTTGTGTGTTTGTTATTTCATTTTATGACTTTCTGCTGCCTCCAATAGACTTTTCACGCGATTTTACATGACATTAATCACTCTACAGCGCTGTAGCAAAAGTTTGCAACAAACCCATTCCTTAGATCCGCTAGCGACACTGCGATCAGCAAATGTATCGAACAATGTTAAGGGAGTTGGAGAAAGAGTCAGTGAACTTCATTTCGTTCAATTATTTTTTCTTAGTAATCACACATTCAATGTATTTTGATCGCCCGGCCATTTCCTCTTCCTCGAGTGCACTTTCCTCCTGATTTCGTGCTGCGGTGAGGAAGTCAATGCTATTTTATTTCCTTAATGTTACTCTTAGATTTAGCCACTTGTGTTTTTGATGACTGAAAATAGCTTCTATAAGCGCGTCGGACAGTAGTGAAGGTTGCGTCGATTTATGAATGAGCTTAAAATTGACCGGCGCACAGTGGGAAGAATTGCGGCTCCAGCAATTTGACAGCAATGCTTTTTCTTCGTCCAATTCTAAGTAAAACAATCAATTGGATAGGGAAGCAGCGCATCCCCAGCAATCGATTGATGTGCACATCAGATTCAAATGGAGGAAAAGCATTGTTGGAAAATTTCACGAGCCGCCACTGTTTGACCATCTGATGTGATTGTTATTGTTCGTTTGCTGTTTTGTTTCTTTTTTTAAGACTTTGGTCGGCTTATGTTCACTTAGGAAAACCTGCAGTCACTTGTGAACAGCATTTTTATAATTATTGATATTTTCAGTTAATTATCAGAAAACACCAGAAACTTATTGCAACATTTATGCTTTGAAGAGCACTCAGATTTCCATTATAATGTCTATCAAGGTCCCTTTGTTAAGGAGTCCGAGCGACAGGACCAAAGAAGAATCTGGTGCCACTACCGGGATTCGAACTCCGTGCGCCTTTGGATTAACAGTTAACGGTTGTCATTGTTTTCAAGAAACGCGGATTCAATTTTTAGCCATCAAAGAGCTTATTATACGTACGGTACTGATCGGTAAGTCGATTATCCATAGAAATAATCTCGACGTGCAAGCAATGCGACTATAAGCTGGCCTTTGTTTCGCTGAAGCTAATCAAAGGCATCTTATTTACTAAACAAAGGGGTACTTTACAGCCGCACAGTTGAAGACTGAATTTCGATGCCCACTCAACCATTGGCTGAAAGATAAGTACCCTCACCCTCTCATCATGATCCTCTGATCTAATCCCTTCGCTTGAGCCCAGTTCTGAGCAACACACAAAATATCGCGAATTGAGATACAAAGAAAGAGTGTTATCAGAATCATCGAAATTATCAGACAAGCAAACTGAAATTCCGTGCTCTCTGATTAGCTAACTTCAATATCTAGCTCCATTAAGGGTAAACGAGTGATAAATTAATTATGTGGAGGCTGTCGCCCTGTCGGAGACGAGTCTGATAATTATAATTAATCAGTCACCTTATCGGAAGGATTAATTGGATGTCTCCGTCAAACAAATCCATTAAACAGATCCATTAAACAGCTCTTATTGGACAAACAAAGGGGCCCGATTACGTTCGAACACTACCTAGTAAAACCAATGAGCACCAAGCAACCTCTAGTGAGGCTTCAGCCACAATAGAACTTGACTTGAGGGTCATCGATGCCGTTTAGTGAGAAAAGATTGAGGTTATACTAGTTCTAGGGAAGTCCGACTTTTCGTCTACTTGACCCGGCCGTAGATGCAGGCTAAACATGCAATGGTTAGCGATTGACATTTATTGGTGAATTTCGGCTTATCGATTGCTGTCTTTGATCAAACCAACCAACTATGCCAAAATAGGGGATTTCTGAAAGGTATATGCTTTCAGTCAGTACGGAGACAGCCATGATGGAAATCTCTTATGCAGTGGCGAGGCGTGATATTTGGCAACAATGTATTTTCTTCATTTAAATTCAAACAAAAAATCGAACGCTTTGGTCATCGGCGATGACCAGGTATTTCGACCTTTCAAATATGTTTAAATGGGAAAAAGGAACGTTGCCGGATCGCACGCCTCGCCACTGCTCTTATGGACATTTTTATACGTGCTGGGTATTTTTGCCTCGATTTTTTTTTTT
Source organism: Trialeurodes vaporariorum (assembly GCA_011764245.1). Classification (NCBI taxonomy): domain Eukaryota; kingdom Metazoa; phylum Arthropoda; class Insecta; order Hemiptera; family Aleyrodidae; genus Trialeurodes; species Trialeurodes vaporariorum. Next base: position 54,009,035 of record VMOF01000388.1, on the reverse strand, counting down.
TTTTTTTTTGCCTTTAAAGCGTAAAATAAAAAAATTAGGACGATCCATTTAAAATTGGTTTCAAACGAAAAAGCAAGTAGTTTAGAGTGTCTACCTGGACATAGAAATCGATATGAATGATTCTTTCGGAAGGATTTGCACAATAAAGAAAGTGGTAAATGACACAAACAATAGAAATATTTATTCACCTGGATAGATAGTCGTATTAGAATTATCTGTCCAGATAGCCACTCTGAAAACACTTGCCTTTTATTTTGAAACCAATTTCCACTGAGTTAATTACAATTTAATTTATGATTTAAGGGTTACAAAAAGAGGCGAACAAACCAGAATCAGATCGTCCATACTGTTACACTTTGGGATAGGAGGCATATAATGACATAAGCCCATCTCAGTGGCGTCGCGTGCCATCTGGCAACTTTGCAATTTGGCCATTTAAATCCGTAAAAAAGGTCGAACTGTTGGAGGTGCACAGTGCACTCCCTCGAATCAATATTTTACATGGTTTTAAATGGTCAAATCGCAACGTTGCCAGTTGGCACGCGACGCCACTGGCCCATCTATTGGTATGGTTTTTTGGATCAAATTGTTCGAGTGTACGCCGTGGAGGCCTTTATGGCCTCTTGACCAGTTTATAATAAATCAGCCCCCAACATTTGAGGTTTAATTAAATGACCAAAAAATCTTATAATTTATCCCTTCGTGCGCTGAGACGCTGCTAAGTGCTATCCGCCCGCTTCACGCTGCGTCGCGTCCCGACGTCCCGTCTTGGGGGGCGATCAATTCGAGTTAAATTACACTGCGAGCAATGTTTTGTGAATAGAATCGAGTTAAAGTGGAGGACGTTGATGAGGGGCCGAGGTGGGTTAGGAAGTGGGGGGGGGGGGGGTGTGTTTGCCAGAAGGGGAGAGGATGAGGGGTAGCTGTGGATGCCTGAAAGCGACTCGACTCACGAGTATCAAGCTCGAGAGCGCGGTTGTAATCCGGGGATGACATTATTTTCTATTGCTGATACCTTCTGATTGAGCCCCCTACATCCACCTGTTGCTCGATCCCTCACAGCGCTCCCCTCTCCTCTTCTATCCACCCACAAACTCCCACGGTCCCGACTCACAGCCCCCCCCCCCACGCAAACCTTCCTAGCAGCCCCCTCTCGTAAACTTCGCTCGGAGAGAACTTTTTTGATCTTGTCGGAAATGAACTATATAGTACCTGAAACCTACCACGTCTCGTGTAAAATGAGAAGTACAAATGTCAGTGACTAAAAAGGAGCTCGCATTAGGGAACGGGGTTTTCCCATAATTAACGAAGCGCAAGCCTTCCACCATTGAATAGCAAAAAAAAACTGGACTCAAGTCCGAGCGGACGGCACGGAGGATCGGACGCCCCTTGGTAATTAGAAGGTATGCCTTATTCGGGTTCGCAACAAAAATATATAGATATATATATTTTTACTCCTAGTTGCATTGTTGTATAGGTCAATCAGAGATGGTGTTAGGTCAATCAGAGATGGTGTTTTGTAAAAAAAAAAAAAAAAAAACGCTCGTGATGCAGATTTCGAGTTGCTTCTTTTGAAAAGCCCGAATGCTTTAAAAAAAGGAAATCAATTTGTTGTAACAATTAACATTCTTAATGAATGGCTCGAAATTGAACTACTTTACCAGAAGCTCTCGCTTTATGGCCGTCAACAGAACCAGCGGAATTCTGCCTTTTACAAATCCCGCATTCGTGCTTGGTGTCAATGGGCTGTTGCATACTTTTGCTATATTGCAATTGATTCTTATGTAAAATCGCGTGAAATCACTTTGAGAGCATTAAAAAGTCTCAAAATCCACTCATAATCCCAAAATAGTCATATGAGGGAAAGCCTAAGATGGCGGTCAAAAGGGCGAATCAACCCAGCAAAAGGCGTTTTAAAGAAATCCTAAGATGTCGGTTGAAAGGGTGAATCAACCCTGCATGCATGCACCACGAGCAGCAAAAGATGGCCGACGACGGCAACTTATAAGGTTGGTTAGAATGTAAACAAACGTCTTACTTCCTCGTAGTACCTACTTACATTTTGTGTCATTCTGCGTGTATTTATCCGGTAAGTTTTATACTTTCTCGTTATTGTTTGTGATTACTATATGGTAGATAACTTACGTTCTGTGTCGATTACCCAGAATTCTGAGACGAAAACGCCGGGCAAGTACCTACTTTGTCGAATGCCACCGTCGCCCATCTTTGCTGCTCGTGGTGCATGCAAGCAGATTGCAGGGTTCATTCACCCTTTCAACCGGCATCTTAGGATTTCTTTAAAACGCCTTTTGTCGATTAATGAGTGGATTTTGAGACTATCTATGCTCTGAATGTGATTTTCGTGCGATTTTACACCAGAATCAACCCTCCATAACGTATAGCAAAAGTATGCAACAGACCCATTCGCTGTTTTAAAATGTTCAAATATAGAAGAATCAGATTTAAAATTATTCCAATTAGTTGAAATATTTGACAAAAAAAAGCAGAGATTTGAGGAAGATACTTTTGCGAGGTATATATTTATAATTAATTTCAATAATTTTTATCATTATTATAATTTCGGATATACAATCTCGATCAATCATCCCAACGGGATTTAGTTCAAATCGTTTTTTTAACAAATAAAGCAACTAATTTGACTTCAATTAAAACTACTGGCGGCGCTTCAAAAGGGCTAGGGGAACCCCCCTCCCTCCCTCTCTATTAAAAAAATATTTTTTAAAGAACATTTTGACAAAACTTTGATCCACTTTTTCAATGAACTTTTTTTTTTTTTTTTTTTTTTTTTTTTTTTTTAATATTATTATTATTTATTAAATATTTCAGCAGAGTTCAAGAAAATGTTTTGGAATAAATAACAATATTTTTAAAATATCTTCCAAAAAAAAAAACAAATCTTCACAACTGGGATCTGTCGAATCTTGAATCACCAAATACGATAGAAAGAGCCCACACAAGCTTATTGCACTTGGACTTTTGAAGAACAGGACAAAAACTGACCAGCAACGACTTGACACATAAGAAACAGGTGAATGGTCAATGGTCATAACATATGAAATTCTGGAAAACACGCAAACTTACTTATACTTAAAAAATTAAAAGGATAGTAAAATAATAAGTTTACATTGTCACTACTCCTACATAATGTCTAATGAAACTATGTCTAATAATGTCATAATGTCATTATACTCTCTAAGTGGGAGGAGTCTCTCTCTCTCTCTCTCTCTCTCTCTCCCCCTCTCTCACTCTCTCTCTCTCCCCTCTCTCTCTCTCTCTCTCTCTCTCTCTCTCTCTCTCTCTCTCTCTCTCTCTCTCTCTCTCTCTCTCTCTGCAATGTAAAATCAAATTTTATAATTCTTTTAATTAATTAAATATTTGAAGAAATGGGTTGGATCTGAGTTGAAATGTCCTCGCCAATTTTATAGTTTTAAGTGTTTACCAGCATTTACCCACTGTTCACTTGTTTCTTCTATAATCTTTTGAATTCCCTCTCATGCATGACAGGTGCATCGGAAAAAGTTCCTGTTGAACCCATCAATTAAAAAGTAAAGCCCAACTTTGGTGGATATTAAATACCGACGCTCGTTGTTTTGAGTAAGCCGAATTCGTAATTTGGATTAAATACAACAGTGTGAGAATAATTGAGATCGCATTCGAAATAATAGCTATACAGTTGAATTTTAATTAATTTTCAGCTTCGGTCCTGCGTGATTAATCATAATTTGACGAAAGCATGCATGACAAATGGACGCTATTGATGATTAGTCAGTGGGTTCAGGGAAGATTCTGCCAAACTTCTGAACGAACGCGCAGTAATTATAATTTCTAATTCGAGCTATCAAACATCGGGGATCGGGAATTGTGTTTTATCGCGATATCCGAAGGACCGAAGCCGCTCTCTACGCTCTTTACATTTAGCATTATTGGAGTAATCGCGATTATGGTGTTATTTCTAAAAAGCCAAAACAGTTTTGACGCTAAATTAAATAATAATTGTATACTGTAGCTGGCGTTTTCAACCAATAAGATGAGTATTCACAGTAAATGCCTCAATGGGTCAGTTGCACTCAATGGCGTACCAGAGCACTATGGTCTGAGATCGTCCAAAAAGTGGCCGAAATTGGAGAGTAAATTTCTCATCAACTTATCATTCATACACTTTCAATATGCCAATTTTAATCACGGAAAACACTTTGAACAAGTAAATTAAGCCTAGAAACGTAACCGAACAGGTTTATATTGAGCTTCAAAAGGATAAAAACTATGATTTTATATTGCTTTTTTTCACTGATTTTTTGGCCACTTTTTTTTCGAGATCAGACCATAGTGCGAAGGAGTAGTGTACCAAGTAAGCAAGCAGGCCACGCTATGCTGCCCCTAAGACCCCCTACCATTTTATATTTGGTTTAACGAGAGGGGTTCAGATTCGAATGGTCAGAGTTGAAACAAAATTACACACTAACGCCATTCTCTCATTAATCTTGGAAAAGGGATATTGATTTTCAATTAAGGATAAAAATATAATAGTTCATTTTAGAGATTTTCCCCTTTTTGAGACCTGTTTCCCAGTAATTGGTCTTAACGAACTCTTATAGGTATTGTGTTTCTCTTGAAAATAATTTTCTTTTAATAATGATCTTTATGTACAGTCGAGAAAATCGTCAATTTTTTTGTTGTTGTTATTTTGATTTTGTTGAATTTGTATTACAGTAGCAGTTGCCTTAGACTTACATTAAATGATCGGTTTTTTATGCGCGTAGATTAATGAGAAAAGGTTACAAGGCGCAAGTTTAGACCAAAGAAAAAAATAATTTTGCGGTAGAAGTACACAACCTGACTCAAATTTCACGCAGTTGCCTTAGACTTACATTAAATGATCGGTTTTTTATGCGCGTAGATTAATGAGAAAAGGTTACAAGGCGCAAGTTTAGACCAAAGAAAAAAATAATTTTGCGGTAGAAGTGCACAACCTGACTCAAATTTCACGCGCAAAAAAATTAAAATAAAATAAAATGCGGTCTAATTGAGACGAGAACTAATTAGTTTAAAAATTTTGTCTACGGTCAGAAAACTATCAGCGCAATCCGGTAATCACATAGGCAGAGTTAAGCTCTTGCAGAAGTAGTTACCATCATATGTAAATGTGATGTAGAAAATTAATCACAACTGCACTGCGAACACTTTACCAACTAATAAAAACATTTTTTCAAACCTTTACCCCTTTTTCAGAGAGAAATTTTGACATGTTATTTGTTTAATCAGGATACTCTTACACTCTTGCGTATAAAATTTTTTCGAGAATCGTAAACAGAAAAGGAATTGATTGATTGACCATCACCATCTCGCATATTTTTCTGGTGCATAGTCATAAGTGGGTTCCTTTGATGTCTATGTAATATGAAAAATCCGGCTGAGGCAGAACAGGGTCAACCAGTGGTGGCTCGTGCAGTCTGGCAACCATGCACTTTTGACATTTAAATCTACGCAAAAAGATCGATACAAGGTGAGGCACGACGCCTCATCAAATAATGGATTATTATGCACACTTTTTAATGGAGAGAACCCATATTGTTGCCAAATCGCATGAGCCGCCACTAGGGCCAACAAAACTTCAAGGAACTTTAAAGTCATCGCAAGCACGATCAGATTAACTATTAGGTTGCCTACGATATGGCTAACACTTTCCAGGGCGCAAAATTTTGAGGGACTTTTTTTTTAATTCAGTCCGGGGGGGGGCCGTACTTTCTCAAGTTTCCGCACGCACGGGCTCAACAAAAGTGGAGAAGCCAAACAATAACAAACATTTATTTAAAGTCCTTTCAAAATCAAAATATTGCGCGCCAAGTTGCCAAACTTCATATGTGGCGGTAGCCGCCCAGGCCAAGTCAGAAAACGAAACCTGGGAGAGCACCGTGAACACTTATTATACAGGGTGTCCCAGACCACCCGTGTAGGTACTTTTTCTCAAAAACGGCTGGGAGTAGAGAGCTGAAACAAAGAAGTCAGATAGGGAATTGACCCCAAAGAATTCAATGAAAATATTTTCAAAGCCCCCCGAGGCCCCCCAGGGGGGTTTTGGGGGGTTCGAAACACATTTTTCCATTTTTGGCGGGAAAAAGCCTATAAAAGGTACAAAAATAAGTTCAGATTCTGAAAGAACAACTCATTGCCGACATTTTTACTCCAGTAACTTTTCCCAGAAAACCCCAATTTTTGGGGTTATGGGCCCTTTTGGGGGGAAATTTTCATTCGGCCACTGTGACCACACTATTCAATATTTTTCAAAAAACTGAAATCTATCTGAAAGAAGAGATAAAGGCCTTTCGATTGATGTGCCACATAATACCTAAAAGTGAAAAATTAAGGCCCCCACGTAGATTCCAAAATTTGGGGGTCTTTGGGCCCCCCATGTAAAAAAAGTCAAACAGCAAGGTATAGCTTGTGATACATCGATCGAAAGCCCTCAAAGAGTAGAATAAGATGGCGCAATCCAAAATCGTCTACAATTATTACTTTCAAAATGACGGCCATTTGAAAATTTTGGGGGTTCAAAGGAAAGTCCTGGGAAAGGAGTCCAAAGATGAACGATACATAGATTAAAAGGCCTTAAAAAAAGCAAACGAATGGCGCAAACCGCAAATCAATCCGCCTCTTCAATCAAAAGTTATGACCGATTGAAATTTAAGCAGCCTTAAATAGGCCTTATTGAGCCCTTTAAGTTTCAATCGGTCATAACTTTTGATTGAAGAGGCGGATTGATTTGCGGTTTGCGCCATTCGTTTGCTTTTTTTAAGGCCTTTTAATCTATGTATCGTTCATCTTTGGACTCCTTTCCCAGGACTTTCCTTTGAACCCCCAAAATTTTCAAATGGCCGCCATTTTGAAAGTAATAATTGTAGACGATTTTGGATTGCGCCATCTTATTCTACTCTTTGAGGGCTTTCGATCGATGTATCACAAGCCATACCTTGCTATTTGACTTTTTTTACATCGGGGGGCCCAAAGACCCCCAAATTTTGGAATCTACGTGGGGGCCTTAATTTTTCACTTTTAGGTATTATGTGGCACATCAATCGAAAGGCCTTTATCTCTTCTTTCAGATGGATTTCAGTTTTTTGAAAAATATTGAATAGTGTGGTCACAGTGGCCGAATGAAAATTTCCCCCCAAAAGGGCCCATAACCCCAAAAATTGGGGTTTTCTGGGAAAAGTTACTGGAGTAAAAATGTCGGCAATGAGTTGTTCTTTCAGAATCTGAACTTATTTTTGTACCTTTTATAGGCTTTTTCCCGCCAAAAATGGAAAAATGTGTTTCGAACCCCCCCCCCCCCCCCAAACCCCCCTGGGGGGCCTCGGGGGGCTTTGAAAATATTTTCATTGAATTCTTTGGGGTCAATTCCCTATCAGACTTTTTTGTTTCAGCTCTCTACTCCCAGCCGTTTTTGAGAAAAAGTACCTACACGGGTGGTCTGGGACACCCTGTACACGCATCAGCTCATTTAGGGCATTTTCATGAAAATTACGACTTGTTGACTACTATTTCTAGTAAACCGGAGAACAAAACCCTAAAGTAGAGCACATATTTGAAAGCAGCATTGCATGTTATATCGACCCTGAAATTTCGTATATTTTCGACTGAAGGAAGAAATTGCTTAAAAACCCTTATTTATTAGGTCAAAAATCGCATTTCGCTGTGCTCCGCAAATGTCCACAAACTCACCTCATTTCCGGGTCAACCATAGAACGGATTACTAAAAACTTGGTACCGTTGGAACCGTCTTTAACCCGTTTTTAATATTGTTTGGGTGAGGATCGTTTCATGACTGTTGGTTCGCACCATTAATCAATATTTTTTCATTGGTGCTAGTGGGAAAGAATTAGTGGTCGAGCCCAATGGTGGCTTGTGCAATGTGGCAGCAACGTATTTTCTCCATTTAAACCTACGTAAAATACATCAATCATTCGTGGGATTCACTGAATCCTCGAGAAATCAATATTTTTGCACAGGTTCAAAAGGCAAAAATCATGGTTGCCGAATAGCACGCGAGCCTGAAGTACCTGACATACATAGTCGAGGACTATAAGATAAAGTCAGAATTCAATACTACTAGATTTTTATGTAGGTATGTCGCCCACAATACACAAATTAAGCATGGTCTTAGACCACAGCAAAGAGAAACCATGAACGCAGAAAAAAATTATTTTCAAATACGAAAACCTGAACCGACATTCACGAAACAATCCTCAACCATGCAGAATTTAAAATGAGATTTCCTCTGAAGTTTGGCAACACGGCTAATAATTGCGGGGGTGGAGAGGAATGAAGTGATGAGAAGAGATTAGGCGAAGGGCAAGTGAAAACGGGGAGGACAATAAAAAAATGAACTCATCGCAATGAAAACAATTATTCTAAAGCCCGCAAGTAGTTCTCGAATGTTATTTATTCGAGTGAATAATAGAATTTATTCTCGAGTTTTAAAACGCGGATGGGGAGGGAAGGAAATATGCAAGTCTGAGAGTGAAAATAAAGGAGAGCGATGAAATAAGATTACACGGAGAAAAAAAAATGAGAGCGGATTAAGAGAGAATTTAAACGAAGGAAATGAAGAGAAACTTGCCATTAATCGACTGAAATCCGCGCTGTCGGATTTATTAAATTCCACGGCAGCCAGTGGCGTCGCGTGCAATCTGACAATGTTGCACTAGCCCATATAAACTTCAGTCAGTGTTGCCAATAGTGGGCAGATTCGACCACACGTGCACTATTTTGATGAGAATATAGCCACAACTGTCCAAAACTGTCCACAACTGTCCACGCTCCCACCTCCGATCCTCCCCAATCAGTATCCACCGTGTGGACAGTCTTCTACTCGAAAACTGTCCACGCGTGGACATTCTACCCCGTAAAAACCTGGCAACACTGACTTAAGTAGGTACAATATCGATTCAATGGAGTGAACTTTGCACCCCCAACAGTCCGACCTTTTTCAAGGGTTTAAATAAACGAAATGCAGCTTTGCTAGATTACACACACCACGACGCACTATGGTCCGGAAGTCCGATTTAGGAAGACATTAGTTTGCATTAAAATCGCCCAATATCTTGAAAACGGCTCATCTGACATCAAAAATGGTTACCACAAAAAAGTTAAAACGGTTTACGTTCTATCTTTTTTGTAATTACCAGTTTTGGTGTCAGATGAGCCGTTTTCAAGATATTGGGCGATTTTAATGCAAACTAATGTCTTCATAAATCGGACTTCGGGACCATAGTGCGACGCATCTAGGATGGCCCAGCAAATGACTCATGAGTCTATGCGGACAAGTTGGACAATCAACTGATTCGACTTTTGATGGTTGAATCAAATGCTAACTCAAGAGTTGGGTATAGGCAACCTGTATGTGATGCATGCGTATTTTTTATATGATGTATTTTAAGTTACACGGTGAGCAAAACGAAATGTTGTGATATAGGTCCACGATACCGGAAACAGGGTTTCTTTTCGTTATTCTTGAAAGATTCAAATCGCACGCTCCAGATATCCGAGGACCAATCAAAGCCTTCTTTTATGTGTATTAGTAGCAGAGTTGGGCAAATGGGGGAGGTAATCGATTATTACCATGTAATCGTAATCGTCGTTTTTTCAGAGGGTGATTTTATGGTAATCAGGGCTGATTTTTTTACAAGCCACCAGTCATATTAGTTGCAGAAGAATCCAATCTAATCGAAAAGACCCTAAAGTTTACTATTTATCAGTGAAAAATACATTTAATCACCATCCAAAGGTTTTACGATTACCGATTACCCAGTAATCGTGTAATCGATTACACTCCTATTTGCCCAACTCTGATTAATAGGCAGTAGTAGGTATCTGCTCGTTGTTGAGACCGGTGATTCCTGAACGAATCCGATCCAGCAAAAGTGCCTCGTGTTGCAATAAGCTTTGCGCTGGGTCTCACTGTATGTGTCTCTCTCTGAGTTCGACTTTTCGCCAACTTGATCCAGTCCCACATATTATGCGACAGAAACTCGACTCAAGAGCAGAAAGAGCTGGGTAGGCCACCTGTAATGAACGCATATTATTTCTGTGAATAAAATCACGCGTGATGAGTGAGTACGAGGAACCAACTAGCACTCTCTTATTGCAACCCGCTTTTAGGGTGTGACAGTCTAAAGATAAACAAATGATTGGTCCCTGCCAAAGATCAAAAGCCGAATCCAGTTATCACAGCCAGCGAGGCTCCCATCTGATGAGGCGTTAGTCTTTCTTCGCGGCTGCGGTGCATAGTTTGGAATTGAAAACTGGAGCAAGAGTGTAGAAAAGAGATTGCCAGAGGCGGCTCGTGAGATTTGGCGACCATGCAATTTTTCAATGGAGCTGTTGCACACTTTTGCTTAAGCGGTTTAATAGTCGATTCTGGTGTCAAAACCCCCAAAACTAACAATGGCAGCACGAAAAACTTCCGAAATCCACTCCTAAACTCAATGAACGCTTTTGTTTGCGAGGGCGTAAAGATGGCTGAGGGCAGTGATAATGGGAGATTCCTATCTTCATTTCGTCACTTTCTCTATGCTGACACAGAGTACTTAGTCATCAGAGTAGTGAGCCACATACGATGAATGGTTCCGTGACATCTTTTGACATCGGTGTCAAATGAAAGTCGTCCCTCATTGGTCACTTCTTGATGGAGTTACAGTATTGTTAGATGGGAACCTCCCATTATTAATGCCCTCCGCCACCATTACGCCCTCGCAAACAAAAGCGTTTATTGAGTTTAGGAGTGGATTCCGGAAGTTTTTAGTGCTACCATCGTTATTTTTGAAGGTTTTTACACCGGAATCGACTATTAAATCGCTTATAGCAAAAATGTGCAACAGCCCCATTAAAACTAAGGCGAAGCAACCGATTCTTGAGGAAACTGACAGCCTCCTAGAGAATCGTTTGTTTTACGTTCGTTTAAATGGGGTTTGCCGAATGGGTGAGTGTATTTTAAAATGTTTCGATGTTTTGGATATGATTTCCACGCCAATTAACAGAGGAATAGACCCTCCATAACGCTGTAGCAAAAATTTGCAGCAGACCAATTGCACGAGCTGCCAAAGGAAAACGCGATGAGTGCACTTCCATCAGTTCCATGCATCTCAATATTTGTTGTGCCGAAGATATACATATTATGTAAGGATATATTCTGTAAGGATAACGGAAATGTGAGCTTGAATAAATACACATTCCTAAAAATTTCAAAGGGCTCGAATACTTGCGAGGAAACCAAACTGAGGATGTGCACGATCACCGCGTACTCAAGATAAAGATACCTAGGAATGACATATATGTATACATAGAGGTTGATGTTCGTTCTGTGAAAACTGAAAAGTGACAATGGTAATAACTTTCATCGGAATAAATGCAGCCGTGTCAAGCGAGCAAAATCTGGGATCGCACAGTGGTTCGAAAAAGACCAATTGTCAAGAGCGGTATATCACGGTTTATTTAAAAGCAACGAGCGCTTTCTTATACACTCCGCACATATTTTGTAAGCAGGGTGTCTGGTAATTTCTACTTTTCCAAGGCATCTAATTTTGCCCTGATTTTTCATGATACAACAATATTTTATCTTTCTTTCTTTGATTAACGAATAAATCACTTCACTAGGCCTACCTTACTACATGTTTACTACAGTGGTTCAATTCTTCATGAAATAATGAGGCAAAAAAGAGATAAAAACGAAAAGTTAAAAAATCGTATTCCACTTTGCTGCATTGTTTCGGAATCGTCATTTTTGCGAGGAACAGTCTTCAATATCCAAAAATTGGTGATATAATTAATATGAAGAAAAATCGTCTTGAAACATTCAGTTGGAAGTATACTTAATCCTTCAAATCCTCAAAACACTCCCGCCCTCCAAATTCTTCAGTCGTTCAAATCCTTCAAATCCTCCAAATCTTTCAAATCTCCAAATCCGCCAAATCTCCAATCCTTCAAATCCTCCAAATCCTCCAATCCTCCAAGTTCTTCAAATCTCCAAACCCTCCAATCCTCCAAGTTATTCAAATCTCCGAATCCTCCAGTCCTCCAAAGCCTTAAAATCCTCAAAATTACTCAAAACACTCCAAGTTCAAATATAAAAGTAACTTAAAACCTCTGCGATGGATAGCCGTTTCGGGTCATTTCAGTCAACGCGGCACCTCAACCGGGTACCGGAAGTTGGTCAAACAGCTTGAACTTACAAGGGACTTTGTCAACAGCTAACTACACTTTTTCATGCTCGACAATATCCACGTTTGGTTCCAGCGTGAGCCGAAGTTTATTGGGAAGCGCACTTTGTCAATATTGACGGCGAACGCTCAGCTTCGACCTGAACTTTTCTGACGGATATGCTCCTCGAGCATGAACATTGAACATACTTGCGGATTCCCGCGGGCGCGGAATTACCGAACATGTTTTGATGGGAAACTCGCGCCGCGTCGAGACAAAATTATACGGGAACGAAGGGAAAGAATCAAAGAGAGTGTTTTCTTGGTTTGGAACAAGAATCAAGAATAAGAGACGTGCAAGAAAGAAATATCTTCAGAAACAAAGCTGTTTCTGATGAGTTTCTCGCGTATTGCAAGAATCCCGTTTTTGCACGAGGGTCTTGTCAATACCATCTGATAAACAAATACCGTGGAAATATAGGAGTATGCAAGGGATACAAACGAAACGTGCTTGGATGTTGCGAACTTTTGCCTTGATTTCGATGTAAAATGACGGGGAAAATAGAAATGCGTGAATTTATAATTACTCAAATACTCCCTTTAAAGGCCCTTGGCGTAGCCGGAAATTTTAATAGATATAAATTTCAAGATGTTAAAGCTAACAATAAGTGATAGAATGAATGAACAAATTACGAGCTAAATTTTATATCCCTCTCAGTCATTGCCGATAGTGCAAAAATAATCCAAAAAAGTATGATAATTTATTATAGAAAACTTATGTAAATTTTAAATAATTAAACAGGTTTGCTAAGATTTGAAAACAATCCAAAATAGATTTGAACTCCCGAATAATAAGCACTAAGGATCGAGAATGAGTGAAGTCAATATTTAAAAATTATTCTTAAAGTCTTATCAATTTAGAACTTCTTGTGGCCGAAGAAATGTCAATTCTACTCTTTTAGACGGAGTACCAACAGTATAGCATGACAGCAAAAGAGAAGTGAGATATACGAGAGGTGAAGAAATTCATAAAAGATAAAAATCCATCCTGTTTTTCTCTTTTCTTTTCCTCGGGTCGTTTTCAAAGAGTTTTTCTCCTTCGAATTGCCGGTAGCTTCATCTCACTTGATACAGAAATTCATCGCCGCGCTTTTATTTTTCCGCAATTCGTTCAAAAGGGAACAGAGGGTGGCGTTTCGGGGGGAGTGGGAAGCACCGAGGTGCCGATTTCTTCATTCTTCAGACATGGCTCAAAAAATGTAAGACGGGGAGGGGGGGGGCACAATTTATTACAGCGCTTCCATTCAATTGCTTGTTGAGCAATAGTTTAAACGGGCGTCAGGAGCAAAGTTTTTCCTTATTCCGGCCGCGGCTTCGATTTTATGCAATAAAATTGGCAGTCCGCGCTTTTTGCTGTTTTGTCTTACTTAAAATATGGGTCTGCTGCGAACTCTAAATCCGGAGACGGTGCGTAAAATGGCGCTAGGAATAAAGGATTTCCCAAAGATCTTACGCAGAAACTGGCCTAAAATTTACGTTTTTTTTTTTTTTTTTTAAATTAAAGTACGTTATTCTGCACGTCACGTAGATAAAAAACCTGTTTTGAAAGTCGAAACACATCTAGTGAGCCTGCGGTCGTGAGTTTGAGGAATCATTATACTTCAGATTCCGGTCAACTGAACAATGAACATGAGAGTTGGTGAAAATACATTTTCATGTAATATAATTTCGGCAACGGAACACGTACGTGTTGACGCAAAACAGCTCTTGCAACGTTTAGTTGCAAAAAATATTGACGGTTTGTCAACTCTGTTTTAAAATGCTGCAAAAATAACGATTTGACCATTAAAAACGTCTAAAACTTACTCCTCGCAGAAAAAACCGAGGTCAAAGTTTAGATGGGCTATCGATGTATTGGTTGCCCAAACAAAATAACATACCTACGAATTGGAACAATAATAAGATTGATGCATTTGGTTTTGGTTTTGATTCCTGCATATTGAGAAAATACAGAGTACAGAATATGTAGTTCAAAAAAAAGGTAAAATCTCTTTTCAAATATTTGTTTAACAAATTTTCGAAAATCTTGATACAAAAAATTGCTAGAAAGCTTGAGACTTCCAGCGTTTTGAAACATTATACACCCCTGGAATGTTTGTAGATACTAATTTAGAAAGCGGTAATACACAACGATGACTGTTTCCATCATACTTTCAGTTGCATCTACATAAATTCAGAAAGGTTATCTTAATGTGCATTTTTCTTTCAAAATTTGATCGCAAGAGAATCTGGGTTTGGGTCCGTGCAGATATTATCCTCTCCTTTGGCGCTCAGAAAGTTAACTTCAGTTACCAATAAATGGACCAACGCCAATAAATGCATGAGCTATGGGAGCCACCGGTAGACAATTTTCCAAAGGGGGGGGGGGGGAGACAAAACCTGAATACGAAATTCCAGGAGGGACTCAATTTGCATAAATTATTGCTTGTTTTCAGCTCATTTTAAAGAAAAATTGGTTTGAAAATCAGTATTTTTCTTCCTTGTTTCCAGGGGAAAGCAACTGCCCCATTTCCATTCCCATGCATGCCGGTGGCGCCCGTGCCATGTAATAGCTCTAAAAAGTCACATTGTGTAACTGCGCGTAAACAGGCACCCGGCAAGAGGTACAATGCTTAAACAAATATGTAGACAAAGTGCAGAGAACTCACCTGCTGTTCTGGAATAGTCAAAAGCGTATTTAGGGCCCCACGCAGCTGAACACTTTGAGTCCTTGGCGATGATTGAGATGTTGAAGCCCGGAAGAATTCCTGTTTTCGGATCAGTGACTTTCTTGACCGCTAGCTCGACTGCGGGTAAAATGGCAGGTAGCGGCTCGAGACCCTCGTCTTTCAGAAGTTTTGCATCCTGTGGAGCAATTAGAACGATTTGAACTTCATTATCCGCCTTCGCGATCCTCCCTTGGCACTCGGACATTTTGCATTGGGCCTCGGTATGATGAAAGTTTGAACACAACAATACCAATATAAAGCCCTGTCGATACGGAATACTCTTGAGACGACACAAAAGTCGCGGGCTTGTTGAGACTTCCATGGACAAACGGAGGGTGTCCTCGAGCAACAGACAAAATAAGTCTCGAGTTCTTGTCAACGATGAAAGAACGACAGTGCGAGCCCGAGTAATACACAAACCGATCCAGCCAAAACGAATTAAACACATCGAAATCACGAAACTTTCGAAGACGTCGCGAACCGCACCGGAAGAAACCGAAACCGAAACACTGTTAACGCCGTCATAACATCTATTTAGGAGTAATAAAAAGCGAAACACAAGATCACGCGCGAAAGAAACACTATCACGAATCCGACTGGCGCGACGAGACAGAGGAGAGGCGGACGAAATACTTTTGACGGCGGAGAAATCACGAATTCGAATCGCAAGCTTAGCATCGTTGGACGGAGGAACACTTTTCTCACTTTCACGAATCTCACTGTCGATTCGCGACGCGGGAATCGACCGTGGCTGAGGAGGAACACGGACTAACAAAACACGATTACTGCAAACCTTGGGACACGAAACAAAACACGAAGCTAATACTGATGAAACACATTCGACGACGTCACGAAGGATCTCTTGGACGAAGCTCAAACGCACAAAGTTGACGGAGGAGGTGACACGGCTCAAATAGGATTTGTATCGAACCCGCCACCAGACATTCTTTAAGCAAAGACTAATTTTTTTACTAAACACATTTGTGAGGAAAACTGAGAGTAGAAGTCGTGAGAAGAAGCTTCGTGCGCTCAACGAAACGTGGAGCAGCGCCGAACTTTCACCGACCGCGGAAACACTCATCGACGACATTGGTTCGGCTTGTTTAAATTTTAAGTCCCCCCAATACTACAATACTGACACTGAAAGAAAGTGAGGACAGCCATTTGCTGAGTTGTGGGGCACTTGTGACGGACCCCTCACAACAAAGCGCATTTTTAAAAAGTAATTCCAGGCAGGATCGCATGAATTTTTGAAGTATCACGAAGAATGATAAGTGGATTGTGCTGAAGGGATCATGATCTTTTGAGGCCGCTCACATTTGAAAGATGGTGGGATTTAATATACTTTGGTATGATCATAAAGTTGAAGTTGCACAGGGATCCTCCATAGGTAAAAATGATGACCGGCGATCGAAACTGTAAACAAAAAAAGTGCGACTAAATTAATGCATTGAAAAATAGCAGTAAGTCAAATAATTTTTTAATTTAATTCAGTTTATTCATTATCATACAAACCATTGTTCATTATACAGGGACACCCTGTGTGTATACATGTATTCCGTCGGTGAAAACTGGAGAAATGCGGTTGAAAATGCGACAAAACATCATCGATTTGAAACCTTGAGAGACATATAACTTGTTGGTACTCATTGTAATACCCAATGAACATTTTTTGTTTTTTGTTTCATAAAATCTGAGTATATTCAATTAATCTCACTACATTGAGAACACAGTTTTTCAATTGAAATTGTTGTCTAACAGTGTTTCCGAGCATATAATGGTGCTAGAAATCTCAACGTGGCCACTGCTGCCCCCTCCCGCATTGGATACGTCTCTTTCTCGTATTTCTATGCATGCATAACTCCATCAAGTAAACCTTACTCGTGTAACCAACAAATACCAATATGTTTTTGCTTTTACGTATATATAGGTGTGTTTTTCAGCGCGGCACAAAAAGGAAGGAAGAAAAAGTGGAAGAGATAAATAAAAAAGAAACAGGGGGAGAAAAGAAGAAAACTTGAGGTATTGGCTCCTTCGCTCAGATGGGGAGAAAACGCGAAAATACCGAAGAATTGGCTTGCTTCAATTCAAATCAACGGCACACAGCATTCTCGAGGGATAAATGAGGTAAAAACTTCGACACGGAATTCATATGAAACAGGAAAGATATAGAACATTTTGAAACTCGCAGCGCGTCTTGATACGGCTTTTGGATGAATTCTTTAATATCTGTGTTGTGATGTTTACAGTACGTTTCAGAAGTCCGTACGGTGTACTTCCAGCAGGTCCAAGTCGAAAACCACGGGTAAACCGGGACACTAAAGAAAAATTAAAAGCACCTTTGTTCTCATCAAGTCCTCTAATTTTCTTCATTAAAAACCTATAACAGACCCTTGCAAATGCCCCATTACAAACACTTATCCGAGTTTGCTATGACAGGGTATGACCATTAAACATGGTCTACACCACTGTGGACATTAAAAATTACGAGCCTACATCAGCTTGTGGATACCCAAAATCAGAGAAAGCAGTATCCTTGATTACTGATGATTTTTTGATGTTATTTTTTTTTTTTTTTTTTTTTTTTTTTTTTTTTTTTTTTTTTTTATTCATAGCCCGTTCAACTTAATGAGCTATTAAAGGACAAAGACAGGTATGAAAGCAGTCCACAAGTCTCCCTAAAATTACCTTCCACATGACTACGAACATTTTGAGTAACCGAACAGCAATAAATACCCTTTTACAGAAACCTCACCAACAAACAATATTTTATCGAGAGAAGAGGGCTTCTTCGCATACCCAATAGGCATAGGCCCACTGTTCAGAAGCGCACAAGTGTCATTAGCTGGATTTATTAGGCATGAGCCTCCGAAAATCTGCCAATTCTAAAGCAGTTCACGGATGAGCAGGTGTGGAGGATAGAGGGGGGATTGAAGAGGGGGCGGGGGGAACGGACCATGGCCAGGGTGAGTGCGACAGCAAGGGAGAGTGTACGAGCAACCTACTTTAAGTTGTCAGAAGTGGAAATAAAATCACGGAATTTATTACCTTCATTACGACCATAAGTGCACGAGGCTTTGTAAGAGGCTTATATTTCCACTCCGTATGTATAATTGTATACGTATACGCTTTTTACGCGCTCCGTACACCTGTACTACACTGAGCAGAGGCGCGATTATAGGTATACGTTCAGCAAGCGCGACGCCCGCGCCAGCGCCTTCTCCGCCCATCTGAACAGTGCGTTAGAAAATAACAGCGATAGGGCCTAAGTATCGTGATGACCGCACTCTTTCCTTCTTTAACGCTTTTGTTCAAGTGGACGGAATTAATTACCAGGTTTGGGTGCTGTGTAATAAAGCCACCCTTAATACTTTCCCAAATATTGACGCAGTCGGTGCGGTAATTGAACTTCTCTTTTGGGTATACCCTAACCCTAACTAAACCTTTCCAACTCTCTAGCTCGCGCTAACTCTTCAGTAGCAGCCCGTGAAATTTGGCAACCATGCATTTTTCCCACTTAAACTGAGGTAAAAAATCGATTCAAGCGGAGTCTGGCAGCCTCCTCGAGTTTCGATTGTGTTCCATGTATTTAAATGGGATAAAAACACTGTTGCCAAATCGCACGAGCCACCACTGTAACTCTTGCTAACTTTTGATGATTGCGATTGAGTAGTTGATGCTTGCGTAAGAACCAGCGAAAATGACGATAAGTACACTGAGAAATCATTAAATTCAGTCGTAAACTAATGAAATTACTTCAAATTTTAAACCAGTATGGCGGAGCTACGCAGATCGCAGGTACCATGGGAGATTTCTATCTAATTTGAGGCTTTCCTCTGTTTTAATCTCTCTATTGAGACGGACACAAATTAGACATGCAGGAATCTCTTACGATACCTCCATAGCTCCGCCATCTTTGCCCTTAAAAAGAAGAAGTTACGCAGGTGTCATGGGGGCTTTCTGTCTAAGTTTCTGTCTCTACAAAAACAAACAGAAAAAAGTCTTAAATTATAGATACAGAAATCTCTCATGGACCTGCGCAGCTCCCCCATTATGGCCCCATTTCGCCTTAAATTTTTCAGTTATTCTGTGAATCTGTGAGTCTATGGCCGAATTTCGTAATTTTTTAATAATACTGTAGTTTTTGCTGGATTTTACTAATAACTGACTATTCGATCGCTTATGGTAAAAATAGCAAGAGCTCTATTGTGAATTTACTCGGCTGAGAATATTCCCCATTGGAAACATTCCCGCCGATTTTAACACCAGCCTGAATATACTTCTTTTCTTCTCGGGCATCAGATTATTTCGACACTTTCGTTTAAACTGGCAACAACGGGGGGTAATCCATGCTGACGCCAAAAACAACACATCGAAGATTCCACTGCGATTGCGAAAGTTTTTTTTTTTTTTTTTTTTTTTTTTTTTTTTTTTTTTTTTTTTTTTTTTTTTTACGGTCAATGAGAAATACCGTGCGCGATGTCCTCATGCGAGGTCGGAAGAGGTGAGTGGCGCGGTGAACAATTCAATGGTCAATTCTTAGAACCTGCGAGTCCTCAATCGCAAAGTTGCGAGACCCAGCGGAATTATAGTAAATTGTCGAATCAGCGAGTGGAGCAAACTAGAAACAAAACTTATATTTCCGGCGCAAAGTGGATTGACATCGACGGAAAAATTGCCGGGAATCAGTGAAAAATAATAATCAAAAATAATCGTTTTCGACCTTATGAGCTTAATTTAAAACTTTCCAGTGACATTTCTACGTTTAAATCACGATTTAGAAGTGTTCTCTGTGATTAATTTTGGTCCTGAAAGTTGACATATGATGATGAGAAATAACTTTTGCTGATGTTTTTTATTTAGAAACTGTTTGACGAACTCTGACCCATACTGTGGCGGATAAATTTATCCGGGACGCACGCGGCACGCCACGAGGTGTCTGTAGTCTGTAAATGAACAACCAGTCACAGGAAAGTTTGAAACTGATAAAAATATAAAAATAAAAAAGGAGGGAGCCAAACAAGTGCAAAAAAGCAAATCACAAAAGAGAAGACCCTGGCCTCGTAAAATTACATCTGACAACTCATTGGGTTGAAGAAAAAGGTGTGCTACATACAGGGCTTCAGAGCCGGAGCCACAGTGAAAATTAAAATGTGTCTCTCGCGGGGCTATAGCCCATAAGCGCAAATACCATAAATCCAGAGCCCAAATTTTGTCGAACACAGCCCATAAATATCCTAAAACTAATAGATGGCAACGCCGCATCCAATGGCGCCATTTGGGGAGGGCAGGGGAAATTGCCCCCCCCCCCCCAAGGATTTTCAATGTGGCCGAAAAATCAAGTCAGAGAAATTTTTTTGAAGATGCTACCAGACAATGTAAAAACAGACAAGTATTCTCGAAAAGAAAGTTTGAATCTCCAGTTTTATAGCAAAAGTGGGGCAAAGAACTTTTGTAATAGTGGTGTTTGGGACCCTAGTAATGAGAAACATCAGGAAATCTGACGAAATAATTCTGAATCATCCACTCGTCAATTCGCGCCAACCAGACGCCGCGCTTTTCAAGGCCAAGGTTTTGCAAGCGACAATCGCAACTGACGAGCCACCCGTGAATTCGCGCCAATCAGCGTTGGCCATTCCACATAACACTGAAACTGAAGGCATTTTAAACATCAACTTAACCCTTCTTTTAATTAATCTAATGAAGCAATAATTAATTAATTAATAACGATATATCCACTCATCACAAATATTTTGAACTGTATTTTTTGACAAAACATCCATAGTAATTACTTCGAATTCAATTGATATCGACCAAGATTAAATCAAGTCTCAACACTCAAGATCATGTCTGCTTCATACAAAGATTACTTATACTCCAGATATGGCACTAGCTATCTCGCCTATGTTAAATTTTGTTGAGAGCCTTCATTTCTAAAACCGAGCTAAAACACATACACTGGCCCACGGTTTGTTTACGTTTCGGGGAGCGAGGACTGTGCGGGCGGGGTGGGGGTCGTGGGCCAGTCGACTGGCCCCATCCCGCCCGCGCGTCTCTCACTCCCCGAAACGTAAACAAACCGTGGGCCAGTGTATGTGTTTTAGCAATGAAGGCGCTCAACAAGATTTTAGCTAGTGCCATATCTGGAGTATAAGTAATCTTTGGCTTCATACCGCTTGCCACAGCTCACCTGGCGCTATCTAACAGCGATCGAGCAAACCATCAAGAACTCAAAATCAAGCGTGCGGTTTCTTGAGCTCCCCTGGCGCCATCTAACAGACACTCAAGCGGACTAACACCAATTTGACCAATTCATTTATTTGCATAGTAAAACAGCCTTTCTCACCCGACTTGCCTGAGCGTTGGACGCTTCTTTGAAGAATTTATTTTAACTAAATTAATTTCCCTTTTTGACTTTCTCGCTTCCCCGCAAGGAGAGAAACTATTATTCATCATGAAAAATTTAGAAGTTAAGGTTTTTTTCCATTTCTTGGCATTGTATGTCCCCCTTAGCTCAAAAATCATAATCCCAAAAACTGTGTGTCCGTCAGTCCGTCTCGTCTGTCCGTGTCTGTCTGTCAGTCTGCGACGCAGCATAACATTCATAACATCTAACTCATGAGCCATTTGCATTCAAAGGGGTACGTCCGCAGCTACCATTAGGAGTGGCCCGACCTCAGAAAATTTTGAATTTTTTTCTGCGCATTCTACAGTTGCCTACAATTTTTTGTTTTTTTGTTTTTGTTTTTTCAAGGTTTTGAGGTTTTCTTTATTTAGGGTTGTTCTGAGAAAAGTCTAAAAACAACTAATTAATTCAGGATATTATGGGTTTTAAACTGATTTTTTTTAATTAATATGTATTTATCACATCTTTTCGACCTTCAACCGCGGCAGCCGATTCCACTTGGCATTTGGATTATTCCCTTGTTTTATATTTATTTATTGACCCTTCTTATCGCACGCGTAAGACGGGTCATATCTGACCCCAGCATTCCAAAAATTCTAAAAATAATAAAAGTGAATATTCGGCGTAAATTCGCGTCACGTTCATAAACATTTTTTACATTCAAAATTCAACTGGCGAGGAAATTTCAAATAAAAATAATAATTTTAATTATTCCAAAAATCTATGCACACGTTTCTTTGATTAATTGAATTGAAATTGAATTTTGAAATTTATATTTAAGATAATCCCTAAAAAATTACATACTCTATAACTACAATAATGTAGAAAGCTATCATCACCCGAAGAAAAAGTCCTCCTTTCTATAACTGCAGGAAAATTTGTTGATGCTTTGCGGGGGGGGGGGGGGCGAATTTTTGCCTCATCTTCTTTCTAGCCGATGAACATGGGAAATTTTGATAAAAAGTTTCGACTTTTGGTGGGTTTCTTCTTCAGACCTTCATCAAAGTATAAGTGAAAGCTTGAAGCGATTGGTTGAAACAGCTTTTTATATTTGAAAAGGTCGCCCTGGGCGAGAATCCCCCCCCAATCATAACACAAGGGTTAAATGAAAATACGGCATGAAAAGGATGAACATTGAAAATGATTTAATCTTTCATCTTCCTTTTGCTATACTCGACTCATCGCGATTCAACGCAATGGTCAAGACCGCGTGAGCCAATAATTCTTTACATCCGAACGTCTTTTGAAATCGTTTACTTGTTTCCTCTCCCTTACGGAGGCTGACGGAGGTCCTCTTTCAGAGGCTTATATGTATACTACTGGGAGTAAAAAAGAACGTCATACTTTGTTGACAGTTGTGCGGCCGTCACGGGAAAAGAAGGGCTAAGGGGGTCGAGAGGGGGAAGGAACAAGTGTGACCCTTCCTTAAAAGCTACCCTCAATAAATCGTTTCTCAACCGCATAGTTGCCGCCACGGGCCACGCGCCACGTCTCGTCGCTTTGTTTGCCATATTTTTTACAAGGATTCGATTGATACTGCAGCTTGTGTACAGGCAGCGAATTAAATCATGTCAGCAGACTCTTCATATTTTGGCCCGTGCGTAGGTCACCTGCTGCAACGCTTAAATTAATTG
Source organism: Trialeurodes vaporariorum (assembly GCA_011764245.1). Taxonomy (NCBI): domain Eukaryota; kingdom Metazoa; phylum Arthropoda; class Insecta; order Hemiptera; family Aleyrodidae; genus Trialeurodes; species Trialeurodes vaporariorum. Next base: position 53,986,012 of record VMOF01000388.1, on the reverse strand, counting down.
GGCTCTTGCTAACTTTTACTATGCGATTGAGTAGTTAATTCTTGCATAAATAACACCGAAAATGACGATGAATATACAAAATATTACCGACATTCACTCACATGGTCTCACAAAATGACATCAATGGGGCTCTTGCAAACTTTCGCTTGAAGCGAATAAATAGTTAAATCTTATGCAAAGACCAGCGGAAATCACGAAAATCACGCAAAGAAAGTCTAAAATTCAGTAATAAACTCACACAACTGCTATAACGGCAAGATCGTAATGGCGGTTCAACGCAAGTATCAGTGGAGATTCCTATCTATTATTTCACGTTTTCTACGGGGACACAGCGATATGTCTCACTTTAGATAGGAATCTCCCGCATGATACCTGCGTCTCTCCGCCATTAAGCTCGATTCTGAGAATGATTTTTGTGATTTTTTAGTGAACTCGTCGTCATTTTTACAGGTTTTTATGCCAAGAATCAACTCTTCAATCCCCTATAGCAAAAGTTTGCAAGAGCCCCAATGCCTTCAAATGCCTTCAATGGCGGAGGTACGCAGCACTCTGGATCGAAAAATGGGATTTTTCGAACATGAAAAGTTGTTGTCTTCGCAGCTCTAAAAAACATTTTAAAGGTTGATATTTTCTTGCAAAAGTTACGTTGTTTGACTTTTTTAAGCGCAACAATAAATGGTTGCGCACATTTAAAAGTTATCTAGCTATATTTAATGATTTTAATGTTCTTATTCTTGATTTTTATTTGTGAAATTATGTCCGGAAAATTCCATGTTCCGATCCACTGTGGGCAGGTACTATGACTTTCAAAAGAAAGTATCCTGGTGTAAATTTTCATTCTTCCATTCTTCGACCAGTTTTAACAATTTTTGCAGTTTTCAGGTATTTCAGAGTCTAACAGCATTGCCAATAGAAAGTATGGCTTAAAAAATCTAAAACTCTTTGAAAAATAATGGGCAACATAACCAAAAACTGTTTTGATGAGAGGACTTTCTTTTGAAGGTAGGTCATAGTACCAAGGAAGATTCCTTCCTTATTTGAGGCTTGCCTCAGTGTGTTTCTATATAGTGAGAGAGAGAAAAATTAGATAGGAATCTCCTATGATACCTCCATAGCTCCGCCATCTTTACTCTTAAATACCGCAGCTACGCTGTTGTCATGGGAGGTGTGTGTCTGATTTGTAGCTCATGCGTGGGCGCCGTTACACCTAAGACTTTGAAATAATTTTGTGAGTCCGGGAGTGAATTCCGTAATTTTGGAATGTGAGAATCGATTTTACACAAGAAACAATAACTATTCAATCGCTTACAGCAAAAGTTAGCGAGAGCCCCATTGTGACAAGTATTGCGGGTAACCTATCTGAACTAAAATCAAGGAGTCAGCTGTAAGTACACTTGGAGTGTTGAATTCATTCATGCTCTCGGGGATGCAAGCTTTGGGGTGACGAAACTTTTGAAGGATACTCTAACGGGACTACCTATTTCAACAATGTAGAGAATATTGACTGAGTTTGTGCAAAAAGAAAATGTTCGGTATTGCAAATTTGTGTGGCTGAAAATGATTGTCAGCTCTTAAATAAATACATGCAAATTAAATCCTTTTCAAAAGGAGGTTGAGTGGCAAAGCCAGGAATTTTTTAATGAGGTCCAGGATCTGAAAGGAGTACCTAACAGACTGTTGACACGGATATTATTGAGACGTCAATTATTTCAAGGGGGGGGGGGGGTGAAAAAATATGGTTACACTGAAATACATCGAAATTCATTCAAACAGTTACATCCGTAGCCTTTTAAAAGGATACATCGATAAGGCAACCCAAGCCCAATAGCTGTACCAGCGGGTTTATATCCAGTCTCATTTTTCGTTTTATCAATGCTAATTGTGAGGCAAAATAGATTTGATGAGAAACTGCCCGCTAGAATAGTGATATTCACTACTGAGTATCTTTCACCTGAATAGATATTGTCATAATACAAGATTATGAAAACTATGAGATTCCGTCGCTATAAGAATTAAGCATCCAAATCGCTGCACAATACATAGGAACCATCGACGGTTATAATTTACCCACCCACTTTTTCAGTTTTTGAAAGCTCTCTAGATTTCGTAGGTCAAGTTCCGTGCTTGAATCTCACACATAATGGAAAGTCAGGGATCAGTCAGACAGGGAGTTTGGCAACGCAGTTTTTTTCGGGGGCGCGTCGTGTTTGTCTTATGAGGGTGTTCGAAAGCTGCTTTCCGGATAAAATTTATGACTTTGGTTTGACATCCTTCGGGTGCGGCGCGGCGCGGCACAGCGTTCGCGGTAGCCGGGAGAAATAAATATCGCACGCCGCGACTCGCAAGAGTAGCGGTAGATATTTTTAGGCCTTTTCCCACTGCGAGTGAGAGTGAGACTCACTCGCTCTTTCTCTCCCTCTCTCACTCTCTGGGACTGGATATAAGAGTTGGTCCTCTCCAGCGATCTCTACCACGACCGCGGCGCGGCGTGGTGTATATCCCTCTAAAGCTAGTTGTGTAACGTGTATGCTGACCGTTTTCCGTTTTAGGTTGGAATTCAATGGAGGATGCCAAATTTGGAGGGAAATTTACAAAATGTCATTGAATTATCGGTGGGGAAATGCGTGAAACTATACACAATACGGCAGTCCTGAATTCAGTGGCGTAACCCAAGGTACCTATATTTAACAGGTATGCTCGACTCGCTTCCCGCGTCATCTTCAGTGGCCCGCAGTTCGAAAAGCATTCCAAGATGGCCGACAAAAGAAGAAAACATTGCATACTTTTTCCAGAAAACATCGGGCTATTTTCTGCTTTTCCAGGGAGGGAAGCCCGATGTTTTCTGGAAAGAGTATATACAATGTTTTCTTCTTTTGTCGGCCATCTTGGTATGCTTTTTGAACTGCGCGCCACTGAAGATGACGCGGGAAGCGAGTCGAGCATACCTGTTAAATAAAAGTACCTTGGACGTAACCATAACTAGCAAGGGAGGAGTCCAAGGAGAGTCCCTCCGACATCGACATTTTCCCTGAAATAGGATACTCTGTCGCGTTTTCAAGGGAATTTTGAACCTCAGACCGGTCAGACCCCTCCTGTCTCCTCCACCTCCTTCAGACCCTGCCTCCCCCCCCCACCAAGGAAAATTGCTGGCTTAACCACTGCTTGAATTCAATGCCGCGTTGATAGGGGCCTTCGTGCCATCAGTGTTGCCGGATATAATGAGGAAGTGGCAGTCAGTGAAATGCGAGTATCGTTCATTTGAAAGCATGAAAAAGTATCGACTGTTGAGTGGTTTAACGAAACCTCTGAAGATCGATGCTTCTGCACAGTATAAATACAGGCTGAAATGGGCAATTAACGGCTCAGTGACCGAAGGGCGGCTTGTGTCTTGCGATTACGATGTATCGATATGTATCGATGTATCGGTGCGATGTCCCCTTCAAATGAACCTATACGGACAAGCATCGATTCTTGAGGGTTGGAGCAGTTGGAAGGGTCTGCATTTTATGGTGTTTTTTTAATAAGCAAATGAAAGTACTCGGTGAGCTGAAAATAAGGATTCCTTCAGTTTCTGTTTCGGTTTCATAGTTCCGGAATTACTTTTTTGACCCAAAAGACTTATGACGATACTTGGCCTATACATTTGTTAACAACGGTAATTTTGCGTTGTGACGTTACAGCACATTTGATTTTTTGTCATTTTACACGAGTGCATAGTATCTAACCGCGACACTTATAGGAAAAAGTCAATTTTCTACATAAAGTAACACACAATTGCAGATCCATGAAACTGCTCCATTAAACAACTACAGAATTGACACTTTTCCATGTCTAGTAATTGGCGGTTATGGCTCGTGATGATGTGCAATTTACCAATATCTCGTTCATTTAAATCTATTGAAAAGAATCGATCCTCGATCGGTTCAATTGGACCTATTGAGAATCGATACTTTAAAACTTTCATACCTGAAATTCTTTTGGTTCAGAAGCTGAATTTTGACCAACAAAGTTGATCTTAGCGCTGTCTCCTCCTCATCTAAATTGATGCGCATATTGTATTCTTATGTTTTCCATAAGATTCAATGTTATTCAGATGTAAATTGAAATGTACAATAGGTCTGAAAGGGTTAACGTAGGTTCAAATCGGAGAGAAACGACAGTCAATTGATCAAGAACTATCTGCACTAACCACTGTGCACTTTCACTGTATACGAAGGCTTCAAATCGTATTTATTCCCCATTTGAATCAGTGCAAAATATACAGACTTTATCCCAATAGCTGCGGCAACGCTGGCCGACCCTAAACACTCACGACTCCGCTGGGAGTAGTCGCGTTTTCAATATCTACTCGAGAGTGGCCACCCCGACTCTCAAGTCGATCGATTTGTGACTAATATATCTGGTTATGAATAGAGTTTCCCTTGAATAAAAACTATGTAAACAGAAAAATCAGAAGAAACGCTTTGATAGCGCAGACAAAACCTTTGGGAGAAAAATGACCTGGAAAATTAAACGAATTTAGTAGAGCTAACCAAAGGATTTCTAAGCCTAACTAAACAGGTTTTGCTGGGTGAACCAAAGCTTTGGAGATTCGACGAAAGTCTTTTGCTCGGCCGTTTTTCTGCCAAAGATTTTTTCAGCGCAACCAAAGTGTTTTTTGTTTTCTTTTTTTCTTTTTCTCTGTTTTTTTTTTTTTTCTGGGTAAAACCGAGTTTAACCGAGTAAAAGGGTTTTAGTAGGGCCATATCTTTGGTTCATCCATGCTAGCAATATTTTTAGTTAGACTCACACAATAGATGGTACGCTGTACTAAAGTATTTTGCTGGGTCATTCTTGTACCAAAGGTTTTTTCAGCGCTACCAACGTGTGTCCTGTTTTTTATTTCAGTACACAAGAAGAGAAAAGTTTGTAGGACTATAATTCAGGGTACTTACTTATAAGCAATAGGTAGATTGACGCTCAAATAAAAAATAAAATACAAAAATCCACAATTTTTAACTAAAAAAAAGTATAATCTAGCTCTGAATCTCTCCAATAAGTTATTCTCTATAGCACTTGACTAGACCACTCAATTGATAAAACAAATCGACTCAAAATTTCGATTTTTTTTAAGTCAACCGGAATACTAATTAAAAGAACGTTACGAGTCCACGCTCCACTTGTCAAAATGCAAACCTTAAAACTAAAGACAAATGAGAAACTCGCAGAGCCCTGAAATGTGTTGCGCTCGTGAAATCTGCCTCGCGGAATATTGAATTCTCAGAAACAACTAACTTCAGAAAATTGCAAGCGTCGCATATCGTTCCCCTACACCTCTCTCCCCATGTACCCAACCGCTTCTCAGCTAACCAAAATTTTATACCGGAAATGCCAATTTTTCTGAGCTGACACAATTTTCACACAGAAAACAAGCGAGGAGTACTGATCTGTATGAATGTCACGCATTCTCAGAGTGGAGTGTTGTGATGACGATTCTTAATCGATTAATCGGATAAATCGAACCGATTAATCAGAGTCGATTATTTTCGGAGTCGATTTTGTGATGGGATACGATTTTTTTGGGGAGATTTTGTTGCAAATTTAGAGAATTTTTTCGCAACTTTAGAGATTAATCATATTTACAGAGAGATGACCTTTCTTTTCTGTGTTTTTGTTTTCTATTTTTATTAAAATTCACGCCTAGTTTAGCTCCAAAATTGGGATGTAAAATCGGAAAACAATTTTTCCGAAAATCGATTTTTTAGAGATGATTTTAAATCGAATCGATCAAACGAGAAAATCGATTTTTTTTTTCAAATAATCGTCATCACTAGTGGAGTGGCGCAACGTCGCGTCGCGTCGCCGGTCGTCCCGTGCCATCTGGCAGCGATAGTGTCCCTTTCCTCAAATTAAACCCTTTAAGGTGGTTCTAGGGGTCGTTTAGTTCTAACAACATAAGCACCAGGTCGCGCTGCTGAAAAGCAGTTTTTATTATAAAAACTACGTAAAAACTACAAACTGTAGAAACGTCGGCACTTGCAAGCGTACTCAAGAAATGTCCCTGGACTTTTCAAGCTGAAACACTCAAAAAGAAAGCCGGGATATTGGAAATAACACAATGACAATTCCCATAAGCCCCAATGAGTGCGAGTGAGGCAGGTGGATATAGCACTCACTGGCACTCACTGAGTTTACGGCGAAATTAACTTCAATTTTTTTTTCTGCCCATCACTCCATCAGTGTTGCCGTCATAAGACACAATTAAAAATTTGCGGCGTTTAACCTCAAATTTGGCAACACTGACCCATGAAAAATATCGGAGTCTTAAGGTGAAGCGGTTGGCTTCAAAACCAGCAATACCGCAATAATTGTGACATACTCACGATTGTGCTGATTTTAAACTTTTGAAGCTGAATCTAATGCGCCACGTAATTTTACGTAATTTTTTCAGTACAAAGCTGAATCGTAGCTTTTTTTCTTGCGAGAGAATATGTTCTGCTAAGCAAGAAGTGGGTTTCTCCACACGCAAAAAAAAAAATGGTTTTAAACATGGACTTAAAAAAAGAAAGTATTTTAGGATCACTGGAACGCTCAATAGTTCCTACAGTTGAGAAGAAATTTCCATCAGAACCACCAGAATTTCTATTGATCCTACAGAATGTCAATGTGGGGATAATATTCACCAGAAAGAATCGTTTAGTCAATAAGAATTCTGGTTATTATAAAAATAATTTCTCATTAGTTGATATTAAATTTAATTATCATACATTCGTTCCGTAATTCCGTCAAAAAAATATTTTTCTCCGCGTGAACGAATCCTGAGACTCCAGCTGTGATTTTTTTCAATGATACACAGGAGGAGTCCTAATTCTGCAAGAATTGGAAGTTAGATATTAGCCTTAATGTCATAAACGCCAACGGGGTAAAAAACCAAGAATGAAAGTTCGAAGAACTTAACAGTGAAACTTTCATCATACATCAGTCATTGTTTTTTGCACGATTGGCGGATATTTTCTAGTCGCTTTACCCATCGTAAAACTAAACTTTATTCACTGGAGAGAATTTTCGAGTCGCTCTGTTCTACATAAAACGTAACTTTATGCCCGTTGAAGTTTTTAATGATTTTAATAAGCTATACAGTTAATATCGGGTCGATCGAGTAAAGCAATGCCAATTCATAATTTAACGACGATAACTTTATTGTTATGTCGACGAACCGCGTAAGTATCGCAATTTGCAATGGTTCCATCTCTTCAGCGTCCTTTAGAAACTTTGACCGTAAAATATCAGAGTTGATGAAGAAGATGAGGGAAAGGTATACGCTTTCCAGAGGTGCCGTTTTTCAGATCTTTAAAGGAATTTTACAATCCATCAATGATCTCACAAAGAAATCTCTCAATTAAAGCAAAGATTACTGATTTGAGTTTTTTTTTATAAGCCATCGTTCTATTTTTCGACTGACAGGTACATGTATAATCTTTGTTTTAATCGATTAAATTGCCGATGAATTGCAAAATGTCATTAAAAATCTGCAAAATGGCAACCCTGTGATGCTTTCCATTTGTATCTTTTAGAGGCAGCTCGTATTTCGTACGTCAGATTGCTCGAAAACTCGACATTTGGATGTTCCGATGAAATAAGTATAAACGTTATGGGAATGCCCTCTCACGGCGGAGAGAGGAGCGGAAAGTGAAAAAAGATTGTATCCATAGGAATAGCCAGGAATTTTTCTTTCTTTTTCTCTCTCCATTTGACTGCATGTGATAGAAAATGAAATAAATAGAGGCGGATGACGGATGTAACGTAAAAACCCCTATATCCATCCTTTTCTAACGGAAGCATTCAAATGGACTGATAGAATTCCTCGATTCGGCTATGATTACATCGATTCCTCTTCCATTCACAAAACTATTAAAAGCAAAGGACCGACATCTTGATGACCCCCAGATCCCCCTCAAGGGGTTACTTTTACATTAGGCTGGTTGTAGATCGTTTTTATTGCAAATTTTAATCAAAATTCAAACAGGTATATTTGAAATGATCTAATTTTTCCGTGTTTACCCATTATTCCCCATTGATTTCAATGGAAATCTTTTATCCTCCATTTTGCTTACATTTTGAAATTTCGAAAAAACAAAGAAATCCCCTCTGAGCAACATTATGAGCAACTTTTCTTCAAAATTTGGATGTACATGGACCATTGGTTCAAAAATTATGCCATGATACAGACAGATATGATATCTGCACCATCGCAATTCTCTCTCAATTTCTGACTTTGTTAGAGTGAGAAAGTAAAAATTGGGTCCAGGAAATAAACGTACTATCCCGCTCACTCTCGTGAACTTGATCAAGAGAAATTGGATCAAAATTCAAATTCTTGCTAACGATTTGGCCAAAACCGACTGAAAAATTTCACTAAAGGTATGTGACTGAAAATTTTTAAATTTCCCCACAAAATTTTTCTGGCATCGCCCATGAAGTTCCGATGTTATAGTGAGCAACATCTTTTTCGTACATGTTATACTGGTGACCTCGAGGTCAAAACTTTGGACCTGAGCGCCTTAATTGCTTTCGCCAGATCTCTTATCGTCAGCTCTGAATATATTTTAAGTGAAATTTCGTGGTTGGGGCGGTGTGGCCACGTCCATTCAACCGATAGAATGCCTCTCTCCAGCCGACGCTTTCAAAGTTGAGTGGAGTCTAGAGGTGGGCCAAAAGTCTTTTTGGGAGGGGGAAGGGGGGTGTCTGGTCTGGTCTCGAGACCGTTGATTGAATTATGGACTCCGGATCCCCAGGTATTTCACGGCTTGGGAAAATCGAATCAAATTCCTGAAACTTTTCAAACAGAGTTAAGCTGAATTTCACCCATCACCCAAGCGACAAGAAGACAAGCCATGATTTTATAATAGAATTATAGAATTAAAAGCAGTCCCGCGTGAAATGAAAATTCACGAAATTTAAGTATTCACGATTTTATGCGCGGCCAGAGCTAAGAGGATCAAAACACGGAAATTTACAGCACGTGTAAATCAGCCCTTTTATTTTATAATGAGGACTTCACAACAGGGTGTTTTTCCGTTTTCACGTTCCTATAAATATTCACTTTTAAAACTGAATAATTGGACAAATACTCACAAAAAAAAAATCAGTCAGAAATGCTTTTGCTTTTGTCAGTCAAAAATTGTGGAAAGTGCTCTGTTGATCCTCTAAATGTCAAGCATTACAATAGACTTTTAAGTACGTTTCAGTCGGAATAGAGAGTGAAAGTTAGGGGGCAAAAAAAGAATCCCGTCCGCGAAAGACTTTTTTGGCTGTAAAGCTGAAATTGAACGAATATTATTCAATGCTACGATGTATTGCCGTAAAATAATCCTGCAAACCCTTCATAGTTAAAAAATAATGAATTTTCTTCAGCTCTTCAAAAAACACTTAAGATATTACAAAATTTAAAGTACCAAAAGATAGAGTTACGTGCGACATTCATTACAAGAATGGCTAAATTAGTTTTCACGGTTATATAACTGTTATTGCCAAAAAATAAGAAAGTCTTTAAAAAAAACACTCAAACTTTTCGCATGTCTTGCAGAGAAAATGTAAAAACCTATAGTTGGGATCAAAAAAGATGTTGGACGACTTTTAGAATTTTAGCTTATAAGTAGGTCACCAGAAAATGCTTGAATTCATTGATATGAGTATATATTGCGTGTCGTAGCTGACCTCCAGGAGTAATCTGGCATTTTTTTGTCCCCAACTATGAACTTGCTTTTAAGTGACGAAGCGTATCATTTTACGACAGAATCTTCCCTTCGTTTAACCCTCTGAAAACAATCGATTATCCTGGAGGCAATTGGTATAAGTAGGAATCAATTATTCTAAATAGGTTTAAATAAAGGAAAACACTTGTTGTCAAAGTGCACGCTTCACCATTGCAAAAAAGGCTAGTTTGTCATGACCGAAAGGATTCCATTAATTTCGATCCTCAGTTAAGTCCATAAATTACTGACAAAGCTCATTAGTTTCAATCGAAAATAACGAGCCTGCTAAACTCAAATAGTTGGATACGAACAGAGAATTTTTCCGAATTGAAGGTAATTCGAGGTTGTGTATAAATTTCAATGTTTCAGCAGTAAAGCCCGCGTGCCCACACCGAAGCGAACGCTGGTTCGCGCGTTCGCTCTGGTGTGGCATACCTTGCGACGCGACGCTATACGTACGTCGTACCCTGCACGGTACATCTTCCCGCTTTTGTCCATTTGTCATGTAGTTTATGTTATTTCTTTCCCCAAAAACTTGAACATTTTATGAAGAGTGCTAATAGAAACCTCTCCTCTTATATTTTCTGATATTTATAATGTCATTGATTCCTAAATAAAAAAATAAGTGATGGAGCGTCACTTTGTTTATTGTGATATTTATGGTTCTGAATTATTACAGAAAATACAAAAAAATTGTTTTTTTTTACAGCCTAAAAGATACATGGACATTCATCGGTTAATATCTACCCATTACATCAGTGGAAGTCACCTATCAATGACGAAACACCTTGAATGCAATGCCAAAACGTTCGCGTTCGCTCTGGACTGTGGCCCCTTGCATTGAAATACATGGCGCGGCATTTTTTGAGTAGCGTTCGCGTTCGCTTAAGTGTGGCACGGGCTTTACAGTTCGTAAGAGATTGGCCTGCGGGCCGATCATTTACTTCATCGTTAAACCGATCGTTATGACTGTCTATGAGTGATGCTATTGGTCGGAAATTGTCAATCTTGGCCGTTACTATGGTAACCATCGTTAAGAGTCTCGTTTTATAAAGGCTATATTAATGAGTAACCTTTAAAAAACGGACACTATAACGATGGTTACCATAGCAACGACCAAGTTTTACAATATTCGACCAAGAGAATCACTCATACACAGTCTTAACGATCGTTTTGACGATGAAGTAAATGATCGGCCCGCAGGAAAGAAAGATGCAAAAACGCAAACATAAATAAAGACAAATATCAGGTGTTTCATACAGGAAAAAGTCAACGTTGATTGTTTCTGCCTGCTCTGACGTTTCGTTGAAAAGCCTGTTCTGTCAAATAATGATAAACTTCATGATTTCTACTATTACTATTATGTTTACTTCACATCTTTTGTCGAATCAATACGTACATCCTGTTTTTGATTAAATAAATCAATCATGTCTGAACGTGACTAGTCACATTCATTGAATCAATTCACTCTTAGAAGAGGAGGAAAAATTGCGTTGCTATTTTTTTTCACGATTCTAGCTCAATCGCAATAAAACACGGCAATTGAATAAACAATACTAAATCAAAATCTACAAGTAACTGATCGATATGGTGAACTTATAGTATCGTTCTCCCATATTCCAGTAATCCATCAATCATTATGCACGTAAGTTTCGTTGTTGATTATTGATCTGTCTGGAATTTACGATGCCGCAACAACGCAACGCTTCAATTTATTTATTCATTTACTTGAAATATATTCAGATAAATTATGTTTAAAGGGTGCACGTATGCAAGGTTTCCCAACATCATTTCCACAACGAAAATAACGATGATACCATTGAAAAAGTCTGAACTCCCTCCGCGCAGAGAAGGCCGCATGTCACCATGGACATTCTTGATGCACTTTTAGGACATTTTCTCTCTCTCTCTCTCTCTCTCTCTCTCTCTCTCTCTCTCTCTCCCTCTCTCCATTTGGAGGAGTATGTTAGAAAAGGACATATAGATAAGGAGCAGTTACGTGACTTTCGCTCCTTCCCCTAGCCTTTTCTAACGCATGCGTTCAAATGGACTGAGGAAGAGAGAGAGAGAGAGAGAGAGAGAGAGAGAGAGAGAGAGAGAGAGAGAGGAGAGAGAGAGAGATCCACTGGATCCACCACGGTCTTGATGTGGTGAGGGATGTTGTCCACCTAATTCTTCTGCATCGGATGCTCTTAAAATCAAATTCCAGCTTGCGCATATAGTTTTAATATACTTTCGTAAAACTATGAGATCCTCCTCGTGTATTTAAACCACACTCATATTTACTTGGATCTTGCTCGTGATGTAGCGGAACAGAACGAACGTGCGACCAATTTTCGTCCGTGTTCATATGCGATATGCGGATTTCCGTGTATTACCGGTTGCCTATACCCTCTATCTACACTCTCAGGATTGCGAGCGGTCCCGCTTTGCGGATTTACTGATCCGACCACGACAGGGAGGCGGAGCTCATACTTTAATCGGGCATTAAACGTGACGTGAAATGATGAATAATTCTAATGCATGAGTCTGTTTGTATTTGCGGGAGTGTTAGAGTGTCTTTGTTATAGAGGTGTTAGTAGCATGGTTGCCAACTCTGTACTTAAATAATCGTCGTTGGAAATGGGTCATGCAAATGTCTATTACTGCCCTTTTTAACTGACATTCTTGTAGCAGTTTTTGAAACTCATAAGAAAATTGCGATGGTCTTGTCGAGTCAGAAGCCATTTGAAATTACATTGAAAGTGAGGGTCATTCTGGGCGGAATAGAGGATTCGTGACATTTGTCTCATTGTCTTTAAAACATACAATTTTGAACTTTTCAGCAATGACCAAGGTCAGAGGTCACAACTTTGCTTACCGGCTTTGTTGCAATAAAATGGTAAAAAATTCACTTTTTTTAAAAAATTAAAATTGCAGTTTTAAAATGTAACGGATGGTACATTCCGCCCGGAATGACCCGTACCATATCCATTGATACCAAGCTTTAAAGAAGATAGTGTTTGTTGGTAAAACTGGTTTCGATGAACTTTTACGCATCAGGATCGCCAAATGCCAAAAGAAGATGGAGAGAAGGCAGTGAACTGTCTGAAAAAGTCAACAAATTGACAAAAATTCACTTTCTGCCCCCCTAGTCTGTTTTCGGACACACCCATAAAGTTTAGAGTTTAGACCCACACAACTGGCCCAATGACCCATTCAACCGAAAAGGAGACCAATCAGATTTCATCATGAACTGGCAATACTGCGAAGTGGTGAGAGTGAGTCGCAGTGCTTATGCTTATGATGGCTAGGGCCGAGAACGAAAATGTTTGGCGCTAGAAAACATGAATTATGATTTACCAATATTGAATATAAAGCCCCCCTAAGTTGCCACGTCTCACCATAAAACCCATCGCTTTAATATTGAGCTGAACGGAGAAATTGAGGGGATTCCCCACGCAACTCGACAACCGTTAAATCCCCGCTTTGGCCGCCGCAAATTTATGCATGACCGACACATCCTGCACAACCTCTGCAAAACAAGATACCTAACTCCCCCCCCCCAATCCATACAAAGCAAACATTGGTTTTCGAATTTGGAAGACCTTGTAAATCGGGTGTGGGCTCCTTCATTAGCTTTGAAACCGTCCCCAAGCATGTCGGTACTGAATGATGAAGTCAAACTAGAGAATTGTCATCGACTAAGGTATGTACAGGGTGGAATAAGGCAGATTTATACAGGTAAGTACAATGAGTGCAAAGATCGCCAGGGGCGTTGCGCAGAAAATACTACTCTCAGGAGATGAACCCAGTGGCGAGGCGTGCAATTTGGCAACGTTTCTTTTTCCCCCTTTAAACACGTTAGAAAAGTCTAAACGTCTAGTCATCGCCGATGACCGAAATGTTCGATTTTTTCAGTGAGTTTAAATGGAGAAAGTGCATCGTTGCCATGGGACTTGCTTTTGAGGCAGCTGGGGAGGCATGCAGCAGCCATGATGCTTTCATTTGAACATTTTCATATCGGCTCGGACTGCTTGCTTCATTATTCTTAACCTTAAAAACTTACAGAAAGGAGAGAAGAAAAAAATTAGTAAAAGTTGTGACGGATCCATTTGAAACTGCGGTTTGAAATAAAAATGAAAGTGTTTGAATGCGGCTGTCTCGACACAGACATCGATAAAACTGTGTATTTCGGAAGGGTTTGAATGATAAATAAACTGACAAGTTGACAGAATTAATCAACATTTTCTAACCTGGATAAGTTGCATTAGAATTCTGTGTCCAGATAGCAGCTCTAGAACACATGCACTTTCCTTAAAAATTCCTTAAAAATTAGTTTCCGAAACAAACTAGAATCGAACTTTAAAAAAACAAAATTCTATATTTGTTACGAAGACCGTTCTCGGGAGAGTCATACAAGCATTCGAAGTAGAGAAACATTCAAGTATCGATCACTTAATCGAATATCAAACAGACTCGCGGCAAACAGAACAGAACTCCCTATAAATTCTATAACGACGTGTAAGATTCAACTTCGTAAATAAAAGTAGAAAGAAGAGCGATGGGGATGAGATGGGAAAATTATTGACAAAAGACGAAGAACAAACACAAAATGATTTCCTTTCCTCGTTAAACTCGTCGTGCCTCGCATTTAAAATCTCTATAAATCAACTCACTTTGCCCTCAAGTTGTAAAGCGTTATTATTTGCATTTACGACCGACAAATGAAAAGAGAATGAAGTGCATAAAAGGCTGCGCTTATATTTCTGTATTTCTGTTTGACAACAATGAACTCGCAAAGCTTTCACGTGCTGCACTCCGCTATACAAAATAGCTCGTATTTCTTCACTTTCCTTTCTTTTAATTTTTTTTTTTTTTTTTAAATCGTTTTTAAGGAGAAAAGAGCACATTTTCTTTCAGTCACTCTCACGCAAGGAAACAGGAAAATAAAGATATTACGAACAAGATTGGCAGATGTTCCAACGATGAAAAACACCGGTTACGTCTCGATTATAAGGGCGCATTTCAAAAACTTTCCTCGTGATGTCTCCTTGACTTGGCTTGGCTTGACAAAGGCTCAAACCAAGTCAAGTCGAGTAAGAAAAATAATTGCAATTCAGAGCTGCTCAGCGTAAATCGGCAATTCTGGAGAAATCTTGAGTTTAGTTCGAGGTAGCTAATGAGTTACCTACCTAGAAATTATCTCTTTGATACTTCTCTTGAATGAAGTGTTTTTAAAACCCTCATAGCCTCACCGGCCACCGGGTCGTTAGCAACCCACTAGCTGTTTTGTTTTTATGTTTTTTTGTTTTGTTTTTTTGTTTTTTAAACCAAATTTTAATCCCTTCGAGCCAGTTTTAATCAAAAACTAACTTTGGGAGTTTTCAGCGCGTCTCATTTTGCAGGACTAAGAAGAAGACATTTCTAGTTTTTTCATATTTTAATTTTTTATGTCTAAAAATATCAGATAGTTTTTATTTTTTAGAAGAACATACAATTTTAAAGCAAGCTTAGGCATAAATGGGCTAGACGGCCGCTGAAATGCTAATTCGTAATTCGATTTTTGGAATGATGGTCCTTCGAAAAAAAAGAAGAAAAAAACTTGAAAGTTGCGAATCTCCGCTTCTTCTTGGTCAGCGGTGAGGTTTCGACCAATCGGTTGGACACAAGGAGGACCGTTCGTCACTCATAAAAGTTGTGTCCAGGGAGCTATACTTAACCTTCTAAACATTCAGAGAAGATGGGGGGGGTGTTATGTTTTAATTCACACACCAGTCCAGTTTCAATTAGATGAAACGATTGAAATCCAAGACCTTGAATCGGCCAGGTTGCTGGGGTAATTGGAAGTTGTGGTTTTGGAATACTTCAAAAACAACGAGTCCATGCGAAAAATCTTCTCGGTGGACTTTTAAATGAAAGTTAGTCGACTAATTAAATAGCTCAAGTAGGGTCATTCTAAGTCAATCGCGGAGGCACAACCCATTCCAACTTTCCCTCAATAGTACGCGCTTAAAGCTCGTCGTTTATTTGTTTCGGCATTTTCTGTGCACTCAACATTTTCCTGACACTCCCTTCCTCTTAATTAACTTTCAGCCTCCGGCTTTTGCGTGACCGTTAAGCGTCTCAGCACAACCCAATTAAAATTAACGGATACACTTAGACGAACCTGAAAATTGAAACCTCTAAAATTGCATGAGACTAAGAGAATATTCTGTTACCTGCGCCGTCTTGTTGCCGGTTATACCTCCGGGAATACACCCACAGTATTGCTGTAAACGAGACGAGTAAGAAAAAGAAAGTAAAGGGGAAGATGGATGAGTCAAATGGGGGGGGGGGAAGACTACTAACCCCCTCTCTCGTCCCTTCACTCACCCTACAAATTGAGGTAACTTTTACCTGGCGAGCGCCGTACTGCGCGAGCGGGTATATACGGAACAAAATTAATCCCGACAATGGATTCGGGATGATCCACCGTTTTCGTTTCAGGATGCACACCTGACATCCTGTGTGTGTTAAGGGAAGGTAAGGAGAAGAAAATAAAATGTGTTCTCGGTACCCGCGAAAGGAAAGAAAGCGGAGTTCGTTTTAAGTCGCGAAGTTACGTCTGTTAGGGAGGGAAAAAAAGAAGTGGTCGGCGGAAGAAAAATGAGTTAGAGGAAATGATCTAGAGTGACGCACAGTGGTTGATATTGATGGAAAGTGGGGCTCGTGGAATTTTTTTCTCCGGATGAGTATTTTCGTCGAGGACTTGAATACGACAGTGACACCTGTGAGGGATCCACCAACTGACCCACTCTTAAAAAAATACTACCAGAAGCACAACGATGGTTAAACCGATGGCAAAGGGATGATACTGTTAACAGAAATCTAGCGTTTGTACCATAGTTCTTGAAAAGTTTGAGGAAATTCTGGTACTGTGAACATATTCTGATAGTAACACTAAAATTTTCTGGTAAAATTATTATACTCTCCACGGTTCACATACCGCTGTGCTTCTAGTATAATATTACAATAATTTAAGAATGTTTTTTTTTTCTTCTTTAAATATGGGGAAATGTTTGTATGAAGGCACCCAACCCCTCTCCTACGAGAAAAAAATACTTAAAATAGAAGTCCTGCGAACGTCCGAAAATTTGCTACTGACCGAAAGCGGCTCCGTGTATTTCAAATAGATTACCGAAAGTATTTGAATAAATTTAAGTGCGAGAGAGAGAAAAAGAACTTTTAGCAAGCGCTACAATTACAGACCAGGAATTAAATGAATCTTTGAAATTATTTAGCATCATTTTATGACTCAAAACAGGCAGAATGACCATAGCCATTACGTGAATTTAAAAATTCCATCACATACAGACAAACGGCAACTCAGGCAGCTCTACGGCAGTGGGAGCGTTCTAGAACTTTCCGGATCGTTAACCGGGTAAAATGCATCAGAATTTCCCGACAGTAAATTGGATTAATTCGACAATACTTACGATAAACCTGATTAAACTCATGGGTCCTTCAATGAATTTCAAAACGACCGTATAAGCGCAGCGTGTTCATGCTAAAAATGTCTGTCTACTTTTTAATAACCTACAAAACACCCGTACGAACACACGGAAATAGATTGCTTATCTTTTTCATCGGTTTTATCGGAGGTCTTACTCCGACAAAGCCGGTGTACACCGGTAAATCGTTCTGATGAACTTTATCGGGAATTAAGAACGCCCCGATAAATTTCACCGGTAAGTCAATAACGCCATCGAAGAGTAAAAGAACGACTTGGAGTCGGGTTACCGGTGAAGCAATTAAGGCAGCTCTCCTGAGAATGGGGCAGCTGCAAGGGTATGAAATTTCGTGTTTTGTGTAAAGAAAATGATAGTACTTGATGAGCTGAGAACAATGGTGCCTTTGGTTTTTTCAAAAGAGTCCCGATTTTTGAGATACACACGTGTAAAGTTGTAAAAAATCGTGTGAGTAGTGACGTCACTACACGGAATTCCCATTTAAAACAATGTATTTTGGTCCAAAATCCCATCTCTGGAACAAAGGGACCTCATTCTCAGCTCACCAAGTACTTTCATTTTCTTCTTAAAAAACACAACATTTCAGACCCTTGCAACTGCCCCATTCTAGAACTCCTCCAAACCCGCGGCGAAAGCTTCCATAATCGTCACTCCACTGTGCGATAGAGCCAACCTGAAAAGCCGAGCTGATATCAAAAGAAAGCATCGCGACAATTTCACGGAATGAACACAAACTTTTCTAAAGGAGTGAATAGTGAGCGAAAACAAGGTCCATTCGTCCATTGAAAAGAGGGGACAGTTATTTTGTTGATTGATGGCGACGCGACTCCTCCGTTCTTAATCCTTTTCCTTAAGTTGGCTTTAGTCGTATTTTCCGCCGCTCTGCCTTCCGATAAATAGCTTGTCTAAAAGGTTTTTGAGCCTTTAAAGTTCTACTATGTATACTTTATACTGTTCATTATGATTCCATTCTTTTAGGTGGCTGAAAAATCGCCACCTTTCCCTTTAAGAACGTTGGGGAACTTATATAAAGATTTTATTTTATTATTTAACATTAAACCGTCAACGATTCACAACAGCCATCCATTGAAGCGAATTTTTCTATTAATTTAGGGTAAAGATTTTCACCCGAACCTTCGGTTGTTCAATTTATTATCTCACTCGAACTGACTTGTTCGGCAATGTTAGATGACACCGATGCTGAACCCGAACCTAGGCATTTGTACCCGCGGGACCGTGAGGACGTAACATGATTTGGTCCCAGATAAATTTAAAAAAATAAGGCAAAAAGTAGGAGAGTCTACCGTTAGCGGACTTGAAACGTGAACCATAGTGGGACATCATCTACAAAAAGTAAGAGCTTAACTATGGAATCTAATCAGAAAACTCAAATTCCTAAACTTATACACATAACCAATTATAAAGGTCAGAATGACTAGGTTGCGTGCTGGCTATCAGCTGTGAACTGTTTCCAGGACGGTGCTCTGAGAGGAGAGGAGAGGAGAGGAGAGGAGAGGAGAGGAGAGGAGAGGAGAGGAGAGGAGAGGAGAGGAGAGGAGAGGAGAGGAGAGGAGAGGAGAGGAGAGGAGAGGAGAGGAGAGGAGAGGAGAGGAGAGGAGAGGAGAGGAGAGGAGAGGAGAGGAGAGGAGAGGAGAGGAGAGGAGAGGAGAGGAGAGGAGAGGAGAGGAGAGGAGAGGAGAGGAGAGGAGAGGAGAGGAGAGGAGAGGAGAGGAGAGGAGAGGAGAGGAGAGGAGAGGAGAGGAGAGGAGAGGAGAGGAGAGGAGAGGAGAGGAGAGGAGAGGAGAGGAGAGGAGAATAGAAAGAGAAATAAAGAAAGAGAGAGAGAGAGAGAGGAAGGGGGAGAGAGAGAGAGGAGAGGAGAAAGAGAAATAAAGAAAGAGTAAGAGAGAGAGAGGGAGAGAGAGAGGGAGAGAGGGAGAGGGAGAGGGAGAGGGAGAGGGAGGGGGGAGAGAGCGTTCACTGTAAAGTTGAGCGCATCCAATTATGATGGAAACAATAATCGTTTGATCCTGGGTTAGTTGTCGATATTTGAAGGTTCTTTGTTCCTTCAATACAGTCCAATGGGTGCCCTTTTTGATGAAAGTGTGTGATATGCGCGAGTAAACGATCGCCGCAATAAAGGATGCGCACTAAAAGAAGAAAATGCGGATTTAAATTATATCGCGTACTTGGAGGAAAAAAACCTCACTCAGCTCTTGCTCTTTGTAAGAGTTTGAGAAAGAATAAGGGGGGGGGGGGAGCTCTTTTGCGAGCAAAAAAAGAAGGGTCTCTTCATCTCTTCTCGCAGCCAATGGAATTTAGTTCTTCACCCTACACAGGTGGTTAATTTTTTGCAATTAAAAAAGAATAATCAGAAAACTCAAAGGTGATTCCTAGGCGTTTTTTAATTCCAAAATTTGCCACATCTACGTCGTCTAGATCTATTGTCATTATTGACAAAATTCTTTAGTATTTCAAAAAATTGCTTTCATGGGACCTCGGGAAGAAACTTAACAAGCTAGCGAGAAATTATTCGTTTATTAAACGTTTAATGAAGTCAAAAGTACCGAGCTTCGATAATCGCTGATCGATACGATCAATCGATCAGCAGTCTCCGAAATTCGGTCGTTTTGACCTAAGTTTGAGTTTATTTTTCGATTAATTTCTCATGGAGCTTCCTGAGTCTCTCTCCATTGCTCCGAAAATGCGGTTGTTTTTAAAATACTTGAATATTTTTCTAATTTCAGTAATACATCAAAACAAGGTAGAATTTGGAACTAAAACGCATAGGAATCGCCTTGACTGTAATAATAAAACACACAACTGCAGGGCAAACAAACTTTAAAAGACGCGTCATAAAAATGCTTGACGCTTCGACCGAAATAGTGGTCATTTTCACTCAAGTAAAAGAAAAAATGTCGAAAAAAAAAATCATACCAACACTACCACATGAGAATGGTCGTTGATGAATGTATGGAATAAGTTGGAAATCGCAAGGTCAAGATCTAATCACGAGCGTAGAGACCATAGATGCAGCAGATGAGAATTTCGTGTGCACCCATATTTTGGCTTAAGTGAGACTTAAGAAAGGGAAATATGATTTAACGAGAAGGAGAATGAGGGTGGGGGAGTGAAAGGGAAAAGGGGGGAAAGGGGGGAAAGGGGAGGGAAAGGGGAAGGAAAGGGAAAGGGGAGAGAAAGGGAAAGGGGGATTGAAAGGGGGAAAGGGGAGGGAGATAGAGAGAGAATAAAACTGTGGAAAAAATGGATCCATTTTCAAAGCATACGGAAAAACTGTGTTTACAAAGCGCATCGTCCCGGGACCGGAGAATAGTTACAGTAACACGAAGAAAAAGAAGAAGAAAAAAACAAAGGCATCGGATAAAAAACTTTCAGCAACTTTGGCCAGATTCTTTTTCCCTCACCCCTTCCTTTATTCGGGTCTCTCCATTCACCCCCATTCACTCCTTCTCCCCTTGCAACCCCCTAACGTATGGAAAAAAAAGAGAAAAAAACGGTGAGTTTTTCATTAAGACCCGGAACTTGCATTGTATACCAAACCTCGCGTTTCAACTCTGGTCTTCATAATCTTGATATCGAATAATGCATCGGGAAGTTACCTGTTTAAGGGGTGGATACTGAGAGAAAGTTAACAAGTTCGCTTCATAGCAGGATGTTTGACTTATATACGCACGGTAGATTGATACAGATAGATGCATAAAAGTATGGTGAATGAATGCAGGGATTTAGTGAACCGATTTGCGCCGCAAAGTGAGCTATGATATGTCAATTTAAGAGGTCAATGTATGCGGTGGATCCATTTGATAAATGATTCGTCCCTTTTCGACTCACCATTGTTTTTTGCTGAACCGACTGATGTTGCTAACCTATAAACTCCCGTGGGAAGTACTCTGTATCTTGCACGACGCAAACTTAAGTAGTAAAGGATTAAAGGGCACAATGATTGCAAACGTTTACCACGTTACGACGCATAAAAATGAATAACTGTTTGCGATCTAAGAAGATTAATTCCATCAGTATCATTAGCGCTTAACGTGACTATACACAAGACTTGTGGTGACAACGACCATAGCAGTCGCTTTCTTTGGTGCGACATACAAATTTGCGAGCGCGCTGTTTGAATTAAAGGACTCATATGACTTTGTGAGTGAGTTTTGAAGGTCTTTAGTGAGCTCATCGGTCATTTTTATTCTTCTTTTTAGCTGAAGTCCATAGAAATGCAAGCTCTTTAATAATGTAGCAAAATTGTGCGAAAGATCCATTGATGATCCGCCTCAGACAGGATCAGCGATTCAGAAAAATCTGCGCGGGGCTTCGTCGGATTCTGGTGAATGATGGTGGACGAAGATTCCATGATTCGTTGACTGACACATCGATTCACATAATCAAACCTTATAAAGTCCGATTATTTGTTCTTCTTAAAATATATCTTCAATTCAATCGATAGAAGTGGGGGGGGGGGGGGCTCAAAACAACAACAACAACAACAAACATGTGTTCCCAACCGATACTGTTCATCAGTCGAGAAAATATGATCTGATCACAGTGATACATATTCACTCTTACATAATCAGCCGGAGCCGGCCTTCCCCTGCCGAAGAGATGTCGTATAGTAGATGATTGATGGAAATTGTTTAAATGCTTGGGTTTGATTAGTTCCCAACTGGTTTATTCCATGTTTACGCGATATCTCTATATATACAACATACATTAAATACCCAACACATTTGTTTAAAATCTTACAGGATTTTTATTTATGTCAAATGTCTAATCAGTATGCTTTTGATTTCCGTCAATTGCCTCGTTATTGCTTTTGATTTCTCGGTGAATAACCATATACAATAAATCGCAACCTACACATGTTATAAGTTGCTTCAAGATTGAATTAATATTGACAGGTAAAGCATGAAATAGAAATTCTGAAGAGAAAGCTCAGCTATGTCTGGTTTAAGAATAAATGGAATTATGCAGCAAAGCTAATACATATGTAGAATGTTTAGGAACGATTGGGTTTCCTGATCAGTTGACAAAACTAACGAGTTAAAATTGTAGAAGGGCGACTAACCCATGTTATAAGTCCTATCCCAAAGCAAGGCACCATGGACGGTTCGTTTACCTCTTATTATTTAACCTTAAATCAAAAATTGTACTTCCTTCATAGTGGAAACAGTCCATACGAAAGTGCAAGTGTTTTAGAGTGGCTATCTGAGTTTGCATACAACAATTCAGGTGAGAAAAGTTTGCTTCTGCAGTCGTGGACAAAAATAATGTCTCCCGACTCCTTAAGGCAGGCTACCCGCAATACTAATCTCAATGAGTTTTAGTATTGCAAGATCCAAGATGACCTACCTAAGTTAAAATTTAAGGAGTCTGCCATTCTTTTTGTTCCCGACTTTAACCCCTTATGGACCATGCCCGAGTATACTCGTTTTTCTCTTCTACCCTATTTCACATTGTTTCAGTCTTCGTTCCGGATAACGCGATTATCTATGAAAACACTTACAAGATAAGCTTTAGCCGGGCGCCTTCAATTCGTCGTATAGGCAATTCCAACTCCCCCGAGTACGAATAGTTAACTCCCTTTCCTGTATGATTAAACGGAAGAGTGGCGTTCTTTTGAACTAACCCGGTCATTCAGTGGCGTACCGGAGGCGCGTGGCGCCCCCGTGGCGCGGGGGGGGCCCCAACCCAAGGGGCCCCCAATTAGGGCCCCATGATTACATCTGACCCGTGTATTTGACAAAATATAACATTTGAAAGAATGAAGATAAAGATGGAGAAGGAAATAAATAAGTGTAATATTAAAGTAAAAAGAGTTGCTTTGTTCCTCCGTTAAATGTGATAAATTCCATGCATTTTCCGTGGTATTAAATGGATATAAAGGCTGTCAGAAACAGAAATTCAGCTCTTTTCTTTTTTGGGAGAGAAACGGAATTTTACAGCTAAAACAGCGTGAAAAAACATCTCGAGAGCACTCGATTTTCAAAAAATTTCAGGGGAGGATCCCCGAGCCCCCTCTAGATGGGGGGGGTCTTTATAATCCCTCCATTCACTGTGTAAAAATGTAGGGGGCCCCCGACTGAAGGTTCACGGGGGGGGGCAAAGTTTCCGGTACGCCACTGCGGTCATCATAGGGTTAACTTGTAATTAAGTGATGCCAATTTCTTTACCGCGCAAATTTTACCCTATCAAAAGAAATAATATCAATTTCTGTGTCCAGATGGCCAATGAACTGTACTTGCACTTTCATTCCGAACCAATTTCAAATGGATCCTTCACATACCTTTTAATTTAAGATTAAAAAAATAATTAGCAAACACCATGGAGACCGTGTATAATGTCCGTATAAGAGATATCTATCACGGCTGCCTCTGCAGTGTTTTCAAAATTACGTTCCAGAAGGTCCTTCTAGGGCTATACAGATCGTTAGACTAAACGATCCGGATAGCAAGAATATCCTTCTATGTATATCTACACGTGGTTAAACAAGTAAACATATCGCGAGTAACAAGCGTGAAATAACGGAAGAAAAGCCAAGATGAAAAGCTTGTTTTTTATTTTTCATTTATTTTAATTTTAGCAATTTACAAAGGCGTGATAACGAACCAAACCGTCTCGTGATTCCTGTTGAGATCCATTTTCGCCTTTTTTCCTGCTTTTTCCTTTGTTATCACCCAAGAAGAATTGAGAGGGATGAGAGCTATCTTGAATACGCCATTGAGCCTTTAAAATCCCATTCTTTTCTCCTTATGGCTTTCAAACCTCAAAACACGTCAATGATACTTCGTTGAGTGCCACCCGCACAGTGATTTGAAAAACGGCGATTCCCGGACATAATCTCACGATTAAAAATCAAGATTATGCGAACAATATAAACAGCAAAATAACTTAAAATTGTGTGGAATCATTAAGTTAAGAGCTTCAAATTATTGAATTAACATGGTTGTCGAAAGAAAATACAAACTTTAAAATACTTTGAAAGTAGAAAACCAACAACTCTTCATGTCCAGAAAACTCTAGGTTTCGAACCAGTGTGCAGTGCGGCTGTACATACTCTGGTATTTGAGTTCAAACAACTCATAGAAAAAGAAATGAAGCATCAAAAATTCTCGACGCGCACTCGTCATGGTTGACAGGTCGAATATCCCAGGCGAATTTTTTCACGTTTGCTGAATTTTGTTTTGCGCGTTGCCGTTTGGGCCGCGCGGCCTGGCCGGTGCGCACAGTGGCAGAGCCGGTTCGTGCTATTTGACAACTATGTTTTTTGCCATTTGATCCTTTGCAAAAGTATCAATTTCTCAGGGGTTCGGTGAATCCAATGAAGATCGATTATTTTACGTACTAAGTTTAAATTGGAGAGAATCCGTTGTATAGGCATATTGCTTGAGCTGTCACTGCACAATGAAAGAAATGATCAATTCAGAGGCAGAGGCGCTATCTGGCAACGTTATTATAGGCTCATTAAAACCGTTGAAAAATATCGAAATCAAAGGTATTTGCCACACACCCATGACATAAGTTCGATCTTTTTTGTGGATTTACAAGGACAAAATCAAGAATCAACGTTGTTTACGTAAAATAACTGATATACTTGTGGGGAATTCATTACTTCCGGAAAAATTGAGTATTATTTTACATACGTATAAAGGACGTAAAACCATTGTTGCCACTTTGCACGCTTCGCCGCTGCAGCTGATTTTTGGCCATTAGATGAGCAATCTGCGCCCATTCAGCGATGGCATAGACATTGTCGCATGGTTGACCAAGGTAACAGAGTCAACTTAGTCAAGTTGGGTCATTAACGTGTATAATAATGCCAATGTTCTCCACTTGGTGGCGGGGTGCGCGGCGCGGTGTGGTGCATGGCGGGCACAATTAATGGTGCAAGGATTGAGGTCAGTGTTTCAATGTTCCAGTCCTCTCATCTGGAAGATGGGGAGGGGGGAGCGGGAAGGGAAGGAAGCTCACTCATTTCGTCACAGATTATGAGTAATTTGTATGATAGCTGTCGAAGTCACCGCAGCGATACAGTAAACCATACCGTCATCATCATATTGATAATTATTCATAAGCTTAGCCGATAATGAAATAAAATAAAGTATTTAAAAGTATGAATTAACAAATTATAACTGATTATAATAATAAGACCCTATCATAAGGGTAATTCCGCAAGGTAATATAGGACTTTTCGCTGATGCCGAAAAATGTCACGGAAATTGCCACTGGCAAAGCTTGTAGTTATAACGTTTGCTTTTGTTCCATTTGAACACATGAAAAATACTGAACTATCTGAGGATTGCAGCTATGATTATCATCGAATTTGACCTTTTCTACGCGTTCAAATGGTTGCCAGTCACCAAATGGCGCACGCTTTGCCACTGAAAGATGACATCATGAAAATGTCTAAACCTACCAAATGAATGAATATTTCGGGCTAAGGCGTTCTCTCAGTACCAGTGGCGGCTCGTGCAATCTGGCAACCGTGCACTTTTGCCATTTAAACGTATGCAAAAAGATCGATACTAGGTGAGGCGCTGCGCCTCACCAAGTAATCGATTATTTTACACAGTTTTAAATGGAGGAAATCCATTGTTGCCACATTGCACGAGCCGCCGCTGCTTAGTACAATAACAGACCGTCAATTTGATGACCCGATAAAATTACGAGGTAAGTTCCTAAGAGTCAAAACAGGCGGAATGACCTGGCAGAGTGACCATAGTCATTCCATCACTGCAGGATGACCTTTTGATTCTTCAAATTTCAAAAGCAGTGTGATTGCAATAAATCATCAAATTTACGGGTTGTTTTTGCTGATTCTGACCCAAACAAACATGAATTCAGCACATTCCTATTTAAATCATTATTACTTTTTCATTACATTTTTATTACATCCGTGCGGAAGTTTGGCAACTGGCAATGGAGCGCTAGAACGCGTTTCTATCTATTTCCTTTTTTAGGGCTCTCTTTTCCATGTTACGAGAAAAGTAATTATGTCAGAGATAAAAAAAAGAGTTGTCGCCGCTTTTGCTGGACGCTTGATATGCTCGCATTGATGAATCGACTCTCGAAAGTTGAAGTCGAAGTTGAAGTATCGCGGCGTGCGCCTGCATGGTTTTGGGGCCAAATGATACGGCCTTGACCCGATGCCATTTTATCGTGTTTCGGTGTGCCTCGTTCATTGTCGGTGACTTGTCTTCGGGTATTCGATGACATATCATGTAAATTCCCTTTTTTGAGACTAGCTAAACTCATAAATAAAAACTGTATATCTATTAATAGAATTCACTAATTAAAAAACACATAAAATCTATTAATAGCGATAAATTTTGTAAGGATGTGATGTAAGATTCGAAATAATGTAAATCTATTTTACTATGAAAAAGGAAGTATTCCGGTGTATGGCCTTGAAAAAACTTCGAAGTCAATTTTTTTTTGCTCCCTATAAATTGTAAGCGCGGTTTCTGTCGAATGTGAAGTTTTTACAAGTGTGTTGTAGAATTTAAAAATCTTTCTTGGATTAAGACAAACACATTTTTTTTTTTTTAAATGTGCATGTTTCTTCCTTATCGTAAGTATCTGTGGTTGAGATATATTGAGTACATTTTATATTCGGCGAATTACATAATGTCAGGCAAGTCCTTTTGGTTCAGGTACGCAACAGCGGCGATACTATAAGCAAAATTAAATTCAAGTATTGCGGGTGGCCTGCCTGAGTCAAAATCTAAGGATTCAACTGACGTTATATTTAATTCGTCAAATGTCAGTGCACACAATATGGCGCAGTAGCAGACCCCCCCCCCCCCCCGAAGTATCAAATTTCGCCTTTTATCAACAAAAAATAGCCCAAAATTGCTTTCACCAACGCTTCAAATTTCAAAATTTCTCAGGCTTTGTCCGTCTAAAAAAAATTTCTGGATCCGCCTCTGATATGGGGCCTAGCGTTACTCCAGGTTCTTCAAAATAAATAAAAAAAAAAGGCTGCTTGCGCGCGGTAAAAACAAACGAAACTGCTTTTTTGCAATTAGGTAATTTTATTTTCAAACAATAACAAAGATTACTTCTAAAAGTCAAAGAAACCTTCTTGTACTACGCGCACTCTAGTCAAATCTAAATTTTTATCCATAGCCGTTTCCCTAGAGGTATAACAAACTTATTTCGGGCAACGATGCGTGTCATAAAATTTATCGCAAGGCTTTCATAAAGTTCTAGTGCCAGCTTGAAAACCTTGGTTAAAGCCCACCGCGGTCATGCCATCATACGTCATCTATGAAATGAAAACGATCGAGGCGTTATGTGCAATAACAACACTTCTATAATGTAATTTAAATCTGGGATAAGGGCCGTTGTTGCACCCAACTCCTCAACTCTGAGTTGTCAAATTTGAGATTAAAATTCGTATAATTTACGTGAAGTCTTATATAGGAAAAATACAGCCCAAAGTCATCCATCTGGAAACACTGCCTCAATTGCTAATTAAAATTAGAGCTGACACTGAAGTAGTGAAATTATAGTGAGCAGTATGCTGGACATCTGTATCCTCAAGTGTTTTTTAATTAGTATTATGTTCCGGAGATAAAAAGCCGCAAGTTACTTGGTCAATATAGACCGGCCATCAGTGCTGCCGTCCGTGTATATTTGATGATTATTTTTTTCAATTCACAGCTGATACCACCGGTTGGGAAAAGATTACAGAACTCAGTTCACGCATCCATCTGTACAATATTTTCTCAATCAATGCAATCACCGTTAAATTATTAAAATATCCGCAAGGTTTTTAAAGTCATTGACGACTCCACCGGTTGTGAAAAGATTACAAGCAAGCATTTTCGTTCATTACAGTCATACACTGAACTGAACTGTGTAATCTTTTTTCAATCGGTGGACTCATCGGTGAATCGAAAATTGGCATTCAATATACACGGAACGGCAGCTCTAACAGGAGTTGCTAAGATTAAAATGTGTAGCATAAAATGTCTTCCTTGTCATTGCGTTGTTTATGTCTGCAAACGACAGTAATCCCTCGAATTTTGCGATGGTTACGTTCCGTGGAGCCCTCGCGTAAGGTGAAACACGGCGTTTATGAGTGGCAGGGCTGCCGTTTTGCGCATAATCAATGCTATTTTTCTATTCAACGATGATTCCACCGGTTGAGAAAAGTTTACACAGTTCAGTTCAGTGTATGACTGTACTGCATGAAAATACTCTGATCTGTAATCTTTCCATAATCGGTGGAAACTCCGTTGATTAATTAAAATATCCGCAAGTTTTTTAAAGTCATCGACGACTCCACCGGTTGAGAATCGATTACAGATGCGAGTATTTTAGTTTATTACAGTCATGCACTGAACTGAACTGCGTAATCTTTTCTCAACCGGTGGAATCATCGGTGAATTGAAAAATAGCATTGATTATACGCAAAACGGCGCAGCCCTGATGAGTGGTTGGGTTTATGCAGGGCGGAAAAAGTAGGAAACTTGAGCCCAAAAAATGTTCAGGACAGACACGGACTGTCCTCGACCCAAGTTCACCCCCAAAGAAGGGCAACAAGCATCTGTCACTAGTCAACGGACCGCATCGGACCGACCGTCACAAAACGGGGCGGCGCGCGGCACCACAAATTAACCTCAAATTAATTACCACGAAAGGTAAATCAACAAATTCAATCGCTGCACTTAGGGGGAACCGGATAGACTGTACAAGTTGGAGCTAAGTAACGTAGCCTTGCGTAGCTACGGTGTGAAGTTGAGAAAAAGTAGCCAGAAATCAGTGAAAATAGTAACCAAAAATCTTCGTTTTCGACCTTTAAACTTACTTTAAAACTTTCAAGTTACATTTGTGGGTTCAAATTACTTGTTAGAAGAGTTCGCTACGATCAAAATTGGTTTTGAACGTTCATAAATGACAAATAGATGATTTGTATTACTTCATGATTTTTTACCACTTTTTGAAGATTTCAGAACATAGTGCGTTGGGAGCGATTCGAACATTCCGATGTTTATATTTGTGATAAGCGAATATTAAAAGAGTTTCAGTAGCGTAGCGCAACGAAGCATTTTGTTTATCTCTATCTTTTTTCAGTGCATTATAAAATGCATGTCAAACAACCCCCCAACAAACCCCCTTTTGTGTATCCTTTTCCAACATATGCATCCATGGAAGAAATGAGAGAGATAGATGAGATCCTCACTGCGCTGCTGCGAGGTTCTCCTTTGTGGTTTGTTCTTCATCCACTAATTCACCGCCCCCTC
Organism: Trialeurodes vaporariorum; assembly: GCA_011764245.1. NCBI lineage: Eukaryota > Metazoa > Arthropoda > Insecta > Hemiptera > Aleyrodidae > Trialeurodes > Trialeurodes vaporariorum. The sequence continues at coordinate 53,956,519 of VMOF01000388.1, read as the reverse complement.
AATTTCCAAAAAACTGTCAGAGTCACAGTTCGGTCAGTCAACTGGGCAACTCAATAAATAAAAGCGAGAAAGAAATACAATGAAATAGTTTGTTTCCTGAGCCGTTTCGCATGATATTACAGTCAACGGAAAAATAAACAAATCCAAAATTAAAAGAAAAATGACGAAGCTCCTTCAATTTCCAGTGTATGCAATACCAATTCTGTTAAGTAGGAATAGTTACCTATTTACAGCTCATACTCCACGCATAACTTTCCGGGAAACCACTGTCTGTTAGCCACGAGTTCGTCTTCCTCCCTCTTTGTCCATTGACCATTGGATCGAATTCGTTGGAGAAAGATGGAGAGGGGAGAGGGGCTATCAATTGACGTCAGCTCCGATCGGCAAATAGAAAGAAAGACTAATGCCTGATGGCTACGGCTCTGTCACGCTGTAGGCACTATTCTCATCTGATTGTTCTACTTTGGCTTTTTTGGCCAAAATAATAATCCAATGCTAAATGCCAGAATTTCTGACCGAAGAATGGCCAGAGCTCAAAGACCAGAATCATCCTGAAAACTGCCAGAACTTTTTTTTTTTCGGAAATTTTATTAGAATTATGGACATTTTTAGTGGACATAATTATTCTCCGTGTATGTTCACAACCGACCCATTATAGTCTCGGACCTTTCAAGAATTTAAGATGAAGAGAAAAACAGGGCAGCATTAAAATCCAAGCCATGTTGTCGACTATCATCGCGTGGTTACCTAACTCCGCGTTCAGTCCAACGAGTAATCCTATGATATTTTGGACGATATCCGACAACAGGGAAAGTTCGAAGTTAAGGGGAAACAAAAACCTGTAAAAACACTATTTTGCGCGAGCATTGTATTGAGGCAAGATGTCGCTTTGACCAGTCAAAGCCGCGGCGCTCGCACAGTTTGCGGCGAGCACATTGCATTAAACGACTAAAACGTGGCCGCTTGCTGTGCCGAAATAGCTGCAGCGTTGTTCGCCACTGTTGTCAAATCGACAAGGTATTTTAAATGATTAGGATCGATCGTTGGCTGTTGGGTGATTGAATAATTTTCAACGAGCGAAGAACTAGAGTTGGGCAAATAGGAGTGTAATCCGCGATGACGCGATTAGTAGGTAATCAATAATCGTCAAACCTTTGGATGGTAATTGAATGTAGTCTTTATAAAGGAATGGTAGACTTTAGGGTCATTTCGATTAGAACTAGTTCTTCTGCAAGTAATATGATGGATGACGTGTAAAAAATCAGCCCTGATTGCCGTAAAATCACCCTCCACAAAACCGACGACTGCGATTACTCGGTAATCGTGTAATTAACATCGACGGAGGGTTGATTTCGATGACAGTACCTCAAAACTGGAGCAAAGTTGTGACATTTTTACCAACGAGCTTTAAGAACAGAAGGGTGACGCAGCGGCGGCTCGTGCAATGTGGCAACAATGGATTTCCTCCATTTAAAACTGTGTAAAATAATCGATTACTTGGTGAGGCGCAGCGCCTCACATAGTATCGATCTTTTTGCATACGTTTAAACGGCAAAAGTGCACGGTTGCCAGATTGCACGAGCCGCCACTGGGGTGACGTAATGTTGTACATGTAACTCTTATTCTTAAGTGAGAAAAGCATAGATGTGACAGCCGCACGGTATGTTTGCCTCTTATTTTTTAACCTCAATAAAATTGCAGTTAACTTAGTGGAAACGGTCTATTTAAAACTTTCAAGAGTTTTAGAAGGGCTATCATGGACACACAATTTTAATGCAATTATTCAGGTATAAAAAAATGTTGCTTGTTTCAGTCATACTTCGATTTTTTCCTCGTGTAAATCCTTGCTAAATAAGCAGTTCTGTCGATGTCAGTGTCCAGAAAGATAGCCTAAAATGCTTCCAGCTTCATCTCTAACCAATTTCACATAAATCTGTTCCAACTTTTAATTTAACGTTGACATTATGGAGGCAAACAAATCGATTCCGTGAAAAATGTCCATAAAATATGTCCACCATGACTGCCTCCATTATGTCTTCAAACCGCACGTCCCCAAAAGTGCTTCTATGATTATATAGCTCTTTGGTATTTACCTTAAACTGTCGTATCTGAGGATCAATTTATTTTTACAGGTTTAAAGGAGGGGTGCCGTATTAGAGAATCGATTTTTCTCCATAGGTTTGAATAAAGGAGACATCGTATTTTAGAATCGATTTCTTTTCCAAGGGTTTAAACAAAGAAGACGTCGTAGGTATTTGTGAATCGATTCTTTTTCATACGTTCAAATGAAGGAGATATCGTAATTGGGAATCGATTCTTTTCCAACGGTTGAAATGAAGGAGAGCGTATTTGAGAATCAATTCTTTTCCATATGTTTAAATGAAGGATACATCGTATTTGAGAATCGATTCTTTTCCATACGTTTAAATGAAGGAGATGTCGAATTTGAGAATCAATTCTATTCCATATGTTTAAATGAAGGAGACATCGTATTTGAGAATCGATTCTATTTCATACGTTTCAATGAAGGAGATATCGCATTTGAGAATCAATTATTTTCCATAGGTTTGAATGAAGGAGACATCGTATTTGAGAATCGATTTTTTTTCATACGTTTAAATGAAGGAGAAATCGCATTTGGGAATCGATTCTTTTCTATACGTTTGAATGAAGAAGATATCGCATTTGAGAATCGATTCTTTTCCATACGTTTAAATAGGGAGACGTCCGGTCGATTAACCACAATCCACGACGCAGCCACTGTTGGCAAACGTACAAAAGGCACGGTCCGGCATCAACGGGGACGGATTAAAAGTAAACATTTTAATGTTCTACAAAACAGCTTTGAACTTTTAGTGTCAACACGTCTTAACATCATCGCCGTGTTCCGGGTTAGAAAGCGAGCAACAACAGTTTTACTCCGCAACCCCGCGAGTCGGCAAGTAAGCACAGAAAACAAGGGCTTTCGCCTTTGAGCAGCGTCGCGCCGAGTCGGCCGCTTTTGCAAAAGCAATGCTCCAAATTCGAATAAGCGCGCGTAGTCAAAAACAAACTTGACATCCGCGTTTCCGCGTTTGGTTGAAATCAATTATAAACCTTTTTGAGCAGAAAAGCGAGTCCGGAAAAAGAGAAACAACAAACCGCCGTAAAACGCGCCGCTCTCATGCTCCGGATATTTTTTTAGCTTTAAAAAGAAATGCTGGCTTTCTCGCATCTCGTCTTGTACGATCTGAGGCATGTTTTTGATGCGTGCAAAACAAAATTTTGTCTCGCGGTTCTGTCGCAGCAATGGGGCTGTTGTAAGCTTTTGCTATAAGCAATGTAGGGGTCGATTCAGAAGTAAAAATCAACGTAAATAACGATAGGGCGCACTAACAACTTGCAAAATCTACACTTGACTTACAAAATTCGTTTAAATGTGCGAGCGTAAATGGCAGTGTTGGGCATGCACTAATCATGAGAGATTTCCATCTTAATTTTGTAACTATTTCTACGCTGGGAGGATAGATTTACAGAGTATTCAGTCAATAGAGAAAAGATTCACACGATCGATCAATGGTACCGTTACACCAAAGGAATGTCGTCATATACTTACTGGCCACTTCTTGATGGAGTGACAGTATTTTTTGTGATTTTTTTTACAAAATGGCGTTACTCAATGTAACATTACAAAATCTCGTATTTCTATTTCATTTCTGTGACAAAAAAAGCAAAAGTGTCAATTTTCTTGATTTCTTCCCCACTAATTTTGCGAGCAACCCAGAAAAATGCAATAAAAAATTACAAGAAGATTGGCTTGTTGATTCGCCACTGAGGAAAAGAACTGCAATGGAAGATTTTGAAATGTTAAATTGTGTTACGCCTCTTTGTGAAAGCACAGATGATGTGTATAAAAAACTAGTCCAGGAGTGCATTTTGGATTCAATGAAATACTTTTTCCTCGCTGATGAATATGGGTCCAAAAACGTCAACTTCATTTTTGAGCTGGGGGACCCTCCTCCCCCCCCCCTTCCCTCCAGAGTTTTGAAATATTGATCGTTTTCGTTGGAATAGCGTTCGCACGGTATTATGAAGTGAGTGTCATGGAAATGTGTCACCCAGAGTATTTTTACGTAGACAGTCCATTTTATGCAAGATCTTAAAAAACTCAGTGATAAAGTCTCGCTGTAGTTTTCGAGCCATCTTGCCGGTGAAAAGTCTATGTCGCACAGATAAATGAACGTTTTTTCCATCTGCTTTCTATATTTTTTTCAACATTTGCATCAATTATTATCTGAGAGGTGCATTTCGTGTCACGTACCTAAATATGGCTTCTTTTCCAAATAACTTCAATTGAAAACCAAGAATTCACGCTACAGGTGTTTGACTGTTGACATCATCGTATTTATTTATATTCTTTTTTTCCATAAAAGCAAAAAATGCGATCAAAATAGGCTGAGTATTAAAGAGGCGCTGTTACAAAAGAAATGAGACCCTCAAGCTGTTTAATGAATGCGAGTGTGAGGCATGAATTACGCGCATCACTTAGATTCCGAAAGAGAATAAATGACAAAACATACTTTAAATATTCCTCTAACTTTTTATTGGCAGTACATAGTTTTTCGTTCGACTTGGACTCTTTATACGGCCAATTTTAATTAATTTTAATTTGATCTTTTCTTTTAATTCAGAGTTTTCTTTGATCATTATTTTTATTTTGTCTTCTTGCAATCTTACGTCTGCCAAGGGCTTTTCAAGCCTGATTTTAAATTGACACTTTAAATAGTTTATTTTCATTCAATCCCCCCCCCCCTTTCTAAATAGTCAAAAGAACGTAGTGAGATTTTTGGATTTCCATACCCAATTTTTTTGTGTGCTTCTCATTGTGCGTTTTTTTTTACATTTTTCTTCCTCCTTCCCATAAAATATACTATTTTTATCCCTTTTTTTCAAGCTCTTCTTATCCTTCTTCTATTTCTCTCTATTTTTCCTACTTTCATCACTTCTATCTATTTTAGTTTATTTTTCTTCGTCTTTCCTCCCTCCCCCCCCTCCAGGTCGATTTCCTTCTTCCCTTCTCCTAATTATCAAGATGTCTCCTACATTTAAATTAGTGGGTCACTCAGAGTAACCCCCCCCCCCCCCGGCGGGCAACCGATGCGATGGGACGAGATTCAAGAAGGTGCCAGAGATTCTTTGGAACCAAATCACAGCTCAATCAGTCCACGGCAGACTGTCGATGAAAAAACCTCCGCACGGAGGTAACGATTCAATGCAGCCGGATTTGGCAAACAATATATGCATTTTATAGTATGTCTTACGCGGGATTTGTATATTTTTCACTAAATCTGGCAGCACTGTAGCGATTACGTATGTTAATGAATAATGCATCAAGAATTATCAATATTGACGCGCTGACGTATAGTACTGTGCTACCAGACAGAGCATCTTGCCTAATCAGAGTTGCCACATTTGAGATTAACCGTAGAATATTTTACATTGAAACTTATGGGAAATTAACGGCGTAAAGCCTACTCCGTACATCTGACAACACTGTGCCGAATGCAGCCTGTCTGCGTGCACCGTGCACCCGCATCTCGATCTCGACCCGCGCATGCGCATGAGAGCTCTTCGCAGATCCGACAAGTTAGTGTTCGTCGAGATGAATTCATCATCATTATCACTATCGCCATCATCATTCACTGGACAAGACAGACTTGTAGACTGCGACTGTTGGGACCTGCCAAGCTTGTGCGATCATATCCATATCATACGTCACTCACGTATAGTACCGTGGCCAGATAATACTTTATTAGGTAATTGAACTGACAAAGAGATAAAATTAGATAACCTAGTTCGTGTGTTTCGATCGGTTTTTTTCTCTTCTTTTTTTTTCTTGTTCTCTTTATAATTTCAGCTTGTAGTTACGCGAGAGAACACTTGTTTTCGGGTCATTATTGCGAGCAATATGTTTTTCTATCAGTGTGTCAATGTGTCAATCGGAAGAGAGATTCTCAGCGTGGCATTTGTTCGTTGTTTTGAACCGACCGGACGGCGGCCGCGTAACTCGAGATTCCACAGGGAACATCACTAGCGGCATTTTCCAGAATTTACAGATGACGTTACAGCGTTCCGTTTGGCCAGCTTGAACCTATCCAGAGGGGGGGGGGGGGATTACTGTTCAGAGGAAAGAGTCTGGAGGGCGTTCATCACCATTGGGTCGATCTATTTCGTGGGTTCTGATGGGCAAAACGCAACGTTGTCAGATTGCACTCAATGACACAATTTACACTTTAAGGGAATTAGTCACAACGGACGAAAGCTTATCCAAAACGATTTTACAATCTCATCGTATGCACTATGCAGGCCTACTTCATTACATAGCTCGGAGCAAAGTTTCGAAAACTGAACGTTGTTTTGAAACTGAACTGAACTGAAACTGAACGTTGAAAACTGAACTGAATGTTGCTTAATTTGGCGGGAAATTCAAAATCTTTATATTGAGCTGATAAGAATATGCATATAATTATAAGTAAAAATGGCATCTTTGCTTGCCAGTAGCAATTTGAAGTTAAAATCCAGTTAGAGACAAAAAGGGTGGCAAACGATTTTTAGAGGTAGACTACCCGCAAAATTATTTCAATGAATTTAAGCATTACAGGTGGCCCTCCTAAGCCAAAATCTATTAGGAAATCTCCGAATTTTTGTCCCTGAGAGCATCGATATTTTCCTCGGATCTTCTTACGAACCTAAGAAAAAACAATCGGTTTATTGGAGGTTCAAATGAACCTCAAAATAATCAATACTTTCAAAGGAAAGAAAATCGCTGATGAAAAAAATCCCAAAGGGAATATAACATCGTACAATGGAAATAAAATGTGGCATAACACTTTTAATCGTAATTTCATCAACTTGGGAGAATGGACGCATGATACAGGAAAAAGACAAATTTGAGTGTCATCGTATACGTGATTCAAATGATTCCAAAACGAAGGATAGTAATAAGAAAAATCCGTTTGTCGTCCCTCATGAATCGAAGCATGAAGTGAAAGGCAAATTTATGGGATTGAGCCGGAAATTTACATATGTCAGAGAAGGAATTTCCCGGCGAGCACAGCGTAGGAGTAGCCGAAACGGAAAAACAGATTTTCCGCAGCGGAAATAAGGAGGATGGATATTACGACAACGGTTTCCGAAATCACATTAGACCGTTTCCGTTTTTCTTTTCTTCTTCTTTTTTCACAGGTCTCCGGATCGAAAATCACATTCCAACTGTAGCCTCCGTCGTTTCGAAAAAGGAACAAGGGCGAAGGAAACGGGCGGCTCCGTATTTTTCCCTTCCGAAAATGTAAATTTGATCTTCAGCACACATTGGGTCGAGAGGGGGAAAAAATTTGATTTTTTCTATTTTGAAATGGGAATAGGGGGAGGGTAGAATGGGAAGACAAATATGTTTATTCAATACAAAGTTGACGATGGATAAAAGAGGATATCCTTTACCTTGCATGAGAGGGTCACATCATAAAAACTTTGTGGCTGTATGTTTGTGACGATCATATCTTCTTGAGATCTGTAATTGTGAGAAATTGAGATGTTTGTGATACGGGATATCACCAATTTCGCCTCACAGTTTCACGCGGTGGGCGCGCAAGGGATCAAAGTTTAAAATTTCTCGGAAATATTTACAGGAACAAAACTCATAATTATGGACAGTAAATGTCATAAAAACTAAATAAATAAGTTTAATAATTAATTATAATGCTCAAAATTAGTCAGACTATGCGTGGTTTTTGAATAAAAATTCCAACAATAAAACACATTTGAAACAAAAAATAAAAACTTTCCATGTCCAGAAAAAATCCAAGTTTCAATCCACTGTGGGGATTAGAATTTTGTCCGTAGAAGTTGATTTCTTGTGACATCGCTCTTTACAGCTATGCTGTCTTGCCCTTGCCCGGATGTTGCCAAGTAAATAAATCGATATTTTTATGGGAGGGGGGGGGGGAGGGAGAATGAGGATGAATAAACAAAATGCAACGTTGTCACATTAAACGCTAAGACACATCACATCGCCGGCTATACTTTACAAAAAACAAAAACAAAAAACAAAAAACAAAAAATCTAAGTATATTGAATTTTGTCCGATGATTATAATTTCTCAATAACTCGTTTTATTATTTGACTGCGATTGAGACGAACTTCGGACCAAGAGCTTACAGCAGGCATGCGCATCTGAGAGATTCTTATTGTGACCATGAAGCTGAGTTTTTCGGCAAAATGCACCTCATGTTTCACTTGTTTATTGGGAACGGGTCTGTTGCAAACGTTTGCCATTGCGTTATGGATGGTGGTCCTACGTAAAATCCCGTGAAAAGTGCATTGATATCATCGAAAAGTCTCGATCTCCACTCATAAAATCAGTTAAAGCTATTTTAAAGCGGGTCACAAAGAGAAAGTCCCATCCAATCGCAGCTTCATCTATGATGGATCACTTTTTGCGATGAGACGGGACCCCCTTTGTTTCCCGCTCATTCCATCACCTTCTTTGAATTTGGTTTAACGTATTAATTGAGTTCGTAAGGGGATTTTGAGACTTACCGCGATGTGATTTTTACGCAATTCTACATAGGAACCGACCTTCCAGAAACGCTGAAGCCAGTGGCGTCGCGTGCAGTTTGGCAACAATGTATTATATCCATTTAAACTCATGTAAAAGATCGAATTCAGGGGGTGCACAGTGCACAAGGAAAATTCGATATATTTAACGAGTTTAAATGGAGCTGTTGCATTGTTGCCAGATGGCACGCGACGCCACTGGCTGAAGCAAAAGTTTGCAACGGACTCACTGCCTCAAATTTAAGATTAAAAGGAAAAAGGCCAACAAACCCCCTTTTAGCACACTGACGTATTTTATAGACGTAGGTTAGTAGGGCCTCGCGTCCATTGGTGGACTCAACTTTAAATGTAGCAGGCTGTTCAATTGAATGACCTTGACTAAAGTTAATATGATATACTGCCTGAAATAAAAACATTGTCAGTATGAAAAAGAGTTATCCCAAGGGTACGACTCTCGAAAGAACTTCCAAATAATGACAAAAATTATCATAGTTTTGGCCGCTACAGTATTTATTCCCAGAGAATCGCTGGGTTTGCATTCAATTAAGGTTTGCGTTGTGTTTACGCTTGGGATGTTTGAGAGGGGAATGAGGCACAGGAGTAAATAAAAAAGCCCGTTGAAAAAAGTTTAACAAAGATAAATGAGCCGAGTATAAATATTTAGGGGGGAGGGGGGAACAATCTTTGCTCAGAAAAAAAGGAGATCCTCCTCGTAAGCATAATAGCTCACTCCAATTTCTGGTAGGAAGGGACCTAGAGGTAGAAGCTCCCTCGGGCCGAGACACGGAACTTTTTGTTTTGATTGATTCAAAAGCCTTAGATTTACGAAAAGCGGAAAATTTAGTCAGAGACAAGAAAGCAGATAGCTACATACAGGCAGAGGCGCATAGACAGGATCTCTTCTATCTCTCTTATTTTTTCCTTGGAATGTATCAGTTGAAAAAGGGTAGAAAGAGGGGATTTCATCCCTTAGTCTATCCTTGTCTCACGTGTATGTTTTAACGAAGGAAAGAGAGCGATAGAGAAGTTCCCCCTTCAATTCACCGCAAGAGAGAGAAATATATAGGGGAGAGTAAGTAAGGGAGATGATAGATGCTTCTTCTTTAAACCTTTACACAGATTATCATACATCAGTTCTTGTGAGTTAGACTGCTTGATATATAACGCGAGAACATTGAGACCCTAGCCTTGTTATCCCTGTTTTGTGACAAGACTAAATTACGCTGAGATAAGTCCGATCGACTCCAACAATATGGACCGCCCTATCGTGTTGCTGATGTGACCTCCTACAGCTTAAATGCACGTTCGCTAAAGCGAGGTATTCGAAATTCGAATAACTTGCTTTTGATTAAGAAATATTGGTCATCTGATTCTCTTCTTCTCCGAAACAAAATAAAACCCAATTTGTGATTCCCTATGAAATTTGGACAAAGAAATCACCAGATAAACGAGCTTATCGTCAATTAGTTTTGCTTAGCCGTGGAAAAATTGTTGGCATTTATAGCTGTGAGCTGCCTCTAAAATTTCATTTTAAAAAAAAAGTTTTGTTTTGTCGTTGTTGTTGTTGTTGTTGTTGTTTTTTTGTTTTTTTTTCAAACTTGCACAGTTAGTCAAAACAGCGGTTTGCCTGTTTAACTAAGGGGATTGTTTCTGCAAAAAAAAAAAAAGTGAAGACTTGAAGAGATTCCTTTAAAATTTCGAAATTCAGGGGAACATCACTGAAATGAGAAAATGCGCACTGTAAAATCCTTGGATTCGATCTGTCTGCAATGAATTTGCGTACACAAAATTCAAAGTTGCCACATAGCACGCTTTACGCCACTATGAATATAGATAAAAGTTTGCAAGTTTTGTCTGACGCTTTACTGACATTTGAGAACATTCAAACGATTATTAACTTCCTTGTGACGTAAGAGCGACGGAGGCAAAGACAATATGGATATACAAAAAACATCAACCAATCACGAGACAGATCAACGATTCCTTTCAAGGCAACCTATTGTCTCTGTTTTTTAAACGTCGACAAAGATCAGTCAACCGCAATTGTCAGCCGTAGGAAAGATAATGAGCTCGCGATAAAAATAAGACAGGCAAAATCGACAAAAGAGCAACATGTAATTTTTTTCGCGTTGAATAACGATGGTACTTTCATGAAAGTAACTCAGGGCCCGTAAGGCATATAATTTGCCTCCGTTGCAAAAAAGAAAAAAACTACACTAAATATAATTTTTATATTGATACGAGATTACAATGAATATATGAGCTTTTGAAAAAGTCAGATAATGAAGCAAATATAACAAGTGACATAGACATTAGACATGCCGCCCCGGGTAGCTATATGAACGGGGTACTTCGCATTTTCAAGAAACTTAAAAAATACAGTACACCAAGTCACTGGAATAACAATAAAGGTTGACTGCCTTCCATTGTACGTAATCAGGGGAGAATTTTATACTCGAGACCGGCGTTGTATGAAGAAGAAGAAAAAAATCCCGGTGAGAGAAAAATCCCGATTCCCTTCAATAAATAACTCAAGGTAAAATTTTGGGATTTTTCAAGATATTCATGGCAAAACTGCGCTATTGACAAATTCAAGGCGTCAACTAACTTTGCTAAGGTTTAGATTGATTGATTTTTCTACTTCAGGAACAATATTCTTGTTTTAAAGTGATTCCATTGACTCTCTCGACCATATCGACCGTCATACATATAAATCGATGAAAAGCTTACCGCTGAAGAGGATTGGAATATTTTGAGACACCTAGAACTCCATTTCAAAGAGACACTTTAGGTAGATTCTTGCAAAAAATCATGCGACTAAACTCAATATTCATCAAGGTCAAAACTGTGGTCAAAATGTGATGCGAATCGATGTGATGAAGCGTTTTGAAACACTCCTTTTGACCGCAGTGTGCCTTTCACTGCCGTATGTTGTCAATGATGTTTTTTTTCCTTTCGTTCTTTTGCTTTATTTATTGGTTTCTTGTCATTTTAATTTTTTTTTTCGGTCATTTTTTCAATTTCACAATTTTCATTTTGTTTAATTTTTTACGCATTTTTCATCATTCTCGCATTCGTTGCTGAAGTACTGCGCAATAACTTTAGATTAGTTTTCTCTCTTTATTTATCTAAATTTTTTCACTTTATTTTTTTATGTGTCTTTGATGGTGCGACAATGTTTTATGTAGACACGGCTAGTAGAGACGGCTGATTTCTGGTATTCTGAACATTTTCAGATGATTTGTATTTGTTTAAACTTTTGTTTTTTATTTTTTTTTAGTTTTGTTTCTTTTTTTTCCAGAATCTTATTGAACATGCGTAGTGAAAGACCAATGATATTTCCTTCCGAATCATTCCGGGTGATATGTAAGATCTTTTGCATTTACCTGCTGTAATTTTGACCGTAAACTTTAACAGTTTAAACATTTTAGCGATGAGCATTGAACGTGGTTGAAGGTCACTGCTTGCTTGTCAGCTTCGTTGCAGTAAAATACATTTTACCCGGAATAACCATATCCGATCACATCGAAACAAGCATCAATATAAAACACCTCCAACTTCAGTCAAAAAAGAAAGCTGCTAGCTGCAAGAAAGAAAAGCTGTTTTAAGAAAGAAAAAATCCGGGCAAATCATATTTTATTTCGTTCCAAATGAAGCCGCGGGGTACCAGTATATCAGTACGCACAGTGTGTCTAATGTCTACACTCAACACTTGTATACGAGAGGGGCAAGCGAGAAGGGTCAACGCAATAGGCGATAGGCTGCTGGGGGTCAATGCGCTGTTCTGGAGGGTTTTAATTGGAAGGCGGAGAGCGCCAGCTCTGCTCAGCGCAAATGGAATCGAATCGGAGCACAGCGATTCGATAGATTTTTTGACAGCCGGCAGCATAATATATCGCCCAGCTGAGGATTCCGAATTGAATAAACTGAAACAGAGCACAACACACAATGCTTCGCGAAGTCGCTCCCGCCCGGCCCGGCCCATCCTTAATAGCAACAGTGCTTTCAGCCACAGCTTGAGATCAAGCGACCCAAACAGGGCTTTAATACACATCACACACCTCATCACTCTCATAGGAAACACGTGAATTCATTGACACCACATTACAGTGGAGACAGGGTGAACTATTGGAGAAGATGGTCTGAGGGGTAGACAGGGACAGTGGACACCCTACAGAAACGTACTTTCTGCACTGTCATTTCAGCGATTTTTGCAGAGGCAAATAGAGACTTAGCGCAAAACTTGCAACAGGTGTCCCTTTTTCCAACGGGACGCCGCGATACAACGAGTCTACTTGTTAGCTTGTGGTCAGTAGAATTTTGCGTAAATAAGAAATCCAAAGACAGTTCTGTGTATCTACAACTAACAAGCAGCCCCGATGTTTATCAGAGACAAATAGAGACCCAGCGCTAAAAGCTTCCGACAGGTGTCCCTTTTATCCAACTCAAATTTGGTCGGGACTTATCAAAACAATAGCCGACAGTAGCCTACGATTGAGTGGTGGACATACCATAGGTTGGGATTTCTTTATGGTTCAAATTAATTGAGGTGTTCTATGGAAAAACCAAGTATAAAATAGAGCGTGTAGAGAAATGCTACATTGGTTGGTGGCCCTGAGAAGGGCCGTTTTACATGATGGCAGCTGGCCGGCTGGTTTCTCCGTGGTTCGTCCTACTGCTGGAGCGGAGATGATCAGCTGGTTGAGATCACGGTGTATTTATATATTTCCGGGCTATAATTAGTGCGCCCAATCAGGTGTGAGACAATATGTGCGACCTTGATAGGCCGCCACAAGCGTAGGCTTATCCTCAAAAGTTCATAATTTAAAGTGTTATTGTGTGTGTTTCTGATGATTGCAACGAATTCTTCTTTTTAACTGACCAATGGTCTATGCTCAAATTTGCAGGTAGGTAAGTAAGAAAAGTCCGTATAACTCATCAGAAACACACACAATAACTCTATGAAATATTAATTTCCCAGAACGAGCATATACTCTCTGTTTTGTGCGTGGATGTACTGAAGTGAGTCTCTATTTGGCTCTGGATTCTTGGGGCTTATGACAAAGTTGCCCTCCCCCCTTATTTTGTCTCTAAACTCACTTCAAATCTTGAAAAATGAACGTCCACGGTTGGATTTCAAATTTATTATTATTAAAAAAAACAAATATTCATGCGACGAAAAAAATTATACATAGATAAATAAATAAATAAACAAAGATAGGGAAAAAATATTACTATCATGTATGTTATTGAAGCAGTGGCGGCTCGTGAAAAATCAACCATAATTTTCCTCCCGTTCGAACCTAAGTGAAAGTATCGATCTCTTGGGAGGTCAATTTTAACCCCTTGAGGATCGATTCGTTTCAGTGGGTTCATATTGGGCAGAAATTACCCTATATAGGAGATATGTATTCCCTTTGAGACGAAGAGATCGGGGATTGAAAGAAAACACGTTGATTCCGACCCGTTCAGACAAACAAACTAGGTGAACAGCGATAACTATATGTGTACTGTGTAGGTCAGGCACTTAACGAAAACATAAACACGCTCTGATCCATTTTCCTCTTTTCATACGCATAAATATTTATTGCTTTTCAGTAAAATGTGTCGTTTAACTAATATTTCAACTTATGAACGATGTGTTCTGCGAAAAGAAAAGTAGCATTGCAAACTGTATGAGTTCTATTACCAACATAGTTCTCATGCGTCTTTACAGACCGCGCTCACAAAAATATTAAGTTTAAGAACAAAATAAAAAGAATTCCGCGGGAAGAGGCCATTAAATCGTAAATTTGACAGATCTATGAGAGTCATTACAATCAAAATTACCGTTGCATAATGCCTGCCTATTACTTATACCTATTTAAAGACAAGGTCACCGTACACAGAGTTGCCGTTTCGCCTGAATGTTATGGAATTCTCATAATCCGGTGACTGTGAGTCTATGAGTCTCCATTCAGTTCCTGTATACCATGAGAGTTGTGCTATATTATGTTCTTCTTCTTCAAATATATAGAAAACCCGGATCATGGAGGTGCAAAATGCAAATGAGTTCTGGACTCCCCCGCTCATGTGACTGTATCACTCGGTACTTTTTTTTTTAACAAATTTGTTGACTTTTAGAGTCAATTTTTAACTTTTCTCATGCTCCCTTTGTCATTTACAAGTGATTTTACACCAGAATAAACCCTAAGTTCAACTGTAGCAAAAGTTTGCATCAGACCGATTGTGTCGACACTTTACATCAGAAAAAACGCCATTGTCTCGTCATTTTACATAAGAAAGAACCATCAAAAATTAAGGTAGCACGACACTTTGTCCAATTTAACCTCTTGTGGGCCAAGCCAGAGTTTACTCGTCTTTCTTTTCTAGTCTACTTCACATAGCTCCAGTATCGCGGTTCAGAATAAACGTGATTCTAGATGTAGACACTTACAAGATAAGGTTTCGTTCGGGCGCCTTTAATTCGTCGTATAGGCAATTTCAACTCCCTTAAGTACGAACAGTTACCTACTTTCCCCTTATATGCGGAAGAGTGGCGTTCTTTTCATCAAACCTGGTCTGTGAAGGGTTAATACAGTCCGAAGCTTATTCACTCTATATTCTAAGTCTACCTACTTGTAATTTTATCCTTCTCAATTGCATCTAGAATGTATCGTTCGCTGCACAGCTTTGTCCCTCCTCAATATTGCCCAATAGGCAATAGGCAACAGGGTTCTTGGGTGGAACTTATTTGTGCATAAAATTTCGCATCTTCATATGAGAAACGGATCCGATAATTTTCTTCGATTTAATGGAAACTAAAACCCATGATCAATGATATGTTTAACTCTTATTTAATAACTCATGGACTGATTTCTCTATTGGAAATTTTTATTTTTGGACATTATTTTTCTGGACATCATTCAACACTTGGATTGACTGTTTGGATCAAATTTTACATTGTAACGACGGACGAAACGTGTTTGACAAACTGTCTGGCCACCAAAAAACTGGTGATAGAACAGCTAGCCCATATGACTACCAGTGGCGGCTCGTGGAATCTGGCAACAGAGCTATTTTGCCATTTAAACCTATGCAAAAATATCGATTTTAGGTGAGGCGCTGTGCCTCACCATATTATCGATTATTTTACACAGTTTTAAATGGAGGAAATCCATTGTTGCCACATTGCACGAGCCGCCGCTGATGACTACCTATCTCACAAGGTAAACACACTGATCTATAATTGGTTTTTCTACGGAAGGAATCGCTGTTTAATTTAGAAATTTAACTAGATCCACGCCGAACGGGCAACCGTGTGGCCCGACTCGAGCGGTGCAAAACTTGGAGCTATAGAAAACTCAGATATGTCTCTCGAGAAAATTATCCGAGCTTATGCCAAGTAAAAAAGCGGAATTGAGAAGTCTGGTATGAATGCATGTTCTCCTGGCATGACAAGTTAGACCTGTTCAGTATTTAATAGGGACGAATATAAGAGAATATTTCGATATTTTAGACATCGGAATGGGTCTGATTCGTGCTTTTGCTATACAAACCGAAGAAACCGGGGTATCATCTCGAATTCTCGACTGCCAAAATATTTGTGTTTGATGGTACGGATGGTAGAATCTTCCCAAATGAAGGGGTGTTAGAGTGTACGGAAATATATCTTCCGCAAACTCAACCGCGGTTCGCTTGATTGTCTTGGGACCGGTTGCAATTGAAATTTCGGGTCGATTCAAGAAGAAAACAGCCGGCGCGCCAACTCAAATAAAGACCTGTGATTTGCTCCTGTCAAAGTGTCAAACTCACAGTTTCATACAGCCATATTGTGACATGCGCACTTAAAAACTTTCAAAATCTACTCTTTATTTCAGGAAATTACTTCGGAGGATAGTCCATTTCGATCAATCCGTACAACAACACTATATTTACAAAATTTTTACAGACATACTACAGCATATAGACGCGGATATACCGTATTTGTGTGTGTGTACACATATCATCGAAATCACAAAATATTGACACTTTTCATTTAAAAACATAAATACCACTGAAAGGCGATCAAAGTTTTAAGAAGGTAACGTTTCCCACTCATTTCAAGTTAAACTATACCTCATTTAAAATTGTTAACATTAGTTTCGCATAAAAGCAGGATTTTGCGATTCTTGAAAGCTTGCATTTTTGGGAATAGGATTTTCATAGTTTAAAAAAAAATTCGAAGACCACTCAGAGAAAAGTCAGTATTTGCGAGTGAGCCAGAAGCACGTAAAGACGAAGGATTTAAAATGAAACTTTTCTCCTCTTTATTGGCTGTTCAGAGTAACCTTGACAACTCATGATCAAAATTTCTTATGTAATGCAAGTATACGAGTGATAGTGACATCGTAAATAAGAAGCGAAAACTTCGATAGACATTTCGAACTAGAAACATGTTTTTTATCCTTTTTTCCGGAGATATCGCGCCAGTAACAGTCTAACATTCCAAATTGCCGAGACTAGCCAATAATCAAAAATTTATTCTATAAAAAAAAAAAAAAAAAAAAAAAAAAAAAAAAATCCTACACGTGGCTCAACTTACTGTCTATTTATATTCGGTTGGCTAAGTTAGAATCAGGAGGAGGGTGGGAAGGGAAGGGAAGTGAAGGAAGGGGGACTTGATCCGTCACTTTATGATGGTGAATAATTCACTTGTCAGTCATTTGCCCGTGAAAATTATGCCAGAAAAAAACGCTACTTAACCTCGAAAATATACATCAGGGCGTCGCATCGCGTCACAATCTCGCAAAGTGGATCGATACACTGGACACTCCGGACATAGAATTGGATTTGTCGACTCGAGTGGCTAAAATTACACGCGGAAACATCTGCGAAAATAACCTCAGATACGGAGTTGGCAAAATATTAGCTCTGTATATGGGAGGGGGTGTTCATCTGTGTACGCTCTTATTTGTTGTCCTTTTGGACGACGCGACGAGCTTTATCATTAAATGCTATCCTACATTCTGGAATGATAACTTTGAGCATGTCTCTTGAAGTTAGAATAAATTGAACAGCTGGGTATAAAATCAAGAACTGACAATGAGAGGCGAAAATGAGGGGTATGTGGATGAAATAGGGAGGGGGGACTGTAAATTATGCATACTTTCGCTGCAGCAATGTGGCACCTTTGATCATAGAGTTGGGTTTTAAATGGGAATTCCGCGTAGTGACGTCACTACGCGCACGATTTCTTACTACACCTGTGTAGTATGTATCTCCAAAACCGGGACACTAATTGTAAGACAAAAACCAAAGGCACCACTGTTCTCAGCCGATCGCAAGTACTATCATTTTCTTCATAAAAAACTCAAAAGTTCATACCCTTGCAACTGCCCCATTCCGGGTAAAATTGGTGGTACTTGTGAGTACCATCGGTCAACAAAGGGTTAAAGAATGAATGTCATGTCCTGAGGTAATGTGAAAGTTTCGAAAGTTTTTAATGTGCACATCTTTATTTCCGCAGAATTTTACGTTGCAGAGTCAATGTGCATGATGCTGTAGGAAAAGTGCGCAATGTACCAATTCGTCGTTAAATGTTTAGATGTTAGATCATTTTTTAATTGGGCAAAATTAATTGTTTAAAAAAAAAAAAAAAAAAAAAAAAAAACAGAAATACTTCAATTTCCTATAGATGAAAATGTTTGTGTTACTGAGCTCAGGTCGGGTACAGCGTCAGATATTATTGACTCGCACCGCGCCGATGTGCCGAGTGTCAGAAATGAGCTCGGTCAAGCGACGCACTATGGTCGGAGATGAAAAACAAAAAACAAAACAAAAGCGGCAAAAAATTAGTGCAAAAAGTCAAATAATCTTTTTCAACCGATAAAAGCTTATAAATTTAAAAATTTTCCAATGGCATATCCAATAAGTTTAAATTTTGTGTTAAGTGTTAAGTGTTCCCTATGATTAAAATGAGTTTTCAAAGGTTTATAAGTGATAAATTGATGAGAGCTTTACATTCGAATTTTGGCCAGTTATTGACGATCTTAAGACAATGGTGCGACGGTAACAGGAAAGGGCGCGCGTCGTTCGCCTCATTTCATGAACAGAGAAGCGCATCGTATCCGTATCGGGTTTGTTCATTTTCATATTCGACTAAATTTGATCCAAAAAAAAAAAAGGACGATAGGCCAATTTCAGTTTCGGGATGAATTATTAATTAATCAAAGTATACGTCATGTCGACGTCGCGGTCCTTGGATGATTAATAACCGCTGATTGGATCCCGCGGGGTAACGTTGGTGATAAAAGAAACGTACTCCGCGTAAACATCTCTCGCAGGACTGAGCGGATCGGGCAGTTAAAATAGATTTCTCGGCGTTTTAGTTCCAAGTTTCACCACGGTTGGATTTAAGGCCAAAATTTACTCTGAGAAGAAATTTCTTCAAAAAATGGCCACGGCATAAAAAAACTTTCCAGACGGACAGTTCCGCGAACAGATTCTTATGGTGAGCACTTGTGGCCATTTCAAACCCCGCGTAAATGCTCACCATTCAGCATCTTTCGGGAACCGCGGTCCGTCCCGAACATTTGTTGGGCTCTGAGTTCTAAAAGAAAGGCTCCCGAGAGGAAATATAGGTATTTTCTAGAACTTCGGTCTTTCCTCAGTGGTTGGTTTTTTTGTTTTGTTTTTAGTGTGACCTTTTTGGCCAGAAATCCAGTCGCTTTTCACCATATTATAATCGTGAAAAAAATGCCGGAGTATTCTAACCAAAAATGCTGTCTGACCAGAATTTCTTTCCGGGAACATTTAATTGCGTAATTCTCGCAATTTCGGAACGAACTTTTTTCTCCGGTTTCGAAAAAGCTCAAGTATTTTCAATAATTAGCCTCAGGGAGAGTTGCTGAGATCTATATGCCTGGAATCATTCATAAAATCTAGGCACGTTGAATGAAATCTGAAGTACACAAATTTGCATATCATACACAACTAAAAAAACCATAGGTGGTTTCCAAAATTCCGTACTTTTAACTTCATTTTACGTCTGTACAGCAAGTAATTGCACGCTAGACTTCAGCTGAGACTCTCCCATCACCCGCCCACGGCATTATGTATATGAAAGCGATCATTTGAAAATAAATACACAAGCATTTTTCGATACTTGTACATAGGTTACCTACGTACAAGTATCGATTATTTGGAGGTACAAATAAATCTCTGAAGGATTGATTCCTTTCGATTTATAGATTTTTACGGACTCGATTGGAAGGTTCCCGACTTTACTCGGAATAACTCGCAAGGTTACCTCAGCGTTTTAGATCCAAGTTTCGGCATGAAAGTGGAAAAATGATTCAGTATTTATTTTCAAATAATCGCTTTCATATAGCCGTCATAGGTTCAAATGGAAAATAGAGGGATATATCAAGCCAGTGCTATGTCAGTACATCTGTATGCCACATGCCTACACACAACCATACAAGCCTAGACACACGACCATTTTTTCAATAATTCACAAAATGTATAATTTACAGCTAGGATCCTATATCCATTTTAACATGAGCTGTTGACGATGAAATATTGTACAATAATTTAAACAGAATTCTTGATAAAATGGACTATAGCCGGTGGTGCAGCGTGCTGTCTAGCAACGTTGCATTTTTACCATTTGAACCCAGGTAAAATGTCAAAAAGGAGGGTATTTTCCAACTACTCAATGGCTCGATCTTTTGCATGCGGGTTCAAATGTCCAAAATGCAACGTTGTCAGATTGCACAACACGCCTCCTACTAAAACCCTTCATTCTTTAACGATTCAAATGTAATCAAACGAGACTGAAGCCGATTTTAAACGAATTTAAGGGGTTAAACTGTCATGGATTTCTGACGCTGCGCAAACAGTTTTATTGAGAGATTTATAGCTATTCTCATTTACATATCTACGATTCATTTTTATTTATTTTTTGTTATTTCTTTATTATTTAGCGAGTGTAGAGCAAGTTCGTGGATTTTCCTCGGGAGGTATATATTTATAGAAACAAAATATTTCAATTAGTTAAATCGCTACCAACCGCGCTTTTTATTTTCATCAAATTCAAACGCAAAAAGTAAACAAAGAGGATCTAAAAAAAAAAAAAAAATTAATTGATACCGCTAATTGAGGTGGCGTCCACGGATCTCACTTAAGCCGTTAATTAATTTATTTCCGCGTTTGGACACATTGTTTGCTCTTTTCTAGCGAACAATAAGGCATTACGGTGAGTTTATTTCTGCCGCCGCATGCACTGAACGGTCTGCTGTCGACTAATTTAATCCAATGGTGCGGCTCTTGAAGTGCGGCAATAATTTTTTTTTTTTTTTTTTTTTTTTTTTAAAAATTTGACCTATGCATAGACGTATTCAGGAATTCGATTTTCTCTATTTTTGCCTAATTAATTGATCACATGTGTGAGAAAAAGATAGATAGAGGGGAGAGTGGTGCACTATGTTCTGAGATCGAAAAAAGTGGCCGAAAACAAGTGCATAAAGGTCATCAAAAATAATAGTTTTCGGCTTTTTAAACCTAATTTAAAACTATCCAGTGCCATTTCTAGGTTTGAACTACTTGTTGAAAGCGTTCTCTGCGAATAAATGTGGTCATGAAAGTTTATAAATGATTAATTTATGTGGAATTTACTTTCTGTTTTTTTTTTTTTTTTTTTTTCCAATTTTTGACGATCTTAGACCATAGTGTGGTGAGCAGTGGCGTATCGTGCAATTTGGCAACGTTGCAGTTCGTCCATTTAAACCCATGAAAAAGATCGGAGTATTGGGTGTTCGGTGAACACCTTCGCATTCGACCTTTTACATGGGTTTAAATGGACAAAGTATCACGTTGCCAAAT
This sequence comes from Trialeurodes vaporariorum, assembly GCA_011764245.1. Classification (NCBI taxonomy): domain Eukaryota; kingdom Metazoa; phylum Arthropoda; class Insecta; order Hemiptera; family Aleyrodidae; genus Trialeurodes; species Trialeurodes vaporariorum. The sequence goes on along the minus strand of VMOF01000388.1, from coordinate 53,935,081 downwards.
TGCACGCTACGCCACTGGCGGTGAGTGGTGCGCGGTAGATGCACCTCAAGAACGTCTATAATGCCCAGAAGTATCTTCAAAAGCCTACAAAGATGTCGATCAGCGAAATCGGTGAAAGATTCCACCGTTTATAACCCTACGGCACTGTAATCTTTGCATTGGTCCAAAACACAACAGCGGCCTTCACATGCACTGGAAAAAAAAAAAAACATTATACCAGAAGCATGACGATATGTGAACCGATGTAAGGGACGGTAAACTTACCAGAGCTTTAGTGTTTATACCATAGTTCTTGAAATTCTAGTTCTGTAACCCATACTCCGGCATTAACACCATCATTTTCTGGTTAGAGTACAAGACTTTCTGTGGTCTACATGTCGTTGTGCTTCTGGTAATATTACTAGAATTGAGGAATTATTTTTTTCAGTGCAGTGTGTAAAAGAATGTGAAAAAACGCATCCATTGTCAGCGGCGCCTATGGTTTCACTTGTTTTAACTCTCGACATGGGGATAATAGTTCAGACACGTCTATGAAATTTTCACAGCCTGACGAATTAATAGTGACCTGCCTCTGATAAATTAAATTATTATTTAAATAATTACCGGAGATTTGTGCTTCCACCGACCACAAATATCCACCTGACGCATGTCGTGTGCGTGATGATCTTTGGACCGTTCAGTTTAGCGGATGATGACAACGATCAACGATGCAATTATTGACATCACCGCAACGCATCATTGAGGTTCGGGGGAAGGATCGAGTGGGCGTTATCCGCGCCCGACGCGACGCGGCGAGGCGGATAACAGCACACTCGTTTGTAAAAGGATGAGAGTTGCAAGTCCGTTGAACAGTGGGCAGAAACGACCGCTCTAGAGGCTAAGATTCAAACATTTAACCCTTTTCTGCACGATTTTTTCTTTTTTGACGAAACATGGATTTTTCAATTCATCTATAGTCACCCTAATAGTGGGAAAAATAGTAAAAGAAAAAAAAAAGAAAAAAAAATCATTACATTATTTTTTTATCTGTATGCTCAAATATGTAATTTTCCGCTATTTTTTCGACATGCTGTAACGCATAATAAAAGGCGGGATTTTTACACTTTTTTTCAATGAATATTTTTTTTTTTTTTCTTTCTTTTTTAGTAAAGAATAAAAATTGTTAAAAGGAATTTTTTATACCGACAAACAATTGACAGTCATTATAGTGAAAATACGTTTTTTGATTCAGGTGACAATTTTGCCGTTGACCTGCTTTTTCATAATTTGATGTGAGATCTCATGCGTAGCGCTCTCTGTTTGCGAAACTGTGCACTATTTTTCAATGCTCTTATATGCACATTATAACACAACGCGCAGCAACGTCAAATTTGAATTACACTGCCTGCTAGTGGGTAGTAACGGAATTGTTCCTAATTAGGAACACTGCTCAATGAAGGGCTGAGATAGCTTATAAAACTTATTTTATTCACTTAAGTCGAATCTCACAATATACGAAGAATGCAAAATGTAACTACATATAGGCTGTCCCAAAAGTACCGTGACGAATGAGCTGTGTGAATAGAGATTGGAGGGGCTGTGCAATGTTATGAGGCATATCTTAAAGTTGGAGTGCATCGGAGCATTTAGTGGTTCGTTTTTCTACGAGAAAGTTTTCGTTAAAAAAGCCGCAAGGGGTCACATCGGTTTTCTTTTCGAACTGTTTCATTTTTGTCAATCTTTTCCCAAATGAGCGAATTTTGAGCTCAATCGAACTAAAAAAAAAAAAAAAAAAAAAATGATAATTCAAGTGTAACCAAGATCAGATCGCTATCTGTTTACTTTTGAAGTTATACAGCGCACCACGGCACATTTGGAACATCCTTCGTAGTTAGTTTCGGTAATTTTAAACGATAATTGAGGCGGTTGCAGGTTTGCTAGAATAAGGGCCATTGAGACATTAAATGTGCTCTTCCAGAGATACCCAAGTCAAACCATAATGCTAGTTATCGTGAGAGGGTACACCTGATATTTTATGAAGGCTTATGTCAGCTGCAATTCAAGCCAATTCCAAGGCGGTTTCGCTTGCTGATTTTTGGCCAGAAAATCAGTAATTTTTTTCCGTCTGTGCGTCATATCCGCACAAAATCGGTCGATGCAAGCGTTGTCGATGATGTTTAGATTTCGCTAAACCACCAACGCAAATTCGCTCCACCATAATTAGGTGCATATATCTATAGCGTGTAATTATTTGCGTCTTGTCTGTATTCCATTCTGTAGTACCTATACAACACTTCGACTATAGGGCGTGTTGTTTTAGCCTTTGGATGATTGAACCGGCGCAAAAAAGATTATGGATGACGAATAATTCCAACATATATAGATATATTATAACACGGATCAACGTAATCTTTCCTACACCGATGCAAGCATGGCTGCAGCCATGAATTTGTCAGCTCGTCTGGAAAAAATCTTGTTTTTTATTCAGTGTGCGCCGTGAGAAGCCCGACCACGCTCTGTTTGCATGACCGACTAGGGATGTAATTTGCCGCATTAGCGTTGAATCGTATACACTAGATTACTAGGCCGATGCCGTATTGTGTTGGTGTCGGTATACAATTCCTAAATCAGCAATAAGACCAAAATCCGATTTCGGAGCAATCGAACATCCTTTCTTTTCGCATTGGTACACTTGTTTGTTTACTTAGCCCTTCACTGCGAAGAACCTTTTTTTTTACAAGTAAATTTGGATGTTTCAGTTCACTAGATGGTCAAATACATGGGAAAAAAGTAAACCAATTTTTTGGATAGTTTTCCGGTCAGTTTCCGGCATGGGCGCCCGCATGAAAATTTCCAGGAGGGGGAAAAATTAAGAAACCCCAATGGAAAAGTCAATTTTTCTTCTTCCTAATGGCACACGTTTAAGCTATTGCAGGTGGACCCAATGATAATAGTAATTTTTACAAGCTTGGTATGGTATTATGAATAAAAAGACAGCAGATGATTAATAATGCGGTTGGAGAAATGCATACTACTACTATTCCTTGCAAAAAAAAACAAAAAAACAAAAAAACAAAAAAATGAGTTAAAATTACAACGTAAATTAATAATAAATTTCAACAATTACTCCTTTGACTAGAATTGTATCTTCTATTTTTCTTTTAATTTTTTATCGTGAAGTTTTGACTGCTATGAATTCAGGGTGGTGGGAGGGTCCCCCTTGCTCCCCGCTGCGGTAGCCCATGGTTTCCAGTTACTTATAAAAAAAGGAAAATCTGTTAGGATCATTGCGGGATTCTCAATAATTCTCACGGTTGAGAAGAAAATTATCTTCAGAATTACCAGAATTGTAAATACTCCAATAGAGCGTTCTGATAATTTACAAGAAAAAATCGTTAATGCAATAATGTACTTTGGTTTTAATTCTAAAAGGAATTTTTTTCAGACCACATTTAATAATTCCAAAAATAATTTTTTCTCCGTGTTGATGAACGAATAAAAAATTGTCACTGTCGTTGAAACTTCGCAATGGATATTGCTGATTTTGCAACCAGTCGCTTCAGATACATAGTTAACACCCTCTATACCCTAGCCAGATAGTTTCCCCCCGCTATATACAGAGAGCTACATTATCGCGGTTTTGAAGACAGATAATTTCAGGGTACCGTACAAAGCAGATCCTTCGCCGTGACTAGGGATTATGCAGCGTTTATATACATAGATTTTGCCGTGCATGGTAGTTTAAGCCCGGTGTTTGGCTCGATTAACAAATTAATTTTCTCCACAGAGAAAGAGAGTTCTTAAATCAAGAGTATACAAATAAGTAACACGCATGCATTCATGCAAGCAAGGGATCTTCCATATAATATAAAAAATTAAAAAATTTTTTTTTTTTTTTCATTTTAGCTATTCCTAAATGATGATATGATGTTTTTTTAGCATACAGAATTAACACTATTTCTAGAAGTATTATTGCAAATATTCGGTTTTTGGTTTGTTTGTTTGTTTCTTTTTTGTTAATTCTTCAAAAAGAGGATCATGCATAGTACTATGTGAAAGAAGAAAATTAAACAAGAAATGGATCAGTTATTATTAGAACAAAATGGTGTGAACCATGAAACTTACCACAAAAATCTGACTAAGCAAAGTTAATATTTTTCAGTTTAAATCAATTCGCTGAAAAAAAGAGAAAACGAAAGTTAGTACTTAAATGGAAGCAAATTATTATGTAAGGCTAGTGGATAGCACACAAATGTGAGAGAACCGGGCGTAAACTATGTTTGATTGTTTGGTCATGAAGCGGTCAACAGATGGCTCGAAACGGCGCCTCTGACCGATCAGAGCAAGGATTCGGAACCTCTGAGTCACTTGCGATCCTGTCTGGAGCTAGGCCAAAAATTTACATGGACCCAGCATAGTAATTTAACTCCTTATGAGCCAAGCCCGAGTTTACTCGTTTTTCTCCTCTAGTCTATTTCACATCGTTTTAGTGTTCATTCCGGATAAACGCGAATATCGATGAAAACACTTATAAGGTAAGGTTGCTTCGGGCGCCTTCAATTCATCGTATAGGCAATTCCAATTCCCCCGAGTACGAACAGGTAACTACCTTCCCTACATAAGCAGAGGAATGGCGTTCGTTTGAACTAACCCGGCCCTTAAAGGGTTAAGCGTGTACCGAATCCTGTTTAATTTTATGGAGAGACGCTCAACCCCCCTTCCGGATGTTGAAATAATTGCGCGTTACGTAATTAACCCCTGGATCCGCATATTCATAACTCATTTTAGAGTGAGAAGAAAGTTCCTGCAATTGGAGAGATGTGCAATTTCATATCCTGAGTGCAAGAGTAGCTGATGCGAGAAATAAAAACTTGCGACCCTCGTGTGTCTTTATATCATTCTTAAGCCGCGTATACTTTCATTGCCCACAAATGGAAAAAAAATATTATTTTATTCTACACGATAAAATTCACACTTGGGGGATTTTCTTGAGTTGATGAGACTGCAAGTTAAAAATATGACTATTTTAACGTTTAACACGAAGCGCAGCGCCAATTCGGTGATCATTTTATTCGATTTCAAAGAAACAAAAGACTAAGGAGAGTATTTTTTAGGATCGCACAACTAGAATGTGTTTGATGCGAGCTTTTTTTCTCAACGTTGCGTTGGAGAAGAAATGCTGTGGCTCAAAACAGCGTGTTATAGCTGCATAGTTCTTTTTGCAGAATTTTACGGTAATAATGTACCACATTTCCATGGCAAAGGCACGCAAAATACCCTCTTGATGAGTTGACGTGACAGTAACTAAAAAATTGTCCACGTTAGGAACGTTATACTTACTAGACACTAAGTTGAAGAATCAAAAGAAGTGACCTTCGGAGCAACTTTAAAAAAAGAAAAAAAAAAAAACCTCTTGAAGCAGTCATGAATAATTATCTGAATAATCAATTATTATTGTTCCGAAAGAACTAAGCGTGCTTTTCATTGTTCGGTCACTTTGTGAATCCGTTTGTTTCGGCTAATGTTATTGATGTTGATGCACAACACAACCAGAATACCAAATCAGTTGGAGATAAGTTCACTTGCGACGAGATTTTAGGTTGTCAGTTTTGGCGAAATATCTGTTGCAGTGGTTAAAGATAATTTTGATACAAATGAAGTTGAGCGCAAGGGCGGATCCAGGAAAATGTATTTTCCCCTCTCTCCATTATTTTAAATGCATGAATATACAGTGACAGAAATAGGAGCAAAAGTCCCGTGTTATGGACTCTCCCTGGATCCTATTTGTACTTTCGCTCCCTCTCTTTCCTAGGTGTTGGTCACTTTCCATTTTCAATACTGACTACTACGTTCCTCAGTATATACATGCGTTGGCATGCTAGGATACTGTTGAATAGGAGACAGTGCAGAGGGTCATGCACGAAGGGAAAGGATTTGAGTGACACTACAATTTATTCGATTACTTAGCTTAAGCAGACCCGATTTCATTGGACCCGTGCTATAGAGCTCCAAAATATTGATTATCTACCGTATAAACATGAGGTGTGGTACAGTAAAATGTAAACAAAACCGATCCAATCCTTTTAAATTCGGACACGGATTTAAAAAACTACAAAATTGATTCAATAGTCGACGCCTTACTTGCAGGGTACAACAATTGCAAAGAACTTTGTCATCGAGTAAACCAGGCTCATCAAAGTCAAAACTCAAAAGCGAACGAAAAAAAGAAAAAATGACGGCGAATTCTTTCTATAACCGCGTCAGCTTAGCTTAGCTAAATATGGGCACATAAATTGTAAAATATATTTTATCGTGTGAACCTGGCTTGATAGGCTTTCTTGTTAAATTCTGGACCAAAAAGAAAATTCTTTTAGAATTACAAGAATTCCAAATTATTACTCCAACAATTGAAACAAAAAACCCCTTTAGCATTACTAGAATTCTTATTGATTTAATCGAACGCTCTGATAAACAATTCACAAGAAAGAATCGCTGAGTCTAAAAGAATTCTGGTAATTTTAAAAAGAAATGTCTTACTAGTCCATATTTTATAATACGTTCCGTAATTCCAACGAGTTTTCCTCCGTGTGAAATTTCTCATTTACTGAATGGAACTCATCAGATTGAAATTTGAGTACCTCAGCAAAGTGTGAGAAAAGTATTTTTTAGGCCCGAGTTTCACTCCATATTCGATGAGGAGCACCTTTTCGACAACAATTAAGCTAGATCCACGAACGCGCGCGCATGCGTGGAGTGCGACGACGCGACGTAATAAGACATACGATTGGACGTGGTTGCGATTTGCGACGTGACGTGAAGACTGCAGATGTCTGTTTACGTCGGATATGGGTCTGGGACACATACTATCACCTTACCTCACCTCACCCTCAAGCGCGAACCTCAGCCGTGGACGAACGAACGGTGAACTCAAGAAGTGGACGATTTATTTTTATTTGCGCACCCGCGCCGCACTATGGTCTCCAATCGAACTGAAGTGGCCAAGAATCTGTCAGAGAAAATCATGAATAATCAGCGTTTTCGACCCTTTGCGCTTAATGGGGCAGTTGCAAGGGTCTGAAATGTTGTGTTTTTTATGAATAAAATGAAAGTACTTGATGAGCTAAGAACAAAGACGCCTTTGGTTTCTAATTAAGTCCCATTGTTACGGAGATGAGATTTTGCCCCAAAATACATTGTTTTAAATGGGAATTCCGCGTAATGACGTCACTACACCCACGATTTTTTACAACTTCACACGAGTGTATCTCCAAAACCGGGGCACTTGGAAAAAAACCAAAGGCACCATTGTGCTTAGGTCATCAAGTGCTATCATTTTCCTTATAAAAAACACAAAATTTCAGACCCTTGCAACTGCCCCATTTAAAACTTTTTAGTGACATCTCTAGGTTTAAATGGGGTATTTGCAAAGGTCTGAAACTTTGTGTTTTTAATAAAGAAAATGAAAGTACTTGGTGAGCCAGTGGCGTAGCCAGGAATTTTCCCTGGGGGGGGGGGGGGGGGGGGGTCAAAGGTCCGAAAATTGTCGGGGGGGGGCCCAAAGATACTAATTTAGTCAATATTGTCTGAAAACGTAAAAAATGACCTTTTTTGGGGCAATTTTTGGTGTCAAGGTGGTGTTACGCCACTGTGATGAGCTGAGAACAAGATGCCTTTGGTTTCTTGTTCCGTCCCATTATTCCGGAAATCAGATTTTGCCCCAAAATACATTGTTTCAAATGGGAATTCTGCGTAGTGACGTCACTACGCACACGATTTCGTACAACTTTACTCGTGTGTTTCTCCAAAACCGGGATACTCAGGAAAGAACCAAAGGCGTCATGTTCTCATAGCTTACCGAGTAGTATAACTTTCTTGGTAAAAAATTAACACACTATTTAGACCCTTGCAACTGCCCCATTACTTGGATTTGAGCGTTCTTTGTGATTAAAATTGGTTTTGAAAATTTGTAAATGATAAATATTGATGAGAAACTTTCTGATTTTCAACCACTTTCTTATGATCTCTACGATGCCTTCGTGGTTTTAAAGGCCAAAACATCCAAATCGAAAAGACCCCATTAATTTGATACACACGGAAAGACGCGCATACATAATGTTATAAAAAACCACCAGTTCCTACATAAATATTGTTTTTTCAACGAAATTCAACCTCTTGAAAGAAGTGTAAACAAATCGGATCTGACTACATGGATGCACTTTTTCGCTGATATCAGACACTTTCCTGGATAATTGTAAGTTTTAAATCACTACATTAATTTTAGGACAGGGTAGAGCTATTTAAGCAACCAAAACAAATTAATTCAGTCCCTTTGCAACACACATTTTTCTCAGAAACTTTAAAAGATGACTGAGCACGATTAGAGCACATATATAAGGAAGATCTTGAATTTCGGCGAAACACTATTTCGATATTTTTAATTGAATCATGTGACGTATTGTGCTGATGTAATAAATGATGTACAGAAATTGAACTTTTACAACCAAAATTCACGGAAAAACCACTGCAAGGGCGAGTGGCGTTTTCCAGGCTATCGAACGAGAAAAAACTTTAGATGTTTCGGCCTTTAGAATTTAAATACTGGAAAAATTATATCCGGCCGTAGTGCGCCGGGCGCGTGGCTGCGTCTCCTCCTCCCACTTAAACGCGCGGCAACGCAATGGTGGGTGATCGAGCGACGAAAAACCGAACGCCTTGTTTCTTGTTTCCCATGCACTAAATTTTATTTTTAAACCCACCGAAACACCGCTCCGAAGTTGCCTGTTTCGTGGTGGAAAAGCCAATTTCCCATAAGATCTCCAAATACACGCTAGAATAGAGCAATCGTTGAGCTGAAATTCACCACAAACAACTATAAAGAGTCCCTGTACAACATACAATACAAATCGAATCCATCTCGTTGACCAATCAAAGGTTGTCTACCCTCTTATCTTAACTCTCTGCATGTGGGGACTTTAATTCAGACAATACTCAGTATTTTGATTAACCGCATTGTTTGCCGAGGGTATTTCACACCTTCTGATAACGAAGGAGGAGGGGAGTTGTGTCTGATTTTTAAAAGTTTAGCGAAGAAATGACCAAAAAGTACAAAATTCAAATAACATTAAAAAAAAAAAAAAACAAACTGTAACAAACGTTTCCTTCGCTTTCTTTAATTATTTTTGAAATTTATAAGTTACTTGTTAGATAATACAAAAAAAAAAAAATTACATTTTCTGGAACTACACATACTATAAAATCTGTACACGAAAAGATCACACAGAGAACAATTTTGTCCACGCAAACTGGTTAAAAATTACGTTTATTCTTCAGGGGGGGTTAGCTGTCATCCCCATTGACTTTTTTGCCTATAAATACAGGGAACTTTGATGACAATTTTCGATTTTTTGTGGAAAGCTTCAAAATACCCTCATCAAGGATAACCCGGAAGCTTGAAGTGATGCTTGTCATCATTAAAAAACTGGGCCGGATATGATAATTCACCCCCCCCCATAGACCCACAAGGGTTAATTTAACCTCTGGGAAGGTGTTCATCTGATGTTTTTTGGACAGCCTGTAAGAGTTTATTATGCTTTCTGTGTTTCAATTGGCTTTTTAGGCTCATGTAACATTTAGGTTAAGAATAAAAACCCGCGGTTCAGTAAATGATTTGTATGAAATGTCATGCCTTCTAGAGATCATAGTGGTTCAGTTCTTCTTATTTCACCTCTGGGAAGGTGGGTCTAAATTTGGCATCACTGCAGCGAAATGTTTGGAATTACAGTGCGTGCGAGCTCGGGGATCGAGATTCGAGTGTCGGTGGGGTGGACTGTAAGAGAAAAAAAAGAAAAAGAAAAAAGAAAAAAATGGAATATGTTAAAGTGCGTCGCGTGCGGTGCGTCTCTTCTCAAACCGCGAGCCGAGCCGCCCGGACCCGGACCTGCCGCCTCCGTCTTGCATCGCGTGGTTGCGTTCCTACCCCTTCTTCCGGCGTGCCCTAGTCTCGAAAGCAAATTGAATCAATCAGCGATACATTTGAACTACACACATACATATTACATACACACAAACGCATCTATTTATGCTTGTATTTATTTCCACGGGTATAATGTAAATGGAGTGATGGATAAGCGCGCGCTCAAGAAGGATGCAGGGGCAGGCGCTCCGCCAGGTCGCGCACCCTGGATCGAAACAAGGACTTTTCCGGACATAAAAATGAAAGTTTGATTACTTCAGCGTGCCGATCATTTACTTCATCGCTAAACCGATCGTTAAAACTGCATATGAGTGATTCTATTGGTCGAAAATTGTAACACTTGGCCGTTGCTATGGTAACCATCATTAAAGTGCCCGCTATTTAAAGGTTACTTATGAATAGCCTTAATAGAACGAGAATCTTATCGATGGTTACCATAGCAACGGCCGAGTTTTATAATTTTCAACCAATAGAATCACTCAGGCTCAGGCTTAACGATCGGTTTAACGATGAAGTAAATGATCGAGCCGCAGATAGAGTCTCTTAGAAATACTCGTCGAATATTAAGATGTCCTTCTCTTAGGGGCAGAACCGAGGACCTGAACTTTAACGTTGTGAGCCAAGACGAGGAGGGGGCGTGTGTGAAGAGGGTCTGAAACGATGCCGCAGGCCAGTATTTTTTTGCGTTAAACTCTCGATTTTTTTTTTATTCACACTTAAATTCCGGGCCTTCACGACTTTCAAGGTACTGATATATATCATGCCAATTTTCACGTTTTTTGGACAACCTGTAGTAGTTTATTATGCTTTTTATGCTTCAATAGGCTTTTTTAGGCTCATGTAACTTTCAGGTTTTGAATAAAAACCCGCAGTTCATAATTTTTATAAAATGTCATGTCTTCCAGAGATCATAGTGGTTCAGTTCTTCATATTTCAATGGCAAAAACAGGAAAAAACACACTATGATAAAAATTGACATGAAACGTTATTGGGTTTAGAATGAACTGCTTAGTTACTTAAAATACTCAAGTTTAAAAATAAAAGTTACTGAGCCTCTACGTAAAATAACCGTTTGGGGTTAAATTTTCGCCCCCAAGAAATATTATGATTTAATGTCTTTCACTGTATCGAAAATCTAACCTTTCACACGTACATATAGACTTACTAGTGGCCGGTGGCCGCTTCGCGGCCAAGCATCATTCCGTTTCGCGTGATTTTTGTTTATTCAAGCTAGACTTTGACTCGATATCATCCACTCCCTAACTCCGTTTGCTATTCGCCCATCTAATCTTGCTCCGAAGAACGAAATCTAAAAACTTACTCTATTATTCCTGAAATACTACACTACAGTGGTATTTTCTCATGTACACTAAAGGTTTAGAAAACAGGAGTCATCATTTGGAAGGGCATAAATAGCATAACCCCCGCCGCCACCCCCTTACATGAAACTTAAACATTTTAGGGGTAGTCGTTCTCAAGAGGGCCCGATCCAAAACCGCCAATTTTTTTTGACGCTCATGGAGACGCCGAAACCCCTAGAATGGTGCATTAGAATGCGTCATATTAGCGCATGTGGATTACACGATTTAGAACTGTACAGAGAAAAGAAGGAAAGGAGAGAAAGAGACAGCGCGAGAGTGAGAAACCTGATGCATTCACAATAAAATGAGAAGTTCGGGATAAGCGAACAAATACGCATGACCGAGATCGCACACCTACAATAACCTTTCGTTGAACTGACATGTAAGAGTATAAGACATTGCGTTTCAGTAAATCAAAAATCTATGGAAGAGTGGAAGAGAAACTTAGCGCGGGAAAAGTATGCCTTCTTCAAACAGCCCTTTATTAACGACAATAATTTTTTGAAATAGGTTGGCTCTAAAATTCAAGCAAACTTCATCTAAGATTTTAATTTTTTAAGCTTATTGGACGTGGGGTCATATACACGTTATATACACCCCCTAATATTTGGGGTCATTCTTTCAGCGCTTTTTGACTATCGATTTCGCAGCAAATTGCCGTTTTTTGACTACTTTTTCAAAAATTCCTTGGCACATTTGGTGTACGTTTTAGAGCTTTTGGCTTATCTTTTTTGGGAATTGGCGCTTTTAAATGGTCGCCTCCCCCCCCCCTCCCAAATGATGAAATTTCTACTTTTTAGAGTTGTTCCAGACCACTTCACTAAGCTAAAGTTATTATGACCAGTGAACAACTGCTGGCAGCCGATTTTAGCGTGCGACGCGACGGGTCTATTGGACCCAGTTTCAGCATCTAAGGTCATCTCAAGTTCACCATAGAGTTTTAGTGTGAAGTAAACGGTTAGGCAAAAATTACATCAATAAATGCACTCATCGGTCGCAATCGGTTGTGACAAAACTCGCATAGCGTTTCAAACTCTATCTCACCCACTCTCCCGTGCGACCTCCAATCCCGTGTATACCCACCTCTTTCTGTAGCACTGGCGGCTCGTGGAGGTGAGGCGACGAAAATGAGAGGTGTACTCGATTTGTTTTGAAATCCTCTTCACATAAACTTTTTTGATAATTTTATGTTCCATTCATACTTTTTGGACTATTGAAAGAAAGGACGATGGAATAATAATTATTTAAACCTTTGTATGTTTTTTTTAATTTTTTTTTCTTTCTCAAACTTCAAAAAATGTGAGGTGATGGATCCCTGTCACCTCACTTGCCTCACCTGGCGAGCCGCCACTGCTTTCTAGTGTCCTGATTCGTATACACAGGGCCTCGTATTACGGCATGTTAATAGCAAAATCGCATTAAAATTGAGGAATGCATTTCTGCCAAAAAATATTTCACAAAAGATGTCTCTAAATACATTTTTTTTTTAAAATTATAGTATAGCAGTACAACATGGGGGTTACGTGAGAGCAAGAAATACAGTTTGTCTTTGTTTGGAACGCTCATCACCGGATGACGTCATCACCAAGTCATCACTAAAAGAACCGTCTATTTCGAAATAAACGTCGTACTGGCCCACTAATATTACTGCACAGATTAAAAAATAACAGGTATATAATCAAATGAACCATAAAAAACTACATACTCAAGGCTCAAGAGATCTATCGAAACTTTGTTTTCTTTTTTTTTTTTTTGTTTAAATCGGAAAAAACAGACCTTAAACACATTATAACCTTGCCAAAACGCGAACTAAAACGAAAACAACTCAAATCGCCAACTTAAAAATGAAAAAATCTGCAACCATATTCTTGGTTCGTTAGTAAGTAGTATTCTTGGATGAATCACTTGCACATTTAAAGTAAACAACGCATTTACAACAGGAAGCCAATTATTTACTTAACTCAGTAATATTTGACAGTTTATTATTAATAAGAAAAATATAACCACCGTCTCAACTTATCAATATTAACCCTAATGTCCCTAATCATTTAGTTTCTTTATAAATTCTCGAAAGCTAGCTCAAATTTGCAGGGTTATATTCGAGGTATCGAATCAATGCACCGATCTCATCAAGTCATCACTCGTTGATTGTACTATTCTGTAAATTTGCGTATGAAACATATGATAAATATCGAAGCTCTATACATCACGAAGCGATACGGCAACCGCGTCAAGCCATCATCAATCGAAGACTGTACAGTGCTGTCGTATTTTTAACATAAAAGATACAAATTTTTTATTAAGTCTGAAGTGACTGTATATTTCTCGACACAGCTAGCAGCACTGTGACTGTCCTATTGATTATATCTACGAAAATACATGGATAAAAAGTCGAAGCTATACATCGATATCATTAAGTCGCTATTAAAATGCGTCTACCCGAACGGTTCCTCCCGCGAGTAAAACATATGATGAACATCGCCATGGTAACGTCAAATCGTGCGATCGAATTAAAAAAAAAATTGTCAGAGCATCACGTTTCTCGCTCACACGCGTACAAAATCGTATGCTCTTCCGCACGTATGCATTTAAAAAAGGACTACAAAATCTCGCTTCTCTCTCTCACCCTTGCAAAACGAACTGATTCGCATCCTTTTCGCACTCGCACAACTTTTTGAGAGAAAAGTTTTTAGCATTTTAAAAAGGGACGCGGGGCCCATAAGGAAAAACTTACAATTTTCCCGAAGCATTGGAGCCAGTCCCGATCGAACGGTACCAGGCCCCTCCCGAACGGTGCAACGGTTCTCCGGGAACTTAGCTTTATTCTTACAAATATAATATAAGAAGATGTTAGCTCGGCCGGTGTCTCGATTAAAGAGAGTAATGAGTCAATTTTTTGCCTTTGACGGAAAACAGATACATCATTCTTTCGCCAATTCTAGTTCGCAAAATAGGATATTCGAGAGATTTCATAAAATTCAATTGGATGAAAGATTCTGAATTCGAGAATTGGGTGAAGATATAGGAAAGGGGAGGTATAGTTATAATTGAGCCAAAAGGTGTAAAGAAGCCAATAGCGGCCCATAAGCATGAGCATTAAGAGGCAACCAAAAAAGAACCCCATAGCGGTGGCTTGGGGGGGGGTTGGGGGGTTGGAATATCTCGAGGAAGGAGGAGGATTAAGGAATCTTTTCTACGAGATATATTGAAAAATCGAGGCTGAAATCGAGCAATTCTAAAGTGGGTTTTTGATGGAACTTTAAGGATGGTTCAGTACGTTCGTTCAGTGTACATGTTTCCTTCTCTTCCTATGCCGCCAGATTTGGCAAAAGAATTACACATTTCACATAAAGTCTCGTGGGAAATTTGTATCTTTTTCAACAAATATGGCAGAAATGTTCCCTTCCTTCCTCTAAAACAGGCGAGGCACTACCGCTTGCCTCACCCAACGAGCCGCAATTGAGAGAAGCAAATTTTTGAGAAATTTTTAAGCGATTTCATGGTGTAAAATATCATAAAAGCCCAAATGTCTTCCGGACATGTCTTGCTTTTATTTTCTTCCCCTATTCTCCAGGTTCCCTCTTTTTTATGTCTTTCAGTCGCATTTTATGAAGTTCCAAAAAACCGAACATTCCTGAATATTGGAAAATCTGGCCGGACACCGGAAAAAGCTGGACATGTCTAGCGACATCCGGACGGTTGATAACCCTAGCCGCTAAGTAGATGCATACAAATAAGGTAGAAAAATACAGCGATGTTGTGAACCGAATTCCATCACGAATTGAGCTCTGACTGGTTAATTAACGAAATTGACAAAAGACGAAAACTCCATTTGATGAATGACTCCTCCATTTTGCGGTTCACGATAGCTGAGCCAGTTTGGTAAACCAACTGTCGTTGCTAACCATGAAGCTTCCGGGAGAATGATATCTCGCACGACCCTCCAAATAAGCCAACACCGAGAGAATTCTTTCTTTAATCCAAGGTGTATTTCGTTTGTGTTAAAGAAACTGCACAGTGAAATAATATTGACTGTGGGGAAATTCCTTTAACCCAAGGATTGACAAAGATTCCTTGATATGAAAGTGATTCTCCTTCATGCAATCAGAACTTACTTCGCGCAAGGAAGACCGTCACAAGTAAACGTGTTTCCTTGTTTTGAAAGAGGTGATTTCTCTCCGTGAATGCGTCTACTTGTATTGATGTTTTAATCTCCCTTACCCCGGCCGTAAACCAACAAATTTGAAGCAGTAAAATCAATATTTACTCCAGTCAGTGGCGCACCGAAGGGGGTGGTTTTAGGGTCAAAATCCCCCCTAAGCATCAAGATTTTGCCCTAAAAAAGCTCATCTTCGGCCAAAATTCCTTTCAACCCCCCCCCCCCCCAAGGCCTCAGAAAATGGAAAATTTGCGGTGAAACCCCCACCAAACTAAAGTTCTCGGTGCGCCACTGACTCCAGTCTCTTGATAGTTATCTCAACAATTGAAGTTTATAGTTTTGATTATTGTTAAGGCATCGATGGACAAAACATTCTTTTGGATCTCTGTGCGCCGTGCGTCGTCGATGTGCGACGAGGTCGCGCACTCTCGAGTGTCGTTTTCCGCTGCTCTTTTTTGATTAATAGGAACTCTTAAGGAGTGTTGCCCCCGAAATAGAAAAGAAAAAATGGAAACAACAAAAAAGGAAGAAAAAAAGGAAAAAGAGAAATCTTTTCTCTCGTCAGCATTTATTGTATATCCCACGTCGAAGAGGGAGAGCGGTGATGTGATGATGATGTGTGTTGATGTGGTACGTGCCTGAGAAAACACCTCCGATTCCTACCCTCCAGCGTTGCTAAATCTTTAGAACAAAAAGCACCAGTCACCACGCTATGTTGATTTATGTATATGCTGCAATCGTAAATAATCGATCATTGCTTCTCTTTATTTAAACCTATGTGTGAGTATCGATTTCTCGTGCGTCTTCCATTGAAACCCACTATGGATCGATTCTGTTTCGTAAGTTTTTATGAAAGGACGTATTATACAGAGCTGCCGCTTTGCGTACATCGATCTGTGAACAATTCTTAACCATTCTTTTACGATGATTCTACTACTTTGTAAAAGATTACAGTCCAACGTATTTTTACGCATTACATAGCATACACTGCTGAACTGAACTGTGCAATACTTCGGTCAACCGGTGGAATCATCGGTGGATTGAAAAATTTCATTTTTACACTGAACGGTCCATCTGAAGGATTAATATATCATAGTTGAAGAGCCGCTTCTAGATAAGGACTTCTAGGTGAAAGTTTGGGATCTTCGAATCGCTTGTTGGTGGTAACATAGTCATTTTACGCAATTTCGTCTTTTCAGAGAAGTTTGGTTGAATGAGATGACATATAAGCATGCTCGTTAGAAGGAGAAAATACGATGTACTCTTTAATTTTAATGGCTCAATCATCATAATTTGATGAGGAATAAATTTGAATTTTTGAGAATGAATATCGGCAATATCTTTGGTGAGAACGAGTGGGTGTCCGGAAGTTTCGGCGCGGGGAGATTTCGGCGCACGGAAATCGGCGCCTCATTTTTTTTCAAGCGGTAAAGTTAAGTAACGTCGAGCGTAGTTAGTACTTGGATTGATTATGGGGAGACCATTTTTTTTCTTCAGTTAAATCATAATATTTTCAACTTTTCCTTCACACATATCCAGGTTAAGGACTGGCCAAGAGTTTTTTTTTAGGGGGGAAAGGTCTCCCCCCCCCCCTAAAGAACACTCTTGGGCGAGTTTAAAAAGTTTTTGTGAGGGGTGTAGATGGCCCTTTGTCAATTTTTTAAAAATGTGCTAAAAAAGGATGAATAAATAGATAAATATGTGGAATATAAATAGGTTTTGCGGGTGTAAACTGCCCTTGTCGAATAAATTGGAGAACATTTAATATTGCAAGTTGTGAGAAATTCCTCGAAGAAAATCTAAAGTTGTAAGATTTTCGAAGTCTTCACACAATTTTTCCAATCGCTGTGTCACTGCAGCATATGTTTTCTTTCGTTTCGATTCCTCCTTCTTCGAAATGAATCCCTCCAGTCTCACTCGGGTCAGTTTTTCTTCACTCTTGAACGCATTTATAACTTTCCAAATAGAGGGGTGGCTTGCCATGAGAAGAGATTTTTTTTCAGCTATCATCATTTTGAAGGAAAAGTTGAAAGTATTATGATTTTACTGGAGAAAAAAAACGGTCTCCCCATAATCGATCTAAGTACTAACTACGCTCGACGTTACTTAACTTTACCGCTTAAAAAAAACGGTCTCCCCATAATCGATCCAAGTACTAACTACACTCGACGTTACTTAACTTTACCGCTTGAAAAAAAATCAGGCGCCGAGATTTCCGTGCGCCGAAACTTCCTAGATTGGAACGAGTGAGACCTACAGACCTTCTCTGTCTCACTCGCATCACTTATCATGATAGCCAAAATCCGTTCTCAACATTAGACTGTTGCAACATATTTCCACAGCGTAATGGAGGGTCGTTTCCTGTGTAAAATCGCACTAAAATCACATTAAGAGCATCAAAAAGTCTCAAAATCCACCCATAAACGCAATAAATGTATGTAACAAAATTTAAAGATGACATTCGAATAAGTGAGTCAAAATGGGGGAGTCCCATTTATACAAATAATTGCAGCTTAATTCCTCTATGATGAATCAGTTTTCTCAGCATAGAAGGCTGCCATTAGATGGAACGGGGACTCCCCCATTAAGAATCGATCACTCGACCGCAATATTTGAATTTTGGTAAATGCATTATTTGAGTTTGTGAGTGGGTTTTATGAATTTTCGATGCATTTAATGTGATTTTCGTGCGACGCGACGCGACGTTACGTGCAAATCGACCCCTCATCATAGCGCTGTAGCAAAATTTTGTAACAGACCTATTACGAATTTATTTCTCAACAAATTTCTAAAACTCCAGAAAAAAAATCAAATGACACGTTAACGTTCTGTTGGTGAGCGCATGTGAATCTGTTTTACCATTCAAACTATCCAAAAAAGACGAAGACGAAACTTCAAAAAGTGACTATAGAGGCGGCATCTAGCGGGGTAACCTTTACTAGGGTAGGAACCACGCAGAAGACATCAGATCTCCGATCACTCGCTCAAAATAAAGGGGTAGATAAATATTCCTACTCCAGGGAGTTAATTTTGCCTATTCCGTTAATGGGTCTGTTGCAAACTTTTGCTACAACGATTAAGAGTGTTTAATCAAATGAAAAATCGCCTGAAAAGTCCATTGGTGGCATCAGAAAGTCATATAATGCAATAATAAACTCACAAGAGGCGTTTAATGAAATCCAAGATGGCAGATAAATATCGAGCAATCTGTATGAATGCACCGTGAACATCCAAGGATGGCCAACTTTGACAACCTCACTGGAGGTAGAGGTTATGTGTTTGTTTACGTTGTGAATGGTTGTGATCTATATTGTGAGGTTGGCTTTCCTTGGATGTTCGTGGCGCATGCATACAAATTGCTCGATATTTATCCGCCATCTTGGATTTCATTAAATGCCTCTTGTGAGTTGCATTTTATGGCTTTCTGATGCCACCAATGGACTTTTCGCGCGATTTTACATAAAATTGTACACTCTTAATCGTTGTAGCAAAAGTTTGCAACAGACCCATTATAGGCGCTCTAAGGAAACAAATTTTGGAAATGTTAATAAATTGGAGTAGTCTCTGTCAATTAAGAATGTAAATGTTGTGAAGTAGATCTACAGTAACAAAAACTAGTATCCTCGGGTGTGGTATTGAAGATCTCTAACTTAAGTCACCTTAAGTTTTGTGGTGTTTTATATTTTTTTGTTGGTTTGTTTTGTTGTTATTTTATTTCATTTAATGAACTTTTTTGGTATAGAAAGCTTGATATTGACCGATCGGATACTCGCGCTTTGCCCCAATGCCAACGGTACGCTGCCACGAAATTTATCTCATTGCCGAAGCGGATCATTGAATCTGACACATGGGCGGATACAGGAATGTGCCTTTCTCTCTCTCTCTCCGGCCATTTGAGCACATGTTTTAGAAAAGGATAGCAAAGGGGGCCATCACGTGACTTTAGCCCCTATCTCCGCCCTTTTCTAACACACGTTCAAATGGGAGGAGAGAGAGGAAAAAACAAATTCCTGTATCCGCACATCTGACAACAATGTACGCCTCTTGTTCATTGCACCCGCATCCACGCTTATGCCGTCTTCATCACATGTTCGCGTAAACAATCTCGCTCTCCTCGCGAGAAGATATTGAAGGGGACTGAAGGGAGGGGCATAAAGGTAAAAAATGAATTGAACTGATTCTGATTGAGGGAGGAAGAAAAATAAAGGGGGAATAAAGGGACGACAAATCTGGCAGAGTTTTTTTTGAAACGCTCGGAAGAGAGCAGCGACACATGAGCACTAAATGCATGGCGACCATTTTTGGGCCCCCTTACACGCCCATTCGCGGTACTGCATTTGCCCCACCCCCTCATTTCAATGGTCGACCGTCGAATCTTAAGGTGTATCATTGTATTTTTTGTTTGATTTTTTTTTATTCAAAAAGTGAAATTCTTCCTGAAGAAGGTGATGTAACTGGTGTTTTTTTTTTTTATTCTGACTGCAGTAATAATTTGAAAAATTATTTGAAAAAATGAAAACACTTTAACTTGCAATTTGCTCCATAAATATTTTTCTTTGACCCTCTGTTCGGAACAATTTTGTTTCCGGCAATTTTTACCTATGCTGAACGATATTAATTTCTACTGCACCTGGAGAGCACTGGTTTATTTCAAAAGAATTTTTTTATCTTGTCACCTGACGGTGTTATTTGGCTGAGAGCAACTAGTTCATTTTATAAAAATAATACAAATTCAATACATGGAAAAAACTCGAAGTTTCAAGAATGAAAAAAAAAAGTGTGCTTACAATTAAAATTTCTCAAAAAGCATAAGTCAGATAACAAAGCATTCCCAGCTTTAATTCGAGTCATGGATCAAATTGATTGACCTCTGATCATTTATCGTTCATCGCGACACATTCTTTCAATGAAATTTTGCGATTCTTGGAGCTAAGCTGCTGCAGCCCGCACAGCGAATTTGTAAAATTCTTCTCACATCGTTTCCCAACACGACCCAAAGTTTCAAAGTGTCTGAAAGAATAGAGAAGATACATTTTTTTTTGGGGGGGGGGGGTATAGGCTGCATCGGATATCCCCTCAAAGTGTCGTTCACCAGCCGCGAAGCAACCTGAATTTAAACGTTGCTGTGGGGAATGGAAACCCGGCCAAGAATGAAAATTGAGAATTACAGCAGAGGCCGAGAATGATTGAATGATCCGTAGTGGCTTTAACTGATAAAGGCGTAGGATTCCTCATCAAATGCACACTTGCATTCTGCACCTACCCCCCCCCCCCCCCCCCCTTCAGCGTTTCTTACTCTCCTTTCGTTGCGTAGCGTTGCATTATGCGTTGCAACGAATAACCTGCGTGGTTTGACTGCGTTTGACATCCGATACCGAGCAATTCGCTGCATTTACGCGCTCCTCTGCCGCGGACGGCCAGCGTAATGTTGCCAGATGCCCCGACAAATTACCACATTTTACATCAAGTTTAAAGGAAAAAATAAGTTGATTATCCGAAAAATGGCAACACTTGGGGGCCGTTTCTCCTATGCGTGCAATTGAAAGTTAAACGAGTGACACAAGGTAGAAAGGAAGAAAGGTATTAAATATCCGTCACAAGCCTGAGCTAGCTCATTTTCAAGATGATTTCAGTCTCGGGATGGGAAACATGATACTATTATTTGAACGTGAGAAGGCAGTGGTCGAAAAGATGTGAAGTGGCTCGGCAATCACTCATAAATGAACATTTAAAATCTGTAGGAGGAGAAGGAGGGGGTGGATGGGTGGGGTGGAGGAGTGGGAAAAGGGGGAGGGGGCAACGGAGGTAAAAGATGTTAAAAGTAAAAAAATTGACGTTCAATTTTCTTTTATTTTCTCCCCTTTGTTGTCTTTTTTAATTGACTTTTTTCTTCCGTGAGGAAAGTAATTCGGTAAACATAATCTAAACAAGCACTAATTGAAGGGATCCACCGAAAAACGTTTTAACTGTAGGTGGGCTTGGTGTTGGGGGGAAAAAAAACAAAAAACCTATCGATTCATTACTGATTTTTTTTTTTTTTTTTTTTTTTTTTTTAAGAATATTTAATTATTCGTGCAGAATGGCCTTTTAGTTCCTCAAAAGTAGTGGTTTCAATGAATCATTAAATTCACGGTTTGTTGTTGTTGAGCTTGCTGAAAGAAAGATTCAATAATTTGGTAGCTTTAAACGAGTTAACCCTTCGAGTTATGAATTATAAAACAGAAGATTAGACTGCTCTAAGACCGATACTGCGGTGAATTGGGTGGCTTTTTCTCACATGCATGTCAGTTTCTTCAAAATCCCTTACATCTTCACGTTAAACATGGCGCCATAAATACGCTGTGGTGACCGAAAGAGTTTTAAAATAAGTAATTTCTATCTCAATAATAATCGGCGTAGCAAAAATTCCAACTATACCGTGAACGTGAGGAATTATCCGTAAATATTTTTGGAATCTAAAAGTTTACGAAAGTGCCGAACGTGACGGAATTTAAAAGACTCGAGTCTCTGTGAGCAATCGGCTAATCTATCTAAGCGCTACCCGATCATCTAAACAAAGGCTTGAATTGTTTCATGTCAGTAATAAAGTTGACTCTCGGCTCGGCCTTCATTCTCTCACTCACTCACTCACTCACTCGATTCACTCCTGCACGCACTCTATCTCTCTCTCTCTCTCTCTCTCTCTCTCTCTCTCTCTCTCTCTCTCTCTCTCTCTCTCTCTCTCTCTCTCTCTCTCTCTCTCTCTCTCTCTTTCTCTTTCTCTCAAAGATCCCCTCTTTCTACTGTTCTGCTCTCTCACTCTCTCCCATAAACATCATACCTGCGATGTTGCTCGACATCGACATCTCTTTCAAGGCATGTGACTAGAGTAGAGCGACTCATATACTACTATACAATATACATCTCCATACCTTCTCCGCTGCGCTGCTCCACCTCCGCCTCCTTCTGATGCCAATATCTCATCCGCGGCTCTCGCTCGAGCGGTGATCAATCAATCAATCACTGCTCCAGTCAAAGGAATCGATAGATCTGTCATTCAATCTTTCTCTCCTCCGACGTGTCAAGAATATCAATGAACTTGGGAGTTTGATCCTGCGCACGCTTTTCAATGCACTGAGTCTATTAGCGCAGGGTTCATTGGAATATCATTATATCGAATTGACAGTGATATACTTAGCGTGGTCCCGATCAGGAAAGGCACAAAAGGGAAAATATTTGAGGAATGTGTGAACTTATTTTTAGATTGATTCTTTTACTCCTTGCGATTCTATCGGCTGTTGACGATATTCTTCGTATAAGGCGATCTTAATCAACAGTGGAGCAGAGCCATTAAAACAACAGGTGAATGACTAAACTCACCTTGTCATAGCCGTAGCTCTCTCTCTCTATCTCTCTCTCTCTCTCTCTCTCTCTCTCTCTCTCTCTCTCTCTCTCTCTCTCTCTCTCCCCTCTCCCTCTCCCCAGTTGAACGCTTGTGTCAGAATTGGCGGATACACCGTGAGGGGAGGGGGTGGTGTTCGGCCAAAAAAGTGGGAAAGAGAGGGAGCTAAGAGGGAAGTAAGAAAGGAAAAAGCAAAATGGGAGGCATCGGGGCCGAAAATTCCAAGTTCGACCCCCGTTCACTAGGGCTGGATCCTGGATCCGCCAATGTGTGTTCGCAAAGGATAGAGAGAGGGTCAGTCACGTGACTGTTTCTGTGATTTCCTAACACATGCAAGTCAAACGGGCAAAGAGAGAGGAAGACAAATTCCTGGCTACGGATATGCATCACATGACTTGCACTATAAAATGATAAGTGTTTTGCGTCACAGCAAATTGAAAGGCATTCAACAACTGTCTGTAGTTACAAGAAGAAAAATGTTGCACTAAAAATTGTCAAAATTCTGATAAAAAATCCCCAAACAAATTCTGACAGTCTTTTTGAGAATTCTGGCATTTTTATTAGAATTCTGGAATTTTTCATCAGAATAATGTAGCATTCTTAGTCCAGAATAATCGGATGAAAAATGTCAGAATTCCATTTGAAAATACCAACATTCTCACGAAGACTAGAACTTCTTTTCGGGAACTTTTTATCAGAATTCCGACAGTTCTAACTATACACATAGAACATTTGTCTCCGTTCGCGCCATCTGTCCATGTAATTGTGTCCTGCTTGAATCTCAGGCCTGCTGTTTTATACATCCCTTTTTGGGAAGAATACCTCAACTTGTGGTTTGAAAGGCCATCCCTTTACACGCTCAAACAGTTTGATCAAACAGGCAGGTAAGGCAAGAATGGCATTTTCACTATACTTAAAGTATTCAAAGAGAAACACGGCGGAAGTCGTTTTCGAACTGGTAGTGATGGAACTAGTGTTAGATGAAGTAATTTGGTGGATTTGGAAAACTTGCTGCCAAATAAATTGTTGAATAACAGCTTTGCAAGTTTCGATGACCAAACACCGTTGAAACATGTTTGGCTTCAACTCGCAACAGTCAGTTTGGCAGTTGATCACCTGTTGTTTTCGGTGAATTTCGGCACAACGATTGTTGTGTTTGATCAAACTATACTATTAGAGCAAGTGCCGAGTACGGAGGCCTGTAATAAAAGTGGATCACGGCTTACGGATATTTCATCCGCTAAACAGGTACGGTTTTTCGGAGAATGTTGCGAAAAACATTAAGTCAATAATGCACCTTGAAAAGTGTGCAACCCGCAAGAATCTTTCAACAGAGCTGGTACGCATCGTAATGTGTTCTGACAAGTAGCGGTGCCTACTTCCAAAATACAACAAAACGCATCGGTAAGCGGTTGGTTAGGAACGAATCGCTTACCGATGCTCGTTGCTGTTTTTTAGCAGCAGGCACCGCTACTGGTCAGAGGCGGCAATCACCGCCATTACAATCTCGCGTTGGAAAATACTTTCTGAGTTTTGGAGTGGATTTCGTGATTTTTCAGGGCGCTTGTCGTCATTAATGCAGGGTGTAACATTCGAATCAACTATTAATAAGCCTGTATAGCAAAAGTTCGCAACAGCTCCATTGTTTATTCTTACTAATGCTTTGGTATGTGCTTTCAAAATGGTTTGATTAAACACCCGGGCACTCTATCGAGCAATGAAGACAAATTGGAAACTCTTAATAAAAATCGTCATTTTTGAACTCATACGAGGAATCGAAGATTGACATACGTCAAATAACAGCGAGCTTAGACGGGCTGTCAAATAACATTGTAATCTCTGACGACGAGCAGTGCACTTCGATTCGGGTCTACCGATTGCCTCACTTTTGATTAAATTGGTGAAAAGGCTGAATTAGGGTCTTGTTTCGGTATTTCAGAGAAGGGCGTTGGTTGTACGCTGCCCACACTCGTCATTCACACATAGAACAAAGATTACTTACTTCGTAAAAGAAGCGTCACAGTCTCCGACTTTTTTATTATTTTCGGCATTCGATCAAGGCCGGAGCGCAGGCGCTTAACTACGTCACGTCCTAAACTTCAGTCAACTTATTTTGAATTATTTTCTTGGATAAGCTTATGTGACCATGAGGTCACGGAAAAGCGTTTATATAGAGCCTAATGATAGGGACGCTTTGCATCAATTAAGAAATGTTTCTTCTTTTTTTTTTTCTTTTGTTGAAATTCACGTCAGCTGAGATTTTGAAACGTTGGAAAACACATTTTTCAAACACTGCAAACCCCATTATGAATTACTCAGAAACAGATTGTAATCACTTTATCAGTCATTTGCGACAAAGTAAAGAATAATCATACAGACATCATGCAAAAATGCATTTATTTAAAAAAAAAAAAAATCAAAATGTCGGCTATAATAAAACTTCAGAGTGAGTTTTGCAGGATTTGGAACTTGACGCTTCATTAAGAAATATAAATAAATAAATAAAATAAATAAATAGAAATAGATATCACCGTTGCAATACTTTTTTAAAGAATCTTTCCTGCTCGTTAGGAGGTAAAAAAACGTCGCGTCGCGTCGTCCCTACACAAAGTCATAAATACACTTAAAAGTTTGTACTCGAAGGATATAGCGTTCAGTTTTTAGTTCTTTGCTGAATTCTTACACAATCAGCGCAGCGGTGCCGTCTTGTGCATTTAGTGACATTTTGTAATCCACCGATGATATCACCGGTTACCCAAGCAATGTAAATTTTTCACCCCAACGGATGACGGCGGCCCGTATTTACGTATGCGCGCCTTAAAACAACTCAAGATCAAGGGCATCGTTCGATAAATGGAAGGAAAGTAAAGTTTGAAAACGTCTCTTCAGTTCAAATTGTCTTTTTGAAGGGACCATAAGTTGCGTTCAACCGACTCGGTTTTAATGAAAATTCTAAACACTGCTAACCCCAGCAGGCTGATTCTCCCTGTTTGGACGAGACGAGACGAGATAGGAAGAAACGATGAATCCCATTGGTTCAAATGGCATCACGTGACAGATTTGAAGTCATTCGACGACGACGGCAACGGTGGATCGACGGGATCCGAGTCATTCTTCTCCAAATTCATGACTCGGCACCGTTGTCGTCGTCGTCGAATGACTTCAAATCTGTCACGTGACGCCATTTGAACCAATGGGATTCATCGTTTCTTCCTATCTCGTCTCGTCTCATGAAATAGGGAGAATCAGCCTGCTGGACCTAATGAGAAAATGGTTAGCTTGAAAAGCGAATTTCTGAATAGCAAACGTTTCATAGTGGCGGGCGCGGCGCGGCGGCTCGATGAACAATTGATCGACGTTTCACTTCCATTTGATCCTATGAAAAAGTTTCGATTATTTGAATGGGTGTTCAAAATGTTCAAATGGACGTCTAAGGTTCGACTCTTTTCTGTGGGTTTATACGAAGATGTTATGATCGATACATTGCATTCTACGAGGCACCGCTGCATCTTCAGCGAGCTGAATTTCGGGCGTTAAAATATCTTACGCCTGTATAAACGCAAACGAAAAATTGAACGTGAAGGAGAAGACAATTGTGAAACAGGTGAAATCAAATGGTGAGTATATAAACACATTACGCCGTTTTGGCAAACTGTCCCTGAGTTAATTATTCATGACAATAATCTTGATGGAGGAGGAAACTTCTGCGCCTTTTTTTTCGTAATCACATTCATGGCCTTAAGTGATTAGTCATATAGTCTAACTACCAAATATTTGCAACCCTCAAAGTTTTCACTGTCATCAATCAACAATCCGAGCGGTCAACGAACGGAACATGGTTGCCAGTTGTTGGTGGAAAACTAAAAGTAGGCCTCAACTAATTTCCTTCACGAATTTGGAGTGCCGATACTCGTTTTTATTGATTTGATGATCGTGAAACTGCCGCACGGTGGATCAAAAAATTGATTTTACCGGATATCATACCGTGCACAAAAAGTCGGTTACTCAATCAACCATTCATTGCACTTTGCCGCTTGGTCTTTGCTGCCTTGCTCCGAACATGAAAGATCAGTTTTTAGGACAGCACAGAAACCACATACTTGAAATGAGTATGTTCAGGTGATTCCAGGCGAAACTATACTAGATTTCAATCCGATGGATAGCGCCACTATGGTCAAACAAGGGAATGTGACATTTCTGGCATTTAAAATGGAAAAAAAAAAGAAAAAAAAGCAAAATTTAAGTTCGCACTTATAGTAATTTTTTTAACCAAACTGGGCAAAACTGGTTGAAAACTAAATCTGTAATTTTGGAAAGGAATTTCTTCATAAGCTTGCGACGAGTGCTAGTGAGACTAACCTGACTAACCCATCTGCTTCACTCGCACTCATTGAGGATTATATGAATTTTTCGTTCTAAATATCCTGGATTTATATCCGAGTTTTCAATGGAAACAAATCCACAAATTCACGAATTAAACAAAAACTACACACATGTCAATGCTCTTAAATTTTTCGTATTTTCTTTGTTTTCAATTTAAAATACTAAAAATACGACTTTCCTCAAAAGTGACCGGTGGCACTATTCGTGGGATTGAAATCAGGAATATAGTTTCTCCTATGGAATCAATTCAACGTTCTAATTTCAAGTGTCATATCTGTGTTAAGTTAAATTATACAAAAATTACATGTCAATGATCTTAAATTTTGCGAATTTTCTTTGTTTTCAATTTAAAATACTAAAAATACGACTTTCCTCAAAAGTGACCGGTGACACTATTTGTGAGATTGAAATCAGGAATATAGTTTCACCTATGAAATCAATTCAACGTTCTAATTTCAAGTGTCATATCTGTGTTAAGTTAAAAACTGATCATTCCTGTTTGAAGCAAAGCTCTCAGGTGGCAAAGTGCGATGAATGGTTGAGTGAGAAGCCGGCTAATATTTGTGGTCAGCAAATTTATTCCTCCGGCACACATTAAAACGGACACCTCCTGAGGTTGCTTAGAAGACAAGCTGAGCAGGAATGAAAATTCCAAAGGAACCTCTCCTAGAAGTTTAGGAACGGAGTTTTGAGTGACGTTCCTCGAATAAATCTATCTGCTCAAACTATTCATTAAACATAAGATGTCACGTTTTTCACGCGAGAGAATATTTGAATTTTTATTCCATCTTTCGCGTTCCTTTATTGCTTCGACGAATCACAGGGTATGCGACACGCCGACACGAGTCCGGAGTCAGAGGTCACCGTGCAAAATTTTGCAGAAAGGAAACCCGCGTCGCGTATACGTTTAATAAATAATATAGATCCCATTCCGATTGCAAACGTCTAAAATTGAAGCTGTATCCGAAGCAAGAGATCTTGATACATCAGGTGTGCTAGATCACTACACATGCGTATCCTATTCCTAGTTAGGATTTCCAATAGAGAGCAAACCTGATGTTGAATTCCCGTTAGCACCTCAATTTATTGTGTGTCTCATTAGTATTCCTTTAGGGGTGTCAAATATGACGTCGGTGAGGGTGAGGGTACGTGAACTCCCCTTATCCCTTCCTGCCCTTCGCCTCTCCCTCCCTTCACGGGCTATCCCCCTTTATTTGCCATCTCTGTAAATTTGTTTTCCCTCCATCAAAGTGCGAGAGGTTTTCTTAGCGAGTCTGCCTCATATTCGTATGCTCACGCTCGTATCGACATCAGCCGTCAAACTGACATACTCGGAATCAACGCGGATTGATTTCTAACTGCTTGGTGGAATAGCCAGAGTTTACTTACGACTCACATTATTCGATTCCATGGGCGGATACAGGAATTTGTTTTTCTCTCTTTCTCCTCCCGTTTGAACGCGTGTGTTAGAAAAAGGAGGGAGATAGGAACTAAAGTTACGTGATGGCCCCCTGCGCTATCACACATGGGTTCAAATGACTGGAGAGGGGGAAAACAAATTCCTGTATCAGCCCATGTTCGATTAACAGTCAGAAATGTCTGCGGTAAAATTATAAACACTAAGAGAATGTCTAGTTTTTCAGCCTACAGTAAAAATGTAGACTCACAAAATGCCTTCTGTAAAAACATGAGCGGGACAAACACATAGTCTAATTAGTTTAAAGTCTACACTATTTTTGTATCCCGGTTTCATTCGATTCATAGTCAAAAAGTTCTACGGGAAAAATGTGCATTGACAAGTGACAGAATGTCTACTTTTTCAGCCTTCAGTAAAATGTCGACGCATAAAACGCCTTCTATAAAAACATGACTGCGACAAAAAAGTATAATTAATTCAAAGTCTACACTGATCTTGGCTTCTAATATTCTTGTCTACTTTAAAAAAAAGTCTCGCCGCGTGAATTTTGTCATTTGTTCCCGCGCACTGAGTGCGTGGTGTGGAGAAACGCGAGGGGAAAAAGACACATACTTGGATCATAAAAAAGTATATTCAAACGGTTATATTTCGGTTAAAGCAGCTAATAAATTGCAACCACTGTGGTTTCATCATCGGTATTTTACACTCAGTATTGCCAGATTTATGGTAAAAAGCTGTCTACTTTACATTGAGTCTTACGGGAAATATACGACCTAAAGTCAAACATCTGGCAACACTGTTTGCACTAAAACCAACCATTAAAAGTGGAATCTGTTGCTATAGCGACTGACCCCCCGTCAGTCCCTACCGTTAAGGTGATTCCATGGCAAAATCCCGAAAATTTTAATTCGATAGATGGCGTTACTTGTCGCTGGCTCCGAAAATATAGCCGTTTTCTAACGGTTTTCCGCTGTTTTCTCTGAACAGACCAATGAGCTATAACTTTAGAGTGGCAGCGGGCTGGTCCACCTTGTGCCACACAGGGTAGAAGGAATCCCGGGAAAAAGCGGAATTTGGACGGCAGATTCCAAGGTTTGAGGTTAAATTTTGTAGGTCGTTCGGAATTTGGCGGGAATTTGGACGGCAGATTCCAAGGTTTGAGGTTAAATTTTGCAGGCCGTTTCCAGCAATGCCCGAGTTTGTTTACGAAACGACCGGAAACGACCTACAAAACTTAACCTCAAAATCGATTTTTACGGCAAGATGGCGGCGCCCTAGGTGACAACAATGGACCAGTGGAACGTTCCTTGATGTGCCACTCTAAAGTTACCTATAGCTCATTGGAACAGACGAGTAATAGACAAAAAATCGAAATGTCAGCACCTGCTTAATTCTTTGCTTGATTTTTTGAGCCATAAACGGGCCAAATTGGTTCGAAAATAAAGGCGTGACTATATGCAAAGAAAATATCAAGTGTAATTTGGAGTTGTATCAGTAAAGATTACAGGTGAAATAGAAACCTGTAATCTTTACTGATACAACTCCAAATTACACATGATTTTTTCTTTGCATAGTTACGCCTTTATTTTAGAACCAATTTGGCCCGTTTATGGCTCAAAAAATCAAGCAAAAAAATTAAGCAGGTGCTAACATTTCGATTTTTTGTCTATTACTCGTCTGTTCAGAGAAAACAGCCGAAAACTGTCAAAAAACGGCTATTTTCGGAGCCAGCGACAAGTAACGCCATCTATCGGATTAAAATTTTCGGGAGTTTGCCATGGAATGGTCTTAGACCCTAGTGCGATGACAGTGCGGCGCTGCAAGATAGGATTTGCAACGGTGGAGTTGAAATATAATCGATATTTTATACGGGATCAAAAGTATAGGAAAAACAATAATCGATAGTGCATGAGCCGCCACTGATGCGACACGCTAAATTGGTATTAGACAACACCGGATCATGGCTCACTCTTACTCATCACAATACCGGCTAAGTTTTGATCGTTAGATGGTAGAAGGGGGCCGGGGGGACTGGTGAGGGGGGTCGCGAGGATCCGGGCAATGAAATCGTAAGTGGATTAGAAGGAGGGAAAAGGAGAGTTGCGAGGGGGGGCAAAGAGAGGGGGCGGTCAATAAAATAAGGAGGGGGGATTGTGTTAAGGTGACAGAAATGTGTGTCATTACCCGTGGTAGCGGCAGGCGGCAGGAGGCGCGCGGACGACGCATCGACGCGACGCACTATGCTCTAAGCTTGAAAAAAAAATTGGCCAAAAATCAGTGAAAATAAGCTATTAAAATCATCGTTAATATCGTCCTTTTAAGCTTAGTTTAAAACTTGCCTAGTGACATTTTTTTTTAGTTTTCAATTGCTTATTAATAGTGTTCTTTGCCATTCAAATTGGTCTTGATAGTATTTAAATGAGAAATTTATTATCTGATTTTGGCCACTTATTGACGGTGTTAGACCATAGTGCGATGACAGTGCGGCGCTGCAAGATAGGATTTGCAACGGTGGAGTTGAAAGGCGCAAAGTGGGATGCAATGACCAAAATTCAGCCGGTTAATTGCAATCCACAAACGTGCGTTATTTTATCAATTCACACCAATCAATAAATTGCACACTTACTTGATTATTTCACAGTAAATAATACATTTGATATGAAAAGCTTTAAAAAAAAATAAAAATGACATGATGTGAGATTACTTCACTGTTTGTTGGTCACCGAAGCGCTTATCATTGTCTACTGTGGGACAAGCTGTTGATCAAAACATTGGATTTCCTGTGCATACAGTTGCAGAAGAACACAGATATGAACCCTCTGGCTTCAACAGGCCTGCCTCTATTGTGACGTTTCAGTGTTTCTTTTCGGAATTAATGTTTTAATTATGCATGAGAACCAATGGATGCAATTTCGTGACAATTTTAGGTGCGAAGGTTTTAATCATAAAGGTTTAAACATGAAATGTTAGCGAAATTGTAACGATTGGCTCTTTTTTTAAGTCAGCAAATCAAGAAGCGCGAAAATGGATTTTGAAACTTCTTAATTGAGTTACGTTTGAAATAAAGAGAATTTACAGTAGGACACATTAAAATTGTACACGCAAAAAATATCAAGACAGCTAAAACACCAGAAGATAATGCAAATGGTACAGCTTCAAATGAGTAAAACGTGGCTCTAAAATAAAAAAGTAGCCACTGAAACTTATCTAGTGCTTTGAACTAAAAAAAAAATGGGAAAGGATGGTAAAAATGACTTTTTAAACCTAACCTAAAAATCCTGCAAGTCAGTTGCACAACCAGAATCTCTTCCGTCTTTCCCATCATCCCTTTGAATGTATAGATAGAGAAGGGATGAAAAGTTTTATCCCCTTGTCTATCCTTGTTTTACATACGTCGTTCAATGGAGATAAGAGAGTCATAGAAAATATCTCGCTGCGCTACTATATTGGAAACTATGTCCATTTAAACGAAAGTGCAAAGTATGGCAAAAGATTTTACAGCAAGTATCCAGTCGAGAAAATGTTGCTTGTTTCTATCATGTTGAGTCAGTTTCTTCATCTTGTGAATCCTTCCAAAATGGAAACAGTAGTAACGATTCCTGAGTTCATATCTAAGAGGAGTCGTTCACCTTCATTTAAGACCGATTTCAAATCGATCTGCACTAACTTTTGATTCAACGTAAATACAGATGAGGCAATTAATACTTTTCAATACCGCCCCCGCCCGAGTTTCTGTGACTGGACCTGTTTCACACAATTACAGGTTTTTATCCACAATAATTTGCGACTCCAAATTGTTGACATCTGAAAAATAATATTCCCTCGGGCGCCTTCAATTCACTGTGTATGCAATATCACCATAGCTATGTAGGAATATTTAACTACCCACTGAAATTGAGCGAGCGAACATTGATTAGTCTTCTTAACGTCCATAGGAGATTTCCATTATTCCTCTCCGCGATGTCTCCATGCAAAATTATGTCCCTGTAGAAAGCCTCCTATACATAGTTATACTTATAGCACGTTGGTTTCGACCAGTAGCGCAGCGTACACTGAAAAAAAAATAAGCTAAATTTATAACTAATTTCTACTTAAAAGTATGGACACCACTTCAAAACTGTTAGTTTGACTATTCAAATTAGTAAAGTTAACTCCGTGCCGTGTTAATTCAACTATTTTTTCACTATTTTAAAAAGTTAAAGTAATAGTTTTCAAGTGGTGTCCATACTTTTAACTAATTAAGCGAATTTTTTTCTCAGTGTACGATTTGGCAACGTTGCAGTTTGTCCATTTAAACCCGTGAGAAAGATCGAACTATTAAGTGTTCAGTGGACACCTTCGCTTTTGACCTTTTACATGTAATTAAATGGACATATTCCAACGTTGCCAAATTGCACGCTACGCCACTGGTTTCGACCCAATGTGCGGTGGTACGCGCGCGCCGTACGTGACCGCCATCCATTCGCAAGGCAGAATATGACGATGGATGAACGACACGCGTGAAGTCGATGACGGAGGAAACAACGCCTAGACAACGGCGATGTTATGCAACCCGCTCTTCATAATGATCAGACAGCGCGCGCGCCGCGGCCGCACTCGACTCGCACAACACCAGAGGAGACTGAACATTGAACAATCACAAAGAGTAGACACTATATACAGTCGACACGCGACGTTTGTTCAGAACGTATGAGCACGATTTTAATCGCGTGTATCTCGTTACGCCGCGACGCGCCGCCATCCGTTTTAGTGGAGGGCGCGTCTGAACTCTGAGGATGACATTAAACTATATGGTTCAGCAAGTATATCAATTGAGAGATGGTGGAAAAGATTGTACACAGAAAACACATGTTACAGCATCAGATACGGTTATACGAATGTATTGATGTTGTGCTGTGTGATTAGTTACCGATGATTTTCCGTAATACAAGTCGTTAACCTTCATATTTTTTGTCATCTCACCTCACAAGACCCCCTTCCCCCCTCCCGCCGAGCTAATTGGGGAAGAAAGAAAGTTTCACCTCTCTCCCCTCTTGTTGCTTATTTATTTTAAAATCTGCGAGACTTGGGAAGGTCTTAAAACGTCCCTTGCGGGTTTATGAGATTCGCTCATTTGACCCATTTAACGGATTTTATTCCGCTATTTTATGACGACTCCTCCGATTTTGCGGCTTGGCGGTACAAAGCGCCACCTGCAATGGTTTAAGTCAATGTGCCAAGTATTGCGGGTCGCCTACCTGCCTGATAAGTTGCTGTCTATCATGATTTTTGCCTCCGGCTGTACGCACGCTAGAGGCTGTATGCATGTAAACTATGATGTCTATGCTCAGTCTAAACTTTGAGTCATAGCATAACGAAGTATAAGCTTAGTTATAGCCATAGGCCATAGCCTAATTTTCCTCAAAATGTGACCCAGGCCAATTCAGGTTGAGGCCAAAATCGACCTAGTATATCAATAATTTTTTTATTTATTTATTTCTCATTTATTTATTTATTTTATTTTTTCAAAGAACCGAAAACGATGTATATGTACATACACAGTGGCGGATCCAGAAAATTTTTCTGGGGGGGGGGCACGCTTGTAAAATTTTGAAATTTGAAGCGTCGGTAGAAGAAATTTCTATTGAAAAAAGGCAAAATTTGAGGCTTCTGGGGGGGGCACGTGCCCCTGTCCCCCCGTGGATCCGCCACTGTATACATATATTTAAAAAAACAAACAAAAAACAAAAAAACAAAAACAAAAACGAAAAAAAAACAGTTATATTCCATCATAGAGCTGGAGTGGATTAGTCCACGCTTTTATGCAGACCTTCGAGTCTTCGACGAACCAGATTGAGGGCTAATATAAAAGCCACTGCGCTCCTCAAGCAAGGGGCGAACTTAATCTGGATTTGTGAATGTTCCGCTTAGACAGACTAGTGCTGTTTGCTCAATCCTTTATTCTAGAGCTGTATCCCCCCTCCCTAGGCACGCTTTGCCTAGAAACCGAGCCATAGGCCGTGACATTTTGCGAAAGGATGCGACACCGCGCTCGGCTGTAATAAAAGTGTAATTCACTCTTCTACCCCTCGATGGAGCAAGAGTTTTGCGGGAGACCCGCATCCCGTATCCCGGGCTCGGAGATAAGGCATTTTAATGACCTATTTATGGCCAATTCAGTTCCTCCAACTTTGATCCCTTCACCACCGCACGCGGAGTGGAGTGACGGCCACTCTATAAAAGAGCTAATGCTAGATATTTTCATTTCGCATTTCGCGCGTGGCACGAACACTACAAGCAGGCGCCTCTAGCCCTTTCTCCCTCTCACCCTCTCACCTTCCCTCCCTCTCCCTCTCACTCTCACTCTCTCTCTATTCGCGATATGACGATGACTAAGCTGTTGCTGATGCTTGACGATACTTAACCTCGCGTTGAGAACATCAAAATATGCCTCCATAACACCATTATTTATTATCCTAGAGAGCGGCTCGTTCCGTTTCCTGAAGCAAACGGACAGTTCTGCAAACATTCATCGCTAACAAAATGTCTCCATAAACTACACTTCCAACTCTTTAATAAGCACGGAAAAAAAAGGTTGGTAGAATTTACTATTTGCAGAGCTGATTTTGGAGTCTGCTATCAAGAATGGTAAATTTTACCATCATATGGTAAATGCAACGTACTTTGTGGTAAATTAAGATAACCTGTTGGTATACATTTCAACGCGCAAGGTACTTTGCATTTACCATACTTGATAGCAGACTCCAAAATCAACTATGCAGATGGTAAATTCTACGTACCTGTCTTTTTTTTCTCGTGAGTAGATCTTGTTTTTTTTTGGACTAATGATAAAGCTTCACCGTAGGCAAACGGACTGCCAATTTTGATTTAAAATGCTGCGAAAATAACGAATAGATCGTGAGAATGATACGCACCTTATTAAACCCGCTAAGTCGCGGCAAAAAGTTCAACGTCCGAAAAAAGTCCCAAGAAAGTCCTCATAATGTCCCTATTATAATCGTTTTTAAACACATCTGGCAAAGTATTGAGTGTCTCTAGGACATCCAAAACATAGTGAACGCACAATATCCGTACCCATCTAAGTCAAGAGACATTATGGGGACTTTTGCAATTAAAGCCTCGAAAAACTGTTAAGGTATTCTTAGAATTCGTGAATGTCCGAAAAATGTCCCCAAATAATTCTAGAATTCTTTGAAATTATTTGGGGACATTTTTCGGACATTCACGAATTCCAATAACCCCTTGACATTCTTCGAGGCTTTAACTTTAAAAGTCCCCATAACATCTCATGACTTAGAATAACTCTAATACTCTAATAGAGTAAGATTGGTTTGGAGATTGCATTCACTTAGTTTTGGATGTCCATGGAACATTAAATATTTTGCCAGATGGCATGGCGTTTAAACACGATTATAATGGGGACGTTATGAAAACTTTCTCGTGAATTTTTTCGGATGTTGAAGTTTTTGGCGGGATGCGGTTGTCACTTTATTTAATAATTTAATAATAACAAATTAATACGAGTAAACGATAGATATTTTGCGGCTATTTTATAGTCATCATCAGGTTAGTAAATTAATAAATAATAAATAATAAATAAATAAATGGGAACCCTAAAAAAATTTGAAACCATAAGGTTTGAGAATTTCGCCTGTGATGCAATAACGATAAGACCATTAAAAAAGGCTAAAATTCTCTTCTCACAGAGAAAACTCAGCTCAAAGTTCAAATGAGCCACCCTTCGTGTTTAAGTGCATACACTGTACTTTTCACACTCTAATCGAAAGACCAATACATTAAATAAAGTGCCGCGTCTCTCGCTTATTATGTACGCAATCTAGAACTTTTTTGTCCGGTTTCATCGTGTTCTACAAGACGAAATTTGTAAGGATCAGTCTTCAAATTTACGGTTTGAAAACCAAACCCGACGATGCTTCTGCTTCGATTCGTATTTATGCTCTTTTCTTGGAGGAAGGGGGGGGGGGGGGTTGCAAAACGTACGGAGTGCATACATGTATTGTACACGGAGGGTATTCTTCTGAACTTGGAAATAAGTTTTCTCTGCGAGGAGTGAGTTTTAGATGTTTCCAACGATCTCATCGTTTTTTTCGCAACGTTTTACATTATAGTTAATCCACTTACCTAAAGTAAAACCTTGAAAGAGCTCTACTCTAATTAAATTGCGCGCTTAAGCGTGTACTTGAACTCTCTGAATCCAAATTGAGCCTTCGATTCAGATTTAAACTGTATTTCACTTCAAAAAACAGAAATAATTAACACCTAACCGCACAGTGTAATGTGGAGGAAAAACTATACAGATAGGATAGGATAAAGATAGTAGCTATCGCAAGTGGAAGTTACTAATTTCATTTCATAGGTGACTGATCTCTTTTGATCCAATAAGTTCTTTGAAAGACTTTATATCTTTAAAAAGTCTTCATTCATATATTTCTATTGAGATGCCCTTTCAATTAGAAAATACTTTATAGAAAAATTACATTAAACCAGCTTTTGTTCGGAACCAACGCTTAAAATCAATGTATCTCTCTAACTACTACTGCAATCAGTATGCCCAGTCTATGCATCAGACTGGAGTGGGGGATTTGAAGGGAAACAATTAAATCCTTGCGAGGAACAAAGATCCAAACGGAGGTCTTTAATCACATTCTAACACTGTGAACTGTGAAGCGGTAACAAGGAAAAACTATAATAACTTCATTGACTAATGATTTTCGTCCGGGGAGCTGAGACACCCCCCTCCCCTCCGCACAACGCTTGATATATTCTCCATTCATTGTAATACACGTCTGAGAGCATCTTTTTTCGCGACTATTTTTAGAATTCTGACATTCCGACGGAGAGATGAATGGAATCCATAATTCGAAGCGCGTGGCGTGGGCATTACTATTATTGATTGACATATTCGGCGAGGAGGCGAAATTAATTCGGATATTACTTCTTTTGAAATTCGGGGTTACAGAACCATTTACGGCGCTTAGTCTCGCCGTCTCATCTCGTCTGTGTATTGATCAGTTTATATGCTAGTGCCCCTTAATAATTCTCGACGCCTGACAGTTTATTCACATGTTACGGTACGCATTTTACTCAATTCTTTCCCTTTGATGTAGCTATCGCAATGAGGAATTTGTGGTGTGACGTCACAGCTAGCAGGAGTGGCTTGTGAGCATTCAACTATATGGGTTCACTCCTGTTTCAACATACTGCAATACACGAAAGTCCCGATCATTTTGAGGTTCAATTGAATCCTTTGTGGAACGATTATTTTTCATAGGTTTTAATGGAGACTATATAACGATAAGTATATGTAAGTACAGTAAGGGACAAAAAGAATGTCAGACGACTCTATGGGTTTTGGCTTACGTATAGACCACCTGTAATACCTAAATTCATTGAGATTAGAATAGCCGATAGCCTACCTCCTGCAGGCTGACAGAAGGATGGATGGTTTTTGTTAAAGTGAGTTAACTCACATGCAGAAAAAGAGAGACCGAGGTATCAAAGTTTTTGCGCAGCGCATTTTTAATTTTAACTGGTTATCAGCTCAACTTTGAGGAGCTACTTAAAAGAGGTAAGAGAAGCGCATTAGGGAATTCGGTTTTAACCAATAGAATTTTCGTAAAAAAAAAAAAAAAAAAAAAAAAAAATACTCATAACCAGTCATAAAAACATAGTATACTCCAAAATCTTGGTTAATGAACAAGTGTATAAGAACCACCACCCACGCGTGAATAAGTGAATAAGTGTACGTCTTCCATAAAATATTGACATTACTATTTTAAAACACACTGTACCTCGTCTAGAAATTAAATTTGATCCGATCTACGGCTAAAAAACTCGGGTCAAGGAACTGAGTCACTCGCAAATAAAGTAGTTCGATCAGAAAGACAGGGCACGGCATGCACAGCGGGGAGGGGTGGAATAAGGGGGGAGGGGGTTAAATACGACAAACGGGGGAGAAGGAAAGGTGAAGGGTCGGAGGGCGAGACGGGTTAAGCCTACTCGATCAGGGACGTCCGTCATCTTCAGTGACAAGAGGTAAGAAATCATAAAAAGGGATACGGATCATTTTTCATTTCACTCCTTAGCATAAACATTAGACATATCAAGTAGAGGTATACACACTGTCTTTCTGTTACGCGGCCCCCGCGAACCCTGCTATAGCATCGCAGCGCAGCGCCCCTCGAACTTATTATGGACCCCTCTTCCCTCTCTGCTCCCTTATTTTTCCTTCCTGGAAATAACGTCCCCTCCCCGCCCATCTACGTACGTCACTCTTACTCGGTGCCACGTTTACGAATGAAAATCCTGATAAGAGGGTTTAGTGCGCGCACACTTAAGAAAAGAAACCCTATACTAATTTTAAGTAGTGTTTACGCATTAAAATATATTGGTTGCACTTACCCAATATAATTGGTGCCAGATACCGATTAATGGTTCGAGTACCTAATTGTTTGGGTAAGTATGATCAAATAATTTGATTGCGCAAATTTCACTAATAATTAGTGGGACGATCCAAATATTTTTTTCAGCGCAGTTTCTAGAATGTACACGCAAGAAACTTATCAATAGCGGAACCAGAAAACCTTTCTTTCTGAGAAAAGTTGATCGACAACTTTCCTTATACAATCTTAAAATTCACCAAACATTGACACTTTTATGGGTAAAAAAGTTTAGTTGGGCCACGACTTTTTGTACGTGCGGATTTCTATTCTTAGTAAAAAGCATCGCAACCACACGCGATATGTACTGTGACTATAGCAAAAAAAAGTATCTTTGTAGAAATTTTCATCGTATAATATCTTGGCATCTTGGCTAATTTCAGAGAATTTTGCTGTTTTCAGGTGTCTCAGAGTTTAATAGGAATACCACTTGAAAATATATACCTGAAAAATCAAAAACTCTTCGGGAAATAATAGAAAATTTATCATCAATGAGAGCAGTGGCGTAGCCGGTGGGGGGGGGGGGCTTTGACACCAAAATTTGTCCTAAAAAAAGGTAATTTTTTGCGTTTTTTTTTCAGACAAATTTGACCAAATTAGTATCTTCGGACCCACCCCCCCTTGACAATTTTTGGACCCCGGACCCCCCCCCCCCCTTGAAAAATTCCTGGCTACGCCAATGGATGAGAGGACTTTCTTTTGCTGGGCATAGTACACTCGCGGAAAGGGAACCATGCTCACCCTACCCCCACGCTCAGCGACTCCGGCAAGGTCGCGACGATGCTCGCACTAACCAGAGAAAATAAAAGTCAAACCTTACATTTCAGAGGCTGAGGTAGTGCAACTAGTGCAGAACTTGTAACGCCAGGGTTAATCCAGTCATTGTACGCCGCGCCAGTAGACATGTAACGCACTCTATCAACAGACGGAGTTATCAGAAATCTCTGAAATTCCTCTCTCTCTCTCTCATCATGCAAGCGCCATCTCGCAGTCAACTGACGTACTTCGTCATTCATCAACTAACTCTTCAAAAGTGTGTTCTTAAAATTTATTGCGCACGCGGGACCGACGACCTTGGTAGATAGCTATTTCGTAGTCCTCGCCTGATCGGATAAAAAGAAGTAGATTCCACCAAATGGAATCTACTCAAAATTGTTGAATACCTACGAAGATATAAGTATGACGCATGCCTGTAATAATCGTTAAATCGAACGTGATAGACTTACATGGGTTCAGACGATTAATTTTCTTGTGATGTCTGCCACAATGTATTTTCCACTTATGAAGCGCTTTGAGTCTCAAAAAGTAACTAAAAAATGTGGATGATATAAGCTCTAATCCATTTATGTCTTTTTACGAACAAAAAAAGACACGGGAAAAAATAGTTCATAATCATTAAAAATAGGAAACAGAAAATAATTAGTTTTCCCAAGCTTGACGTGAAATTCAAACTTCATTTCGTCAACGTTGATTAAATTCTGTTGCTTCGTTGTTGTACATATGTTTTTCAACTTCAGTCTTTGAAAACACAAAACTTGGTGAATATATATATTTTACAATTATTTTGATTGAACCATACGACCTGTTTAAATCAGAATACCTATTGTG
The DNA here is from genome assembly GCA_011764245.1 of Trialeurodes vaporariorum. Taxonomy (NCBI): domain Eukaryota; kingdom Metazoa; phylum Arthropoda; class Insecta; order Hemiptera; family Aleyrodidae; genus Trialeurodes; species Trialeurodes vaporariorum. The sequence goes on along the minus strand of VMOF01000388.1, from coordinate 53,894,360 downwards.
GCCTCTCCTACGATGCTAAGAGCCAAACGGATTTTTTCTTTCACGGCAGATAAAATGAGGTCCCTTTTCCCGCAAACGCAGCGTATCTATCACATTCAATTTTTTTTAATTTAAACAAACCAATTTTAAACTATGGTATGAATGATCTGAATTTAATTTTTAGATAATTTTTTCAACGGACAACATTTTCCATGGCGTTGTGAAGACAAAGTTGCAAGAATTTAGGATGAATCAAATAGTTTCAAAATTTTCTACTCGTTCTGACAGGAAATATTAAGCACTTTTCAGGGAGAGATATTCGCAAGATTTTCCACGATTTCTGGACATTTTTTAAACTTTCTGGATACCCACACATAGTCCGTCGATCATTGGGGCAGTTGCAAAGGTCTGAAATGTTTCGTTTTTTTTAAAGAAAATGAAAAAACTTGATGAGCTGAGAACAAAGATATGGCTCTGGTTTCAATGTTCCATTGTTCCGGAGAAGAGATTTTGACCGAAAATACATTGTTTAAATGGGAATTCCGCGTAGTGACGTCATGAGGCACACGATTCTTTGCAACTTTACACGCGTGTATCTCCAAAACCGGGACACTCAGGAAAAAACCAAAGGCACCAATCTCTCAGCACAACAAGTACTATTATTTTCTTCATAAAAAACTTACAATATAAAAAAACACACAATTTCAGGCCCTTGCAACTGCCCCATTGAAAGCAAATTGGGCGAATAAAAAGGGTGTGCTCAAGCTCAAAAGACTTGATTTCAAAAGGTTTTTGTTAAAGGGTAAAGGGTTGGATTAGGTTTTTTTAATCATACGTCGATTAAACTTACACTGATTGTTAGATATATGATAGGAAAACTCAGTTTCCCTCGTCAAAATCTCAAAAAATTAAACTTTGAAATCAGGATTGTTGAGCACAAGCATACCCTCTGCTTTGCCCGCTGTATTCGCCCTTTATACCGAAGTTCTCCTCAATTTAAAAAATCGCATGAAATTTTACGTATGCTCAAATTGGCATCACTGCTCATCCAGATAGAAAACTCTCTTCTTCCTCGTCCACCGCTCGCGGAACTTTTTCTTTCAATTCATTTATTTTATTTTATTTTATTTTTTTCATTAATCTCATCCAACACATCCTCTGCTATGGAATCAAAATTTTAGAGAGGAAGAAAAAGGCAACTCTCGAGCGATGTGAAAGGAGAGAGAACTATGTTAAGGAAGCCGCGGCAGTCGGCACCTTGATAACAAAATCGTATAATCGCGCTAATGTTTCGGATGTCTAGTAAATACAACACAACAAAAAATAACAACAACGACTCAACAACAAATCGATTCACGTCTGAAGTCAAAATAAGATTTGTGTCCAATCATTCCGACTCGTTAGTCGATTTTCGTGATTTTATTCAACGGTGCCATATCGAAGGGACTTCTAAAGTGTCGGTGGATGCATTTTGTTTGATATGTATCTCCAAGACTCCAGATCTTTTCAGGAAGGGTTCGTCAGCTCTCTTTCATTCGACAGGGCTTCTGATTAATCGAGGACAAGATCCCGGTCTACGGAAAGAGCTTGAGTGAAAATGGGGGTTCTCGCCCACCCAACCTCCCCCCCCCAGAGATTTTTGTGAAACTTTGTAATACGATCGAACTTGATGAAAGTAGTTTTTTTTTTTTTTAAATATACCTTTCCTAAAAATAATTGGGGGGATAGAGGGGCCAAAGTCCCAACTTTCAAAAATTCATAACTTTTGCGTAAATCATCCAATGGGTCTGTTGCACACTTCGGCTACAGCGTTATAAAGTATCAATTCCTATGCGAAAAGCCGAGAAAATAACAATGATAGCATCAGAAAACACTAAAATTCAGTATTAAACTCACAAATTGCGAAAAACACTAGACACTATTCACCCCTGTATCTTTCCACCACGTGCACGATATTTCGCGAAATTAGCGCGGCACATTCAAATAATCACGGCCGACTGTCATCACAGCTGACTTCATAAACAAATAAACAGTAAACACTGTCGGCGTCTGCTCGAATTCTTACGTTTCAATATCCTCTATTCCTTGCAAAAGGTTGTGAAAGGTACGGGAACCTATATTTGTGTCGAAAACTTATCAAAATGAAACAATAACTCACAGGAGTTCCAAGCATGATTCCAACTTCGATCATCATGCTTGGAACTCGTGTGTGTTAATGTTTCATTTTGATAAGTTTTCGACACAAATATCGGTTCCCGTACCTTTCACCACCTTTTGTGAGGAATTGAGGATATTGAAACGTAAGAATTCGAGCAGACGCCGACAGTGTTTACTGTTTATTTGTTTATGAAGTCAGCTATGATGACAGTCGGCCGTGATTATTTGAATGTGCCGCGCTAATTTCGCGAAATATCGTACACGTGGTGGAAAGATACAGGGGTGAATAGTGTCTAGCGTGAGTTTAATACTGAATTTTAGTGTTTTCTGATGCTGCCATTGTTATTTTCTCGGCTTTTTACATAGGAATTGATACTTTATAACGCTGTAACCGAAGTATGCAACAGACCCATTGAGACGCGATTTTCGTTGAAAGATGCAGCTTCTTAAGCACTTTCGAGTCATCTTCATAAACGGCATTTAATTTCAATAATTTTCAACAAGTTTCAATAATTTGTCATTTATTTGCTGTCATTTTTATGATTTTTTGACCACTCAAACTGTACTTAAAGTAAAATAAATAAATGAATAAATAAATAAATAAATATAAAATGTTGATAAATTTATTTATTTTATTTCTCTTTAACTTCTACGTACAATGAGCCCAAGTTTGGAGCGATTGTTTGTTGCCGAGTTATACGCGTTTCAGTGAGCAAAAGACAAGTTTTTGAGAGTACCTACCACGAGCGTTCAATGGAGATGCTCAAGTCGTGGGTACCCTCTAAAAATTCGACGGAGAAAAGTTTCTTTTTGGAATTACGGAACGTATTTTTAAGTATGGACTAATAAAAAATTCCTTTTAAAATAACCAGAATTCTCATTGATTCAACAAGTCTTTCTTGTGAGTTATTAGAACAGTCCACTGGACCTATGAGAATACCGGTAGTTCCAAAGGGAATTTCGTTATAATTGTGAGAATCATTGAGAATTCCAGTGTATAATTAAAAAAAAAAAAAAAAAAAAAAAAAAAAAAAAAATTCAGTCCATATTTAAAAATATATTTTCTCTACAATGTGGTTCTTACAATTAGCTGACATCCGACCGACCGATCGACCGATCCGCCTGTTCAGCCTGTTCCCGAGATACAATCACCAATGAATAAGCGAGTGAGTGATTGACTGGCCGACTGAATCATTTTCTCTTTTATTGATATGGATTTCTTTTTTATTCAAGCCTTATTAGCGAGTTTTGATTACTCCGATACTTTTTACTTGCAGCGAAGTTAATTATTACTGTACTTACGTAGCTGCATTGTTTGACGATGTAGTGTTTACATGCTTCATCAACATTTGTAACTAAATCTACTGTCCAAGGTACTATGACTTTCAAAACAAAGTACCAATTGTATTGTAGACATTTTCATTCTTCTATTCCATTCTTTGACCAGTTTTAAACAATTTTATTGGTTTCAGGTAATTCAGAGTCTAACAGCACTGCCACTTGAAAGTATGCCTTAAAAATCTAAAACTCTTGGAAAAATAATGGGCATAGCATTAGCATAATCATCAAGGCGACCGTTTCAATGAGAAGACTTTCTTTTGAAGGTCATAGTACACATTGCCAGTCGTTAATTTTGAGGCGGAATGGTACTCGTTACTACGAATGTTTAGTTCCAGCGGCCGCTTCACTGGAGTTAATGAGTTTTTAAAACTTTAAAAGGACATATTGATCGAAACATTTTAATGATATAATTACATTTCCAATAAGGCACAAACGCAAGCTGAGAGGCTCGCTTTTACAACTCACACAATGTTGGGTGTATCCAATCTTGATCTCATGTTTCGTGTAACTGTGTTCCAAAAAATCAATGTTTCGATCCCCGGCACATATGAGCAAACAAAATTGTTTTGACTGCCAAAAATCGGCACGTTTTATCAAAAACTATTGATTCCAAAATGTATTTGACTGCTAAAATTGATCAATGGAGGTAGTTAGAATATCGTCAAATCGTCGGTGTTTTTAAAAAAAGGCGTACACAGAAAAAAACGGACAAACTGCTTCGGTAGCGCTCACCAAACCTTTGATGGAAAAATGAGCCATCAAAAGATTCTGAAGAGCTCGAACCAAACTTTTGGTTCACCTGACCAAAGGCTCTGTGTGCCTAATTAAAGAGATTTTACCCAACAACATCTCTTTTGTTAGGCATATTAGATTTTTCGTTAGGTGGGACCAGTGATTTGGTTTGCACTACTTAACATTTTTTGCTACCTAGGTCATTATCAAAGGTTTAGTGAGTGCTATCATCCCCCCCGTGTAAGTAACTAAATTCAATCTGTTTCGAAATCGCTCGTCACAGTTTCTTTCCTCAGTGGCAAACCGACCACCCAATCTTGATGAATGTGTTCTTTATTTGGTGGCAGCGAAAAGATACGAACAGCTGCTAAAAAATAGCAATTAGAGCCAACATATCACCTCAGAATCACAAAAAATCGTCATTTCCATTGAAAATTTAATTTTAATTTCCATTTAATTTAATTTTTAATTTAATTTAATTTTAATTTAATTTCCAATTTAAATTTAATTTTAACAAATTAATCGATACCACGACTATCAAGCAAAATAGCCAAACACATCGGCATTACTGGTGCAAAAACAAATTACGACTAAACTCTCACTTTAAAAAGGAAGCTCCCATATGATATAGCTTGTCCCAGAAAATATTGGATTTGACACTTCTATGGTTTTCATGAAAGCATCAGCTTCTTACTGCTCTTAACCAATCATGGTTGCCCTATTTAAGGATGGAAGCTGATGTTTTCATTCAAACCTATACATATGTCAAGTATCCAATCATTCTTGGGACAGTCTATACCTGCGTTGCTCCGTCATTACGCATTTAACTTTAACCCATTACAGACCAGGTTAGTTCAAAAGATCGCCACTCCTGCGTGTATGTATAGGGAAGGTAGTTAACTGTTAGTACTCGTGGGAGTTGGAATTGCCTATCCGAAGAATTGAAGGCGTCCGAACGAAGCCTTATCTTGTAAGTGTTTTCATCGATAATCGAGTTTATCTGGAATGAGGACTGAAAAAAATGTGGAAAAGAGCAGAGGAGAAAATCGAGTATACTCTTACTTGGTCCATAAAGGGTTGAAGTCATTTTGTGAGTGAATTGCACGTAATTTTTTAATATCCTCATCGTAATTTTTGCTGCGAATTTTACTCAAGAACTAACACTTAAATCACTCGCTGATAGCAAAAGTTGACAAGAGGTCCATTGGTTTTTTTTGGCTACGAGTGCGGTTGTTTCTGCTCTCTGTGCGTCATGACGTTGCGAAGATGCAAGTCACACCAACGAGCTATACATTCATCTAGAGTGACGGTTTAATAGGTAATCTGCGTAACCGCACCATGCGGGAATTTTAGGTTAGGTTTAAGCGAGTGATTTGTCCATTTGTTTCCGTGTATTTTGATGCGGCGCCACCGCACAATAGACTGAAACATGCTTTGATCAACGAGCTATACATTTATCTAGAGTAGCGGTTTAATGGGTAACCTGCGTAACCACCATGGGGGATTTTTAGGTTAGGTTTAAGCGAGTAATTTTTCTATTTGTTTCCGTGTATTTTGATGCGGCGCCACCGCACGATGGATCAAAGCATGGCGCCGCATCAAAATACAGGGAATCAAATGGACAAATTACTCGCTTAAACCTAACCTAAAGATCCCGCATGGTGGTTACGCAGATTACCCATTAAACCGCCACTCTAGATAAATGTATAGCTCGTTGAGTCACACAAGGGAATACTGAGCGAGACTGACGAGTGTCGCTACGGCAGTGAACTTATGAGAAATGCACTTCATGCATCATGAGGCTTTCGTACGAAATTCACGGTCTTATGACACTACTCACAGGCTCAGCTTTCTTTGAGTGCGTTTTTTTTTCCTGTTCTAAATATAGAACGGCCTGCACAGCAGCGCCACGACCATCAAAATGAATAGCACTCCCGCTAAGAGAGCGATAATTATTATCAGTCGACACGACGCGACGCGACAGAGCTGCAGTTTGCGCTGCAATTAGCATTTTTATCGGAGGGGTAAAAAAAAAAAATTGACTTTTAAATTGAGCAAAGAAAAGAAAAGGGAAAAAAAGCAGCGCCGAGTAATTGAATAGAGTTCTGCTACTTGAAATGCAAATATTTGTGTTGATTCTGGTTCTTCTCGTTGTGGAAACTTGCGGTCAGTTTTCTGTTTTGCACTAGCTTTTATCAAACAAAAACTAGGAAAGGTTATAAAATGGGCGATTTTTTTTTTTTTTTTTTTTTTTTTTTTTTTTTTTTTTTTTAAATCTTCGTAAAATATGTGTTTCAAATTACCAAATATTAAATCTGTTGAGGAATGTGACCAAAGGGGTAGGGCATGGGCGCATGCTCCCTCTTCCTGAGACCTTAAATAATGAATCTGTTGCAAACTTTTGCTGCAGCGTCATGCAGGGTCGATTCATCGATTTATTTGTAAAATCGGATGAAAATAAAAATGATTGCATGAAAAATAAGTCTCAAAATCCAACCACGTACTCAATGAAAGTAAGAAATTCAAAGATGGTGGTCAAAATGGGGGATTCCGATCTCATCCCAACTCTCTAGGCTGAAAAAAGTGATTAATCATCGAGAAAGCTTCCACTTTGCGGAGTTTGATACGGTGATCGCGGTTGAAAACCTCAATGGATGGTCAACCGCGATGACCATCAAACGCCGAAACTTGACATCAGAGAACATCGTAAACTGCCGTTTAAACGACTAAAAAGCTCACAATGGATCAACGATAGGATCAAAGTGAGCAAAAACAAACTTAAAACACGAAAAAAAAATTTACTTAAAAAATTAATCAAAATCGTCATCGCAATGGCACGGCAAAATATACGGCTATTATCTACTTGAAGAAACTGTAGAGCAGTGAAATCAATAGATCAAATATAAAATGGGAAGGCCCTGGGGGCTACGGGACTTTCCGATAAAATGCGCGACCTATCTTGAAAATCAACATGTGAGAATGCAATACAAAGAAGACCGCGCAATTCGGTGAGAAAAAATTGAACGAAATTCGAGGAATTGATTAAACGTGAGTCATTCGAGAGGAGTGTAGACTGGAGACTTCTGTCTTGGAATCCAACAATCCATGGTGATTATATTCAATTTGAAACAAATCGACAGATGTATGTATAATGAGTGAAGACATACAATACTCGTGTTGAACATTTTTGACTGTCTGTGGGCGTAACTATACGCTGCATGCAACTTCATGTATGACAAACACCGTCTTATGCTCCGCACTATTTCTGGTTAAATGAACGAGAGATAAATCCCACATGTGAAGCAATACTTCGGCAAGAAAATGTTGCCAAAGTCTTACTAAAAAATACGCGAAAAAAAGTTTCTGGTTTTTTTTTTTTTTTTTTTTTTTTTTTTTTTTTTTTTAGTTATTTGTTAAGAAAAAGTTATAAACCAGGGCCCAAAAAATGTTCGGGACAGACGCCGGACGGCCCGAAAAAGACGTTGGATGGTATTCGCACTTACGTGTGGTTTTAAATTGCTACAAGTGCTCATCAATCATCTACGAGCGGCCCCGTTTGTCCCGAATATATTTGTTGGGCCTAAATTTTTTTAGTAAAGATGTTGGAGAAATTTTTAAAATATTTGCAAAAATTGTTTTTTTAAAGAATTTTTTTACAAAAAAAAAATAAAAAAAAAAAAAAAGTATTCAAATTTGTCAGAAATACATTGAAAATATTTTTCGGTAAAAAATTGTCATGCGCACTTCTATACTTCAAAAACATTTTTTAAAGATTTTCGGAGGAAGACTCTGACGGGATTTTAAAAATATTTTTCAAATTTTTCTTTCATAGCTGGGATATTACATCGTGATCGAATAATATGGACTTCGATGTACGATTATTGAGTGTCTACAGTCAACGAATTAAATAATGTCAGTTACCTCCTTAGACTTTGGCTTGGGTAGGCAACCTGCAACACTAAACACAATGAATTGAAGCATTGCGGGTGGTCTACCCTGCCAAAATTTAAGGAGTTTATAACTTTCATTATTTAATTTGCCGACTGTACGTAATAAGGAGGTTCTCTGCTATTTTTATGTTTAATTTTCATGTCCCATGGTTTTAACTCTGCTCACTGCAGGATAAATCCCGATTCATGCACTACTTCCCCCCTTTTTGAATGAATTTACAACAAACGAATGAATATACGAATTAACAATCGATTCACTAGGAGACTTTCAGCATTCTCGAGAATCGACCATTTTACCACACATATTTAAGATTAAATGAAAAAAATTACATGGTTGCCGGATAGCACATTCCGCCACTGGACATATTATTTCCTAGCTTTTTTTCACCCAATTTTTCGTTCCTTCTCGTTGTTTAGAGTATGTACCGAGTTTTTTTTACCCCTGTGATAAGAGTCCCCAAGGCGGAATGTCTTCGCTCGGGCCTCGCCCCCATCTTGCGACGAAAATGACTGTAACATTATGCAACGTAGTCATGCTTTGACGTAGTAAGTTGCTAACAACTTCGTGTCTTTCGTTAAATGACATCCACCCTCGATTACCGGACAAATGATTTTTCGTTCCATCCGAACCGACAACTATTTACGTAGCGTCTGTGAATTTCCGGGTCTGCGTCCAGATACCGCAATCTTAATGGAACCACGACTGCCGTATTCCGCAAAGTTAAAGTAATTTTCCCATTTGACTCATGGTAAAGTTTTTGAATTTCCCGCCTAATTTGGCAGCCCTGAACGGGACTCGTAAACTCCAATCGGATTTACAATCTCCGTACTCCGCAGCAATAAACTCCGCAAGTGAATTGCGACGCATCGATATTTCCTCCAAATAAACCCACGGAAGAGAGTCGATTCGAGGAGTAGGAGGGAAGGAGGAGGTGAAAAGGGACGAGGGGGAGGCCCTCCCCGGGAGGGTCTACAGTTACAAACCAATTGATTTATAAAATATTTACATTTTAAGAGACACCGGGACAAAACTACTATCAAATATTAGGTTAAAATCATCAGTTCCAAGCAGATTCCGAAACATATGTATACTATCAACAGCATGACTAGTGATAAGCTTGTACAAAAGAATGAAACACCCATGATTTTTTTTTCTTGAAACAAAATAGGTGACCTCGACGAGGGTATTTGGATCGAACTTATATCGATTTTCTTCGACAAGATTCGTCAGGAATTATTTACTTGTTATGGATTCTCAAGGTGCATGAAAGTCTAAAATATCGGAATAAAAATTTTCTCAGAGTTCAATCAGTATAAATTACGCCGCAGATGGCGTCCTTTAATTTCACGTTCAACTCAGAATCAGAAGAAAGTTTGACTATAAACATAGACACGGAAGCAGCAACTTTCGCAAAAAAACAAAACAAAACAAAAAAAAAGAGGGAGGAAACCGAAACTTCCGAAATAAACTTAATAATAGTAAGAACTTTTACATTATGCAACACCTTTTTCTCATAATTTGAAAACCATTAAAAAAATAAAAAAAGAAAAAATAGAACGTAAATAAAAATAAATCACAAGAAACGAATAAAATAATACAGCAAATAAGTGTTTGAAACATTTGGCTCGGATATAAGAATACATTTTCAGAAGCATTTGTTTTAATTTGAATTAATCTTGTGCTGCTCTTTGTGCAAATAGGTTTCAATGACTTAGTTTCTATAAAAGTGACTTCAATGCGCTCTGTAAAAAGAACGAAAAAGCTTCCTTTCCGAATCAATTTAATTCTGACTAGTCGAGTCGTATGTTTATTGTTTCCCAACACCCTTTACGAGACAAATCGAGAAACTTAACGAAGAGTCAACGTTTCAGGCGACGATCAAACTGTATCACACTAATATCAAAACTTCTTGGACGTGAGTCTAATATCGTTCTCGGGGTTGAAGGAGAGAGGAGCAAAAGGGGTGGGGGGTTGCGCCAGGCTATCGCCAAATCCATCGAACCCCCGGATCTTAGACGCAAAGGGATGTGAGAATTGAGGAGTGAGAACGTGAAATTCGTAGGGAAGTCACATTTGCTGAGTCGGTCCCTGCGTATTGCGGCGGGAGTGTGGACTGAGGATTCGTGGATTGAATATACGAAGGACAGACAGTGGAGGAGAGGCATCTCTCGTTCTCTTGTCTAGAAACCTTTTGGGGAGGGGGCGAGGGTATCACAGTGAAATTGAAAATTAGACCTCAAGTTTCTTGTTCTGTGCGCGTCCGATCGCAAAAGTTCAAAGTTCGTCTCTCGTGCGCGCAAACTTTGGACTTATACGAGTCGGTGCGATGCGTGCGTGCTATATTCCCAAGCGTATAATCTAAAACTCCTTTACCCCCTCCCTCCCGCAATTCGCGACCCTCTCAACACTCCCCCCTTAGCCCTTCCCATCCGCAAATCACCGAAAACTCTTTGTCGATCAATTACGCGCTCCTTATTTACGGCGATATCCTCGCAATATCTTGCGCGGTTTATGTCACCAATGATTGGAGCGCTGGAACTCTTTCTCTGAAATAGAAATAAAACATTACTCGGATGAGGGATGGGGAGACATCCACTGAAACAACAGAATGTAAGAACGGAAAACTCCACTAAGAGCGTGAGACACAAAAGCGTGAGAATTGTAAGATTTGGCAACGTTGCAATTTAGTCAATCCAAAACCATCATTTTCAAGCTTTTGGGTGTTCCGTGAAAATCCTCAAATTCGACTTTTTTATGTGGGTTCAAAATACTTCAAATTAACAAAATGGCACGTTGCCAGAATCATGCTATGCTATGCCACTGAAGGAGCAAAAATATACAATAAGGATTCCTGAATACAACTCTGGCTTGAAAAGATATTGAAGACAAAACAGAAAACAACACGGTTACTGTTGAAATTTGAACTTAGTAAAAATTAAAGTATCGTTTTCAGAACCTAATTTTCAACCGAGTGGGTGCCGTTTTTACTTTTCCTAACTGCTTTTCATTATCTCAAAGAGTCAACGTAATATGTGCACCTGTTGTTGCTATCATCGGCGTGGAGGCCACGGGCGACCTATTCTTTTGATGTTCACCGCCGACTAGTGAGTGACTCCTTCACAGTCACTTGTCGCTCAACGCTCAACCGAGGAGAGAAAATAAAAAGTAAAAAAAGTGGAGAACTGCGCGCAGAACAATGCGTCCGCACTGCGCATGTTTATGGTGGTTATTGTGCGCGATTCTCAAACGTTCTTTTCTTGTTTGCCGGATCCCTAAAGATGTAGCCTGTGTATTCGCTCTGAAAAAGTATTATGCTTGAACCTTAGTTTTTTTCTTCTTTTTATTATATTTTCATCACACCTTAGCTCTGAATTGGAGACGAAAGGTTCCGCTTATGTCAAACCCGACAAGCTATGAAACTTGAAACTATACAAGGGTCGCTCTACGACAATCAAACCCTATGGCCTTCAAGAGTTAAAAACCCTTCTTGAAAAAAGGGACTTTGCGTGGTAAATTGTTTTACTTTATCCATCGAGTTTTCAATAAAAAAATTTTCTCACAACATCTTTATATTATACAGTTCTTTGATCAAATGTAGGTCTGTGGGGAAACTGGAAATAATACAACTCTATAAACAATATTCGGTCAAACTCCACCAATCACAGTTGGTGACTTCATCCGTGGAATCCCGCCAATCCCGATAATTGGTAATTTCCCCCAAATAATTCCAATCCAAACATGGAATTAATTCTGTAAATAAATGCTGAAACCGAGCATAATTAATCGCGAATCATTTATTAATCACTGTGAATTAATAAATTACACGCAATTTTCAAAGTGCATTTTTCCTCGTAATTATTAGTTAAATCACGACACTCAAGGTCGAAACTTTTCATAGAGCGCGCCACTCGAAAAAGGGCGCCAAACTTAACAGTCGCCAGTCGCCACGCCACCCAGAAATGGCACCAAAACTAATAAGTAACTAGCATTGCATTTTAGTTTTTAAGTTTTCATTTTCTCGTATAATAGTTTATTTTTCATCTCCATAAAATGTAGATAATTTCACAAATTGATATATTCACACTTTTGTTTAGAGCATATCAACATTGGCGTACAACCGGAAAAATTCTCTGGGAGGGGGGGAGCCTGGGAGGGTCGGGAGGAAGGCATCAGATAGATCTTAAATATGAAGTCATAGCTTTTCCGCAAAATCATATAGGTTTTCATTTCTTTCTTGTCCTCTTTACGACCCCGCCTTTCCTCTTTTCCGATTTTCGCACTCTCCTCGCCCGTCGATATATTTCGCTTCCTGAACCCAACCCACAGCCGTCAGCCCCCTTCCCTGCCCTCCGCCCCTCACGTACTTCAAAGGTCGTTCGAACAGTTTCATAAATATGTAATAAACGCCCCAAACTTCTAACAGAGGAACCCCAAGATTTCTAAGAGGATAAGCATCACCTGTAGTACCTTCTACAGAACCAGTCCGAACCAGCTTGAACAGTCACAATGTAAGTTTGACTGGTAACAATCCTGGGTGCCAATATTCAGAGACGTTTATCAAGTTCAGAGGTTCTCAAGTCTCGGCTTATCAGTTTCAACAAAGCGGCAAGGTTCTAAAATGACTAAGTCTAATAAGGATTAACTCTGATTTGAGAAATCTCGAGTTCAAGAAACAATTATGAACTCCCATTGTAAGAACCGAAATACTGCCCTTCTTGAGGAGCCAGCATAATATTTGAGATCGAACAGAACAGATATTCGATGAGATTAATGACTATACTTATAAAGGTAAGGATTGATGGGAGGATTTCAGGAGAAATGGAAATGACCACGGTCGGCATCGAGCTTTGGTCTTACTAAGAGGCGAGACAGGAAGTGATTTGAGATGGGACTCGTGGAGGCGGATTAACACCAAAACAGGCAGAAATGAGAAAGGTCAAACGCTGATTCTAGATTAAACCAAATGTTAGGAAATAATAACACAAGCACATACTGCGCGAACGGTGATTCGGCGAAACACAAAACACTGGTGGATCAAAATAAAATTTACTAAACAAAAAAACAAAAAAAAACTTTGGAATACAACAAAAACCAACGCCTTCAGGAGGACCGTTGAGCGGCGGCATTATTTGGTCCTTGATCTCATGGAAGTGTGACACAGTTTCCATCGGTGAAACTCCGAGAGTATATAGGAGGAGTGTTTGAATCGGATAGCGTTGTGAGTTGGAAAGTACTTCGAACTCGCCTCGAAAATATTCGTACTCGCCTGTACCGTTTTAGTCTGCCCTAAAAAATGAAGGAGAATCCGTGAAAGTAAGACAATCAGTGATTCAGTCGAATTGCAGGAAATTTCGGAAGGAGTATTTAAATCGGATAGCGTTGTGGACTTCTGGTTTTGGGTTGGAAAGTAGTTAACTATTCGTACTCGCATGTACCGTTTTAGTCTACCTTAGAGAATGGGGGCGCACTCATCAAAGTAAGACACGATTTCCCGATCGAATTGCGGGATCTTCCAGTAGGAATATTTAAATAGGATAAGGATACCCGGACCTATGCGTCGACATTACGCGGTCAACGTTTCTATTACGCTCTAATAAAACTGGTCGGTCCTATGATGTCGGCTATCTTTCTCTCTGTTTCTCATTTCTCTCATATTTTTTTCTTCCCAATTCTTTCTTTTCCTTTTATTTCTCTCACGGCCCGGCTAACCCAAATGGGGCCACAGCCCACCTGGAAATTTTCCTGGTATCCCAGTGGGCCAGTTCGCCCCCCGAGGCCAACAGGTCTTTGTTTTTGATAACTCACCAATGGGTCTGTTGCACACTTCGGCTACAGCGTTTTAAAATATCTATTCCTACGTAAAAAGCCGAGAAAATAACAATGGCAGCATCAGAAAACACTGAAATTCAGTATTAAACTCACAAATTGCGAAAAACACTAGACACTATTCACCCCTGTATCATTCCACCACGTGCACGATATTTCGCGAAATTAGCGCGGCACATTCAAATAATCACGGCCGACTGTCATCACAGCTGACTTCGTAAACAAATAATAAGTAAACACTGACGGCGTCTGCTCGAATTCTTACGTTTCAATATCCTCAATTCCTCACAAAAGGTTGTGAAAGGTACGGAAACCGATATTTGTGTCGAAAACTTATCAAAATGAAACAATAACACACAGGAATTCCAAGGTCGTCCTAGGATGATCATCGAAGTTGGAGTCATCCTTGGAACTCCTGTGTGTTATTGTTTCATTTTGATAAGTTTTCGATACAAATATCGGTTTCCGTACCTTTCACAATCTTTTGTAAGGAATTGAGGATATTGAAACGTAAGAATTCGAGCAGACGCCGTCAGTGTTTACTTATTATTTGTTTACGAAGTCAGCTGTGATGACAGTCGGCCGTGATTATTTGAATGTGCCGCGCTAATTTCGCGAAATATCGTGCACGTGGTGGAATGATACAGGGGTGAATAGTGTCTAGTGTTTTTCGCAATTTGTGAGTTTATCACTGAATTTTAGTGTTTTCTGATGCTGCCTTTGTTATTTTCTCGGCTTTTCACATAGGAAATGATACTTTAAAACGCTGTAGCCGAAGTGTGCAACAGACCCATTCTGCTGACGTTTATAAGCCAGTGGAGCCACTTCTGTTTAAAAGACAGACAGTCGGCATAACTCTTTGCGTCAAAGACCACCCTTCCCTATTTAGATGCTGTTTTTCTTTTTTGCTGCGCGAGACACGAAATGTCAATAGATGATTCGACCAACTACACAAGCCTACACATATTAAAAATCCAGTATGAATGTATTAGTCTTGAGGCTTCTTAAAGGTGGTCGAATAAATCTAATATTAGCTCTGCAACATACTAAAGTGGAGATTTGAAAGTTCATACTTGTTTTTGGAGAGACAATAAAAATAAAAATAAAAAATTGGGCAAGCCCCTTTAACGTGAGACTCCATAGACTTTTGCCAATGTAGACGTTGGACTAATTTTAGAGTATTTCATGTTCGTAAAAAAAGATATCTGACCAAACCCTCCGATTGAAATCGACGATTAAACGACTGCTAAGAATTGTTTATGAGACGAAAATCGCCCGATTTGGTGATTTATTGGCTTTTGGCGCCCGGCGCGCGGCGGCGCCTAATCGAAGGGAGGAAACTACAGACGTCTTATCTTCATTTTCTCCCTTCTCTTTCTCTCTCTCTCTCTTCTCTCTCTCTCTCTCTCTCTCTCCTCTCTCTCTCTCTCTCTCTCTCTCTCTCCCTCTCCCTCTCTCCCCCCTCCTTCTCCTTCGTTGAGAAGTTGAGTCCGTCGTCCTCGATTTCCTTACATCATCTATACATTCTGTCTGGATCGACGTCGACTATCTAGATATCTCGCTCCTCTCGTCTTTAGAAAACAGTTATTTCCATATCTAAATTTGCCTCTGCCACCTGTGCCTTGTAATAAAGGTTTAGTCGAGCCATCAATCAGTAATTTAATCACTGTTGATCCGTACTGATCTGGTTGTCGATTTGTAACGAGCGTGCGGAACACGTTCCTCAAGGTCGGTCGCCGACTTTAAAAGCGCCGCTGAAAAGTTTCAGCGCCGACGAGACGCGGCTTTGGGCTCGAGCGCAAGTAAACTTCTTTTACGCCGCGCGGAATTTGCATTCATTGACATTTAAAGTCGTATACTTTTCCTTCCTACATGGGAAAGTTGAATCTCTCGGCTCGATGCGAGATAACCAGAGAAAAGCTGCAGGAAGAGATCAGCAACCAAAATTCCGGGTCACTTTGGACAGTTTAAAAGTTTCTATCAAAAGGATGAGGCTGTAAATGCGTGTTTTTTAAGTTCACAGTCGGTCACAAGCTGGATCTTACGGAGCAATGTGAGCTATACAAGCTACGGTTATGGTCGTTCCAGAACTAAGGCGCACCACCTATAGACCGATAATCTTTGGAATTCTCCATCACTATTAATCATGATACTCGGTGGAAATTAATGAAAATGAATTTAAGCGTTAGCTATACATTGAGGAACGCTTAAAAATCAAAAGTTTGAAGTCGGGGAAAATTTTGTTTTGATTTGAAGGAGTGAAAATTGAAAATTCGCCAGAGATTATGGTCTAGGTGCGCCTACACGTCTGAAACGAGCATTAGCGTAGCTTTTGTGAGCGACTGCCGCTTCTGTGGCAAGGTTGCGGCCATATGGCTGGACTTTTACCGTAAACAAATTAGCGAAAAATTGTACTCGAGAACAACTTTATCTGCGAGTCGTGCGCCCAAAAAAACCATACAAGTGAAACAAAAATTATTGTTTCTTTTGTTCACAACTGTTCACAGCTCTCCGTAAGACTTCGTGCGCCAAAATTTTCTAAACCACAAGAGGATGAAAGAAGATGGCTACTCACTAGTATTCAGGTAACGGTCGAGTGGGGGGTGATAGGCCGTTTTTTAGTGTGAGGTCACGCTCTAAATGTACTATTTTAGCAAAACAGAGAAGGGCGTCCCAGCGGAGTTGAGAAATTTCATAATAGATAATAACTTGAATTTCATAAAACGTTTGAAACATAACAAGAGAAGACGAGATAGTTAATTAATTCACGTGAAAAAAGGTTTTAGCCTTACCAGTTTATTTCTTTCCTAAGAAAAAAGCTATACAGAATTCTCGAGAAAATAGTGCCTAGATGCCGCAACCCCTACTTTTATGAAACGGGGGGGGGGGGGGGGAATGTTGGGGTGAATAAAATTTAAGATGAAAATGAATCCAAATGAGTATTATAGCAGCAGCATACGAATTATTGGTAACCAATATACGAGAAAAAAAAAAAAAAAAAAACAATCAAAACTGCGAAATAGAGCCAACAACGCCAAAACATACGTCTACACGTTACTTGTGTAAAACTTCATAGACGATGAAAAGTTGCTGAGAATTCCGCCATTCGACGTCGCTCGACATGCCTTCGAGCAACCGAACTCGGCATAGATTCGACTAAATAATCACTGCCGCTATTAACATTTATTAAGAAAAATCAATAATAGTAATAATATTTTAACGATCAAATATTTGATTTCAAGGTTTTAAAATTCATTGGTTCAGTTGAATTTTCCTGTTCGCCTTTAAATCTTTCAAATTTCATTTTTCATTATTTCAACCCTGCGGCCGACCTACAGCTATGGTTCCATACAAACTCCATAAGTGCCATAAGTGCATTAATTTGTGAACGGAAATTTCGGCTATTAGTTTAGCAAGAATTTAAGGTGACATGTGAGCAATTATGAATTCTACACCCTGATAATACCTTAACGCGAAGCACAGCTGAAAACATCGAAATATATTGCTGATCTTTACGATGTATTTGTGGGTTGGAATCACGCAAATGTTATTGTTGTGGAATTCACAGAGAGAGAATATAAATTTAATAGAGACCACGCAAATTTTGCCCATGTTTGCTCGCGGTGGCAACTTTTTTTTTTCTTTTTTTTTCGGGGTCTCAACAGAACACCGCAAACATGGACCATACTTTGACTAATGAGAAAAGTCGTTGAGGTTTTCGCCTGTTGAGATTGAAGCACCGAAATTCCACCAGTCAACGTATGGTCCATGGTCCATGTTAGATGGTGCTCCTTTATGCTCCCTGTGTGAATCGGACTGTTGAGCTCCAAAAAAAAGTCAGTCACCGCGCGCGCACGGCTAGTGCGTGGTCTCTATTATACATTTGTTGTCTCTGAATTCACAGCAGTTCGGGCGCTTTCCTAACCTGTGATGTGAAAACATTGGCCCAAACACTTTTTTGGGGCGCACAATCATCATGCATCATGAAACTGCCTCACCGTTTTATTTTTTTTTTTTTTTACTCTCTTTACGATGAATTAGGAGCGCTGTCAGTTTGAAGCGATGTCACGTCATATTAGATCTGATCCAGTGCATGCGTGAAGTGGTATCAAGTAAAAGTAAGGCAATGGGTTAAGCATTTTCGAGGACGTAAAATTCATGATCGCGAGAAGTTCTCATTAATTTCTTGGGTTAGTAGCAAAAATGTCCGTTCAAAAAGGGGCTCATGCGAAAACTAAATTAAACCGGAGTTCGTTTGGAATAACCAGAGGTCCTTCGGACGCCAATCGATACGACATATCGTATTACTAAAACAGTACATTCGACCCAAACAAATGTTCTATCTCGCTCAGCGCTCACTCTTCTGAAGTTTCCCGTGAGAAATAGAATCCTTCCAATGTTACTTTATATGCTTAGGGTGCATTAATTGCAAACGTTTACTAAATGACGCACTATGACTTTCAAAAGAAAGTTGGTCGAAAATGTGTCCTTTATTTGCAACGAAACTTTATATTTTTCATGAAGTACTTTAAAAGTCACTTGAAAAGGGGCTCTCTGGTTAGTCCTTAACAGCAGCGGCTCGTGCAATGTGGCAACAATGGATTTCCTCCATTTAAAACTGTGTAAAATAATCGATTACTTGGTGAGGCGTAGCGCCTCACCTAGTATCGACCTTTTTGCATGCGTTTAAATGGTAAAAGTGCACGGTTGCCAGATTGCACGAGCCGCCACTGGTCCTTAAACACTTGAAAACCGCTAAATTGTCTATAAAGATTGCCAAGATTTAAAGGAGTGAAAATTTCTACCAGGGTATACTTTTAAGAGGAGAAGTTTGCAACGGATGCGTTCTAATTTCAAGATCAACTCTATATTGTCTTTTTTTTAAGCGCAGACTGGACTTGGTGGTGGACTACACTAAACCGTTCACTTCAGAAATCACGAGCGCCCCCTGATTAAATTCATGGATTGAAAAGAAGCATTATGTAGGTTTTGTGGGTTTTTAGAGTTTCAGTTTTTTGGGCTAAAACCCTTGGGATTTTGTGCTGTAGCAAAACTAGGCAAAACACCCATATATTGTTCAATTTAAAAAAAGTACTCGCCAATCTGTAAATCTGGCACCACTGAATGAAAACGCTCTAAATATCAGGGAAAATGTGAAACAGCGATTAAACGTTAGCTCCCCTAAAAGTTGAGAAAGAAAAGCTGCGTAAAGGAAAAACGGTGAAAAATGAAGCGAATCTGAAGTCGTAAATGAACTTATCGCCTTTCTCTCCGTTCGCTGAGACATAATTCTGACGCAATCCTGAGGCTTAAGCCGTTCAAACGAAACTCGGCTCCGTTTATCTCACGCGCGGATTATTCGGCACAATGTATACAATTTCGGCGTAAGACCGCGCAGCTGCACTTTCGGCGCCGATTTGTGTGAGAGTTTATCGCGCTCAAACCGAACCGGAATTGAACCAAAATTGAACCGAAATTGAACCGAAATCAGAGGCTGGTGCAGCGATAAAGGGGTTCAAAATCAATTTATTTCAGTTTGCAACCCTGCCAAAAACACGGTATTCTTAGGACTTACATTAGTTCAAAACGTTTCTTGACTTTTCCCTGAAATATCCTCTACTTGAAAAATGCAATTTCAGATACATTGAGGATTGAAGGAAGATGAGGATTAACTGCGGAGGAATATTTGGGGAGAATGGGGTAAATGGGGAATTGTAGAATATATGGAGTATGGAACTGATTAAAGCCATTGAGTTAATGTTAAATTCATAAAAAGAGAATGTATACATTTTTAGGAACTTCAAAATCAAAGATTGGAAATGTTAGGATTTGGTAGAAATCTCAAGTTTGGTCCTGCAGATCAGCCTTGAAATCTCCTACAATTCTCAGCATTTACCATCTTGCATTTTTACATTTCCTCAAAAGATATCCAGTCCATTTCTATCATTTTAACATTTTCTCAATGTATTTAATCAAATCATAATCCAATCACTATCCCCACGTATACAACATTCTCCCAATTTTCTCCCTCCAATGATTAATCCCCATCCTATTTTAATCTATCATCATGTATTTCAAACGGCACTTTTCAAGTCAAGGAACGTATTGAAATTCGATCCAAAAGGGCAAAATCAGGATTTGCGACCATGTTTTTTCTGTCTAGATATATACCCATGGAAAATTTTCTACTCGCTACAGATTGTCAGAAAATACGCGCGAACAGTGATTCATCTCAGACTATTGCATAGTATGATAAAGGAAATGACTCTTCCGTGGGATTTTGTTACGGAAGGGCAGGCAGGCGTCGGTCTCATCGCACAATGGATCGAAATTTAATTTTTTTTTGGACATGAGAACTTCAAGTTTTTTTAAATTCTGTCCCCAAAATATGAGTAGAGATATTTTCTAATGGAAAACTGAAAATCTAACTTATTTCTAAAAGCTGTAAAATGTTTAATTTCACTCTGTATGTTTAAATTTGTGTATTTCATGGCTCCACTCTTCCAATTTATGTTCCTATGCGCGCAAATATCCAGAGAATCCTGTGTGTCGATCCACTGTGGGGTCATCTCCGGTTCTTCGAAAACCTCGAAGTTAAATCCGCTTTGTCAGCGATTTGCGTCGGGTCTTAATTCAGATGCGAGATTCACCGGACATTGAATATTCAGAGCTGCCGTTTTACGTATACTTAATAGCACTCTACAATCCACTGGTGGTTCTTCTGATTGAAGCAAAGATTACACACATCCATTGAGATTTATAACAATGGCGAATAGAAATACTCAAATCAGTGGTTTTGGTCTCAACCGTTTGAATCACCGATGGATTGCAGAATTTCATAGCATACATAAAAAAGCAGCGCTGAGGTTGTTGCGAGAATTATATAGGTTGAATCTGAGTCTGGTGCAAAAAGTAAGCCCCATGATTTTCGCAATTACCTCCATGAGATTTAGTTGGTGATTGAAAGGTGCAGCAATATGGAAGGGGTGGAAGGGGGGGGGGGAGGGTGATCGCTCAAAACTCAAAAATGTGGAAACTAATTACAACACGTGGTTATATTTTGTTGTGTGGTGTATGGTGCGCAGATTAGGTGTAATTTTTTTCTCTTTGATTTAACGTTCGGTCTTGCAGAGCGAACCAATGACCTGAAAATTGAAGGTTTAACTGCAGGTATACATACTGAAGTTCATTATTGAATACTTAACATTTTGCGGCTGTAATATGAAAATGTAAAGATTTTTTTATAGCATGGTAATTTTTTCTTTCTTTTTTTTCTGCTGCGTACTAGTTTGGTTTATCAAACAACGGGTGCACTGTGTGCATATTTGATGACTCCATGAACTGACGAATAATTCGCTCGGAACAATGGCATGAAAATCGAAACTCATCCAAGAGAAGTTATAGTCAGATAAAAACATTGCTTAGGCTTCCTAAAAGAAATTTATGTTAACATTTTTAAAATTATTTCCCCCCCCCCCCCCATCTCCATCTCTTGAGCCTATACTCCTAGCCACGAGTCTTTTAAATTGAAACATGCCGATATCCGCTTTGGTTTTGAGAAGGGGAAAATGCCAAATTTTTGTGCATGATGTTATATCTTATTTCTGAAGCTTTTCGGTGTACATTATCTTCAAAAAAAATATTGGGGGAGTTTAAAACATTTCCCGAGAAAGATAAAAATTACATTTTTTGGAACATTTCGACATCAACAAAGGGTGGGGTGTTTAGGAAGCCTTTTTCATCAAACTACTATCAGAGGAAAGTCGCAAAAATATGTACTAATCTAGACTGTAAATCTTCCAGTAAAGATAGTAGACAAACTCTCTGCCGAGAAAGGTTACCCTTAGGGATTGTTTTTTATTGGTTATTGCTGAAAAAGAATAGATATTGAGTTCAAAATTTTTTTTTTTTTTTTTTAAACATCGGGTCATTATAACGGTCACTATTGGTGCTAGATAAGACCATATCTATCCAGTTCCCATGGCTAAAGAGTGGCGAAGTAAACAATAGAAGTTCTCAAAAGAAACTCAAAGAGAGACAAAAAGGAAGAAAACTGTCCTCTGTATTTACTAAAAGACCACAGCTCACGTGGAGAATATTAACTTGAAACTAAGCTTAGAGATAAAGCAACATAATCTTTGCCAGATCTGGCGAAGGAATTTCCGGATGTATCGATCTACGAACGAAAAAAAAAAAAAATATTTTCATGGATAAGTTTTGGCAACGTTGACGCAATATTGGTGAAGGGTTGAAAAGAAGTTTCAAGATTGAAAATAAGTTCGAGAGCATACTGCAGATATGTCCCGAGGAGGACAAACTGATAATCGCGTCCCAGGATAAATACGTAGACAATCATCCCCAACCCCCTCTCCCAAGTCATGGTTTCCTGATGAAAAAAGAAAAAACGACTCTCAGATTTCATCATATTTGCCCTTAATTATTTTCGTTTATAATTTTAGGATGTCTCAAAAATTCTTCTTTCATATACTTAGATGGGTTCAACATAGGAATAAAATGCAATTTTGGGTTTTTTTATCTTTCTCGTTGATGATTTCCAAAGAAAATCACAGACTTAAAACTTAAAATTTAAATTTTTCACTTCCATTTAGATTCAAACACCGCCAGTTGCCAGCATTCGAGTTAAAAAATTTCCCACTCTTCAGAAAGAGTGATCAAAGTTGAACCTTTCGCGAAATATATGCAAAAAGGCTTTGATAATCCTCCTGTTCTTTCGGTAGGTACGTTATTTTGGAAATTAGCAAATCATAATCAAGATATTTCCACTTTTTTCTAGGTTAACAGGACACTCCGGTCCCACAAGACCGCGACGACGGGGTGCCAATTTTTACGACGCATTGACCCTGGAATCCCCTTTAAAAGGGAGAGACGCTCCAATACACCGATATTTCATCATCAACAAGCCGCCTTTGCAGAAGTGAATCGATGCATTGATGTATCAAAGTGGCGCGTCTGGAATCATGCGATGATGACCCAAATTCCCACAAATTTCCCAAAAATTTTAAAATTTTTTACGTTCACTAACGAGATCACCAGCAGAATAAGTCTTATTCCTGTGGCGTAATAAGGGGAGGAAGTTCTCGGGCTAATATGCTTTTTCTTCGCCTCCCACGCCTCGACGTCCCCTCTCCATAAACCCCAGCAAAGGCGCGAATCGCAATTAAAATATTCACACGCGACCGTTTGCCTCATTTTCACTTCATCCGCATTTTGTCCCCTTTTTTTTTCGCGCGACAAACGCGCAAAAAAGTATCCGCTGATTTTTTTCTTTCGGTTTACTCGTAATCTAATCAACGCAATTTCACAACGAGGAAAGGACAGTTTCCGTTTTGGGGTTCGTCATTTGCTCGGAGTTTTTTTACATTACCAGACTGATATGTGTTTGTGTATGCGCGGTAATTTCTAAGCGGTATTACTCTTTGAAAAGTTCCACGATAACGCAAGCGTGAGTTTAACACGCATATACAGGGTGCCCCAAAAATTCATAGTAGATAGTTATACCACTTATTTATCGGGTCAAAATGAGAACCCCCCCCCCCCCCCCCTATAAACAAAAGGTCCAAAAATGCCCTCCTCCGAGCTACAGCCCCAAATTTCTTTGAAAAAAAAAAAAAAAACAAAACAAAAGAATTGAGAAAAGTAACTACAGGACAAAGGGCGGATCAAAAGGAAAACATTGTAGGTGCTCGGAAAGATCGTGGTGGCCCTGAAAAGGGCCGTTTTCTAAAGGTGAGACGTCACGCCGGACGTGAGCTGAGGAAGTAGATCGTGTTGATTCCGTAATCTGGGCAGCGTGGCTAATTGTCCGACGGGTCTGGATTCCGAGCAGCATACTGAATCAGTGGGCAGCGGGCGCTGCTATTTGTATGGAACCGCTGCTAGCTCGCGCGCCAATCAGCGACGAGAGAAAGTGAAGTCGCTGGAGTGCGCGAGCTGATGTGTGAAAGTTCAAAGTTGCGCCGGGTGGCGCTGCTAGCGAGGTCGTGCGGGCGAGGCCGCCACAGTAGCCCCCTGCGAAGTGACGGAGTCAGGCCTCAGGCTATAAAAGGAACTGCGGACAAAAACATGTTAGAAAAAAAGGACTAGAATTCAGTAGGATGCATGGCTTCGATTTTTTATTGTTTGTTCGGCATAATGTCTATTGTTTTCGCACGCTGTTTTAAAAAAAATTTTGGGTTTTGTTAATAAAACCCGGTAGTTTTAATTCTTTTTTATTTCGGCAAGGACATGCCGTGTGGGTACAAGAATCGGCGAAGTTGTGGAAGCATATGCACAGGTTTTTGCATTTTCTGCATGTATCACAAAGTTTCGGATGGTGCCCCGGTTTGATTATGACTTGTATCATAGGAGGTGCATGATCGAGTTTTTGAGGTGGGACAAGGTGAAGTTGGTCTGAATAGACAAAAAAATGGTGCGGCCTTGATTTGATCCGAACAGAACAATTTGCTGGTCCAGGTGTTGTTAATTTGTTTTTGTTGAGGTGCCAACTCCAGTAATTGCAACACGCGAGTTGGGCAGGTGTGCATTTGAGATTGAATTGAGCTGCGTAATTGCTGGTCTGCGTTGCAAGTAAAGATGAGCTAGCAATCTGTTGGTGGGTTTTTCGGGGGGGATAAATCGACAGAAGGGGGAAGTGTTGGGGAAGTCGACTCTAAAGAGTGTCTATATTTGCAATAGGTGGGGGAAAAAGGAACAGGCCATGCCAACATTTTGGGAGGTTCAATTCTTCTTGGGGGGGAGAGAATTTTGCTTGAGGCAAAAATTCGCTTTAATATGGTTTTGTCAGATGGACGTGAATTGTAAGCTTTTGACATTGTAGCACCAGGAAGAATTGAATGAGTAGAATAATTGGTTTTTTTTTATATATAGGAAATTAGTTGACCTTGACGGTTCGAGGGATAATAAATTTTACTTGTCTGCCATACCGAGTTGTGTAAGTTGGAGAATTGGCAACCTTCTTTTTTAAGTTGTTGGTAGGAGTGATATCTGGCGGGACATTTAAAATGTACGCCGGTTTTAACCTGTCCAGGCTCACTTTTCTTCCTTTCCGTTTACTATATAGTGAAACATTTTCGTCTTTTGCCGTAATGTGATGTGGGCCAGTATATGGTGGGACGAGAGAGCCTCTTACAGTGTCGTCCCTCAAAAACACATGGGTACAAGTGGCAAGGTCCTTGAATACAAATGGATTTGTTTGGGCATGGCGTGTTCCAGCAACTGGTCGGAGAACGTTCATTTGGTTACGGAGTTGGATGACGAAATCTGAAGGATTTGCAATATTTTTTGGGGGGAAACCGTTAAGAATTCACCAGGTAGCGGAGTGGCTCTCCATAAACAAGCTCTGCCGACGAAGTTTTGAGGTCTTCCTTGAAAGATGTGCGAATTCCGAGCATGACTAAAGGTAGGGCCTGAACCCATGATAGACCAGGGTGGCACATGAGGGCGCCTTTCAGTTGTCTATGGAACCTTTCTATCATGCCATTAGAACATGGATGATAGAGTGGTGCGGTTTCGCTTAGTGCCCATAATTTTGCCGAGTTCCAGGAATAGATTTGACTCGAATTGTCGTCCTTGATCGGTCGAGATGGTGGCAGGGCATCCGAACCTGGAAATCCAACATAACAAAAGAGCTTCCGCAACTTCCTTGGCCGTGATGCCATAAAAAGGGTTGAGTTTCAGGCCAGCGTGTGAACCTGTCGATTGCTGTAAGGCAATAGCGGTAAGAATCGGCTAAAGGGAAAGGGGGGCCTATGAGGTCTATATGGATATGTTTGAATCTCTCTGTTGGTGTAGGAATGGTTCCTAGAGGAGAGTGGACATGGCGGGTAACTTTTGCTTTCTGACAAGCTTGGCATGATCGAGCCCAATCCCTGCAGTCTCTTTGAATGCTAGGCCAAACGAAACGAGATGTTAACAGTTTTGCTGTGGCTTTGATTCCGGGTGACTGAGGTCGTGTACTTGATTGAAAACTTGGCGGCGGAATAATAATGGGATGTATGGCCTTTTGTTTTCAGATTTGTCGCAAAAAATTTTTAAAGACGTTCCTGGAACTTTTACTTGCTCAAGTTGAAGCGAATTTTCAGAGGTTAGAAGTTCTTCAAGTTCTTTGTCATTTGTCTGCGCTTCGGCGAGTGATTTGAAATCGATGGCCTCTGGAGTGGAGATGGTCTCAATTCTCGAGAGAGCATCGGCGACGACATTAGAAGGACCGGATATGTATCTGATGTCCGTTGAGAATTGCGCAATGTATGACAAATGGTTAATTTGAACCGGTGGAAGTTTGTCTTTTTTTTGTTTGAAAGCGAACACTAACGGTTTGTGATCTGTGTAGATCGCAAAATTTAGACCTTCAAGTGAGTGTCTAAAATGCTGAATGGCGGCGTATACAGCGTAGAGTTCTCTGTAATACGGTGGCCAATCACGCTGTCTGGGTGTCAGTTTTCGAGAAAAAAAGCAAGTGGTTCCCCAAACGTCTTTTAAAATTGTTGTAAACTTGCACCAATGGAAGTGCCAGAGGCATCGGTGAAAAGACCTAAGGTAGCTTCCGGGTCAGGGTGGGCTAATAGTGTTGCCTGAGATAGACTTTCTTTGCATTTTTTTAACGATTCGGATAGTTCTGGAGTCCAATGAATCGGTTGATTGCCCTTGAGACCGGCCACTGCTGTGTTGAGGTCAGCCTGGTATTCAGCGGCGTTAGGTAGAAAATTTTTTAAAGTAATTTATCATACCTAGAAATCTCTTGAGACCTCGAGCAGTACTAGGTTGAGTAAAAGAAGTGAGGGATGTCACTCGATCTTTTGGTGCACTAGTGCCTTTGGCAGAAACTTCGTACCCCAAGAAAAATTTCTGATTTTTTGGGAAAAAAGAGCTTTTATTGATGTTGATTAGAATTCCATGTTCAACTAGGCGTTGGAAATTGTCCTAAGATGTGCTTCATGCTCTTCTTTGTTTTTAGACGCGATAAGAATGTCGTCTATATAGGGAAAACAAAAGTCCAGTCCGTGTAGGACTTCATCAATGAAGCGCTGGAATGTTTGCCCGCATTCCGTAATCCGAAACTCATGTATAAAAATTCAAAAAGTCCAAAAGGGTGGTAATAGCGGTTTTGGGTATGTCGTCAGGGTTTACGGGTATCTGAGTGTACGCTTTTACCAGGTCGATTTTAGAAAATACGGTGCATCCTTTTAGATTTTGCGTAAAATCATGAATGTGACGTATGGGATATTCGTCATGTGCAGTTCTCGCGTTTAGAGCTCTGTAGTCTCCGCATGGGCGCCAGTTGTTTTCTTTTTTGGGAACAAGGTGTAAAGGAGAAGACCATGAACTCTCTGACCTTCTTATAGTTCCTTCTTGTAACATGGCTTCAAATTCCGCTTTTGCAATGCGGTATCTGTCGGGCCCAAGGCGACGAGGTCGGCTGGTGACTGGTGGACCGTCTGTTGTTCTAATAAAATGTTGTGTCGAATGAAGCAATTTCCGAGGCGTACCGCAAGGTCGAGTAAGCTCAGGGAACTCGTTTAGCAAGCTACAATCCGACAAAGTAATCGCTGTGACACTAGGTTGACAGTATTTGCTGTTAGGCCGGCAGATTTGAGATTTGTCACGCCATCTATGAGCAAATTGTTCCGACAATCAGGCAATAAATGGAATTTTGCGAGAAAGTCTGAGCCGATAATGGGCGTGGCAACATCAGCAATGACGAATCGCCATGTGAAAGCGCGTCTGAGTCCTAAATTTAGAGTTAAAGGTAGGAACCCATAGGTGTGAATGCTTGTGCCGTTTGCCGCATTAAGCTGGTAGTTAGTGGCCTTGAATTTTTCGTGCAATAGTTTGCGCGGAAAACAACAAATATCGGAGCCAGTGTCGATTAAAAATTTTTGACCTAAGATTTTGTCTACTATGAATAGACGGTCTGACTTTTGGTTGTGGCAGCTAGTCGCCGCCTTTACTGGCTGCCTTGTGCATTTTTTGCAAAGTTGCATGGCTGACTACAACGTCTCGCCTCGTTGCCAAATTTGTCATGGTAGTAACAAAGTCCGTTTTTTTATTGTTGAATGATCGCGAATTTGATCTGTTTCTAAAACGAGGGTTAGGGTTTTGCTACGAGATCTAGAACGAAAGTAATTATTCTGTTTTTCTAAATTTTTTAAGCGAGTTAAGATCATGTCAAGAGTTTTTGCCATATTGTTCTGATCTTCGGTGGACCGTTAGATGCCGTTGAATAAACTGCGGGGGGATTGCGGTTGGCATGAGATGGTACTAGCATGGTTTCTAAGATCCGGTCAGCTATTTTAGCAAGTTGGATAATAGGAACTGTGTCTGGTTGACCTTGCAGTATAGTCTGACTAGGTTAGGTAACCGTTGAAGCCATAGTGTTTTCACTAGGTTGTCGTGTACAGCAGCTTTACCAGAAAGGCTTTGTAAATGGCGCAAAAATTGGGACGGTGTTTGATCGCCCAAGTCAACGTCTGACAAAAGTTGTCGGACTTTGGAAACGTCACTTTCCGACAAACGTTCGATAAGTGCGTTTTTAATAGTAGTATAAGGGTCTGTGGGTGGTGGTGAAGAGATTAAGTCTGCAATCTCTCGCGCCCAGCGTCCTTCGATTTTACCGACAACATGGCCATATTTTGGGAATTTCGGAATCATAGATGAATGGAAAAAAGAGCCTCAATTTGTGAAAACCACAAGTCAGGTCTGTCAGGAATGAAAGAGGGTAATTGATATTATTCGAATGGTCGAAGTTAGAAATGGTTGGCTGACGGTCAGTGAGTTGAGTTGTGCTAGCGCTTTGATCCTCGAGCTTTTGCACTTGGGCTTGCATAGCCATCAGTTGCTGCTCGAGAACTTTGTTGCGCTGCTTCACGTGACTGAAAGCATTTTTATCTCTTCCAGTGTGGCGACGGTTTTTGCGGTATCATCTGCTGGCATGGTTGATGCTCTTGTAATTCTTCTGTTCTGCTTGACTGGCGAATGGATCATATCCTGGGGAAATCAGATCACGTCGAGGTCACCAATTGTAGGTGCTCGGAAAGATCGTGGTGGCCCTGAAAAGGGCCGTTTTCTAAAGGTGAGACGTCACGCCGGACGTGAGCTGAGGAAGTAGATCGTGTTGATTCCGTAATCTGGGCAGCGTGGCTAATTGTCCGACGGGTCTGGGTTCCGAGCAGCATACTGAATCAGTGGGCAGCGGGCGCTGCTATTTGTATGGAACCGCTGCTAGCTCGCGCGCCAATCAGCGACGAGAGAAAGTGAAGTCGCTGGAGTGCGCGAGCTGATGTGTGAAAGTTCAAAGTTGCGCCGGAGTGGCGCTGCTAGCGAGGTCGTGCGGGGGAGGCCGCCACAACATTATGATTTTGGTGGTTTTTTTTTTTTTTTTTTTTTTTTTTTTTTTTTTTTTCGCAAGACGAACGGCAAAGCGAGTGAAATCGATTTTTTGCCGAAAGCGCATAGCCCCAAATTTAGCTTTAATTCACAGGCGCGCGCTGCATCGTGTGCCACCCAGCGATCGACTTGACGCGCCACTGAAACAGCGCAATTGGGCTGTACGCTCCCGGGAAAAAACTCATTTGACTCGCTTTCTGTGCGTAGTACGAAAAAAATATTAAAAATCAAAGTTATTCCTTCTGATTCGCTCCACTGTAGATCCTGTAGTTTTTTTTCTGAATACTCACAGGGCACTAAAAATTTTTCCCAAATTTTAAAAATTGAACTCCCGCTCAAATCCCCCTTTTTCGACCCTTTTCACAAAATTTTAACCACAGAATTGGAAAGAGCACATTAATTTACCTCCAGACAAGTCAATTTTCAGCCATTTTCATCGAGATCCGTTATAGATAGATCTAAGAAAAAATCGTTTAAAAAAAAAAAAAAAAAAAAAAAAAAAAAAATCAGGCTGTGGCTCAGAGGGTGGCATTTTGGACACATATTCATAGGAAAAATAGTTTTATTTTGACCCCCAAAAAAACGTGCTGAAGATTTCTATTATGAATTTTGGGACACCCTGTATTTACAATTACAATCGATAGTTATTGTTGACACTGCGTGTGCCGTGCGAGTGTAAAATAGAAAAATCTACGAAAGATCTCAAAGACGGGGGGCCGTTTAGGTTGAAATGAAGTGACTCCCGTTCACAAAGTGCAAAGTTGAGAGAAAGAAAAGAGTAAAGTGATGTGAAACGTAAAAAATACGGCCAAAATTTGAAGGAGTCCGGAGGGTAACTCGCAGAGGGTCAGTTGTGAGAGTATTTTAAAACTGGGTTTGATTGTCAATGTGATGGGTCCAATGAGCTATAACTTTAGAGTGGCAGCGGGCTGGTCCACCTTGTGCCACACAGGGAAGAAGGAATCCCGGGAAAAAGCGGAATTTGGACGGCAGATTCCAAGGTTTGAGGTTAAATTTTGTAGGTCGTTCGGAATTTGGCGGGAATTTGGAACGGCAGATTCCAAGGTTTGAGGTTAAATTTTGAAGGCCGTTGCCGGCGATGCCCGAGTTTGTTTACGAAACGACCGGAAACAACCTACAAAACTTAACCTCAAAATCGATTTTTACGGCAAGATGGCGGCGCCCTAGGTGACAACAATGAACCAGCGGAACGTTCCTTGATGTGCCACTCTAAAGTTACAGCTCATTGGATGGGTCTGTGGCAAAGTTTTGCTCCAGCGCGTTGTGAAGGGTCGACTCATCAGTAAGATTAGGAGAGTATCACATTGAAAGCATTGAAAATACTCAAAATCTACTCAATAACCCAGTATATACGTTTAAAATAATTCATAGAGATAGCTGTCGAAAGAGTGGCGGGTCACAATGGGAAGTCCTATTAAATTGCAGCTTTCTCTTTTCTCAAGGTGATTCTAGGAAAAACTTTTCAAGATTTCGATCCGATAGACAGTGCTACAAGTAACTTTCGGGGCAATTTATGTTTTTGGCACTTTAAATTAAAAACAACTATAAAACGGACGATAACCGTTCACAGTGCAGTGGCTCGCATCGTTCGCAAAACTCCATAGATTCTGAGAGAGCTACTGCGCAAACATAAAAATAAAAGACGGTTAATGTTCGAATAGACAATTTTAGTGCGAAGTCAAAGATTAGCCAACAATGCACTCAACGGCCGCTATCTTAAAAATGATACAAAATTAGAAAAATATAAGTAAAAATGAGTAAATTCAAGACATCATTTTCCTCCGAAAAATCCTGATCGAACCAACCCAAAATGGGAGAGTGGTATTCTAATCTGAAGTTATACCAACGTTTTAAAAGCAAGAATTAAATTATTACAGCTATTAATTTATTAATACGTAAGTTTAGAAGGAATATACTGCCAGGAGGTTCCAAAGATTATACTTTTTGTTAGAGCGACTCCGCCTTCATATCTGGAAAAAGCGAGCCACACTCATATGAAATGAATGCACTACTCATTTCCCTGCATAAATTATATGAACCCCACAGGCGGAAACTATCGAAAGCGAACGCTTCATTTACACAGTAAAATGCGCTTGCCAAAATTAATTAAATTTACCCCCGCGAACGGAAATTTTCGAATGCTATGGTATATTTCCCCGGGAGAGTTACCCTTGAAAAACGTATATTTACCCCACACCAGACGCGACGCATGTGTGGAATTTTTCATTCGCATTGAAAAGACCATTCACGTTTTCACATGCATTGAAGCTCCTTTTAGAAGTGGAGGGGAAGCGGAGCTCAATGGATAATCTTTGGCGATTTTCAGTTTCCCTTCCTTCAAATCAAAACGAAACTTGCCAGAGACCTTCACCTTCAAGTGATGATCTTACAGCGCATTTTCTTCCCATTCCATAATTTCTCATGAGAAATAACAAACAAGTTATGACTATAGTATAGAAGGATTTCCTAGCTGGAACGTAATAAACAGTACCAATCAATACCGTCCATTTTGAAGATACTACGGAGACAGTCGTGCCCATGATGGAACATGTTCTACGGACATTTCATAAGAGCTATATTTGTTTGCCTCCTATTTTTTTAAACTGAAATCAAAAGTTGGGATCTATAAATTTGTAATTGGTTTGAAATGAAGGAGGGAGTGTTTCAGAGTGGTTCTATAAACACAGAAATCAACATGACTGCATCTTTTGGAAGGATTTGCACGCGATAAAGAAACCAACACATGACAGAAATAAGTCAAATTTTCTCACCATGCGGATATTTGTACTAAAGTTATGCGTCAAGATATTCAGGCTAAAGCACTTCGTTTTTCGTTTAAAAACCCACCAATTGAGGATCGTGCGATTTGGCAACACGGAGGAAAATTGCTGTTGCCAGATTGCACGAGCCGCCACTGAAACCCACTAAATTATTTACCTACAAATGTTTTTTTTTTTTTTTTTTTTTTTTTAAGAATAAAAAATAAGAGGCCAACAGTTCATGCTGCCTCACCTTGCAAAAGGACTGACAACATGGCGTCCCGTCACCTCTCTATATACATTTAGTTTGCAGCTCGTTGGAAATAACGTTGGAAAAAATTCCAAAGATTACAGTCGAGCTCCGCGCCTCCCCTTGTGGAACGAGATCTACCTACATTACCTACGATCGAAGACTCGTGTCTTATTGGAGGGTGGGAATGCAGCTGGAAGCAGCTCAATTTGCCGAATTGAATGTTTGCGAATCGAAAGTGGACGACAGTGATAGAATGTGCACGGTGTACTTACATATCACAATCATAGACGCTGGGATATACAATAGCATCGTTTGCGGGAAACGAAAGAGGAGATTCCCACTAAAGGGAACTCGAATTCGTTTACTGAAGCGTAGACTTACAGCGCGTAATGCGAGTATGTTATGAGAGGTTGGATTTATGAAGGTGAACCGGGGATACCGATACCGCAATAAGTGCTTTGTATAGAACGTTGCCAGCTAAAGAAATTTCTGAAGGAACGGTATTTGTGAAGCATTCAGTACAACAAGGATTCGGAGCCAGAGCCATCCTTGAAATTGAAATTGAGGACTGAAAGGGCCGATGTGACAAAAATCGGTTTTGAGAAATCGCGTATGATGTTTTATAAGCAAGGTATCTCCGATTGTTTTAAAGTGAAATATAAATGAAATAAAAAGGAAAAAACCCTCAGCTTTCATATTTAAAGTTATTTCCCTAAAATTACTTTCCAAAAAAAGTTACGGTCATTTTAAAAAAGTGTAACATCCGCCCTTTTGGCAGAGAACGACTTTTATTAAAAAAAATCTTCCAATGAGAAAGGCGGAAAAAAATATCAAATGAAAAGTTCCTAAATTAGCATGACATACAAAATAAACAATATATTTAATGATATACCAAAGCTTTTAAGGTAAAAAAAATAATAAATAAATAAAAAAAAAAAATAAATAAATAAAAAATAAAACAAAAAACTATATTTTGATGATTAATGGGAACTAAAAGATTTCTTTCGCAGGTACTCGTGCATCGAACGTTTCTATAGTTTTTCTTTCGTGGTTGACCTTGCCACGCTGTTGAGTAAGGTATAGAGCGTACTTACATGCACCACTTTCCCCTCACCCGTGTGTACTATTTTATCTACGGGGACTGTGCAGATTTAATTACGAAATTTGATATAGTATATTTTAGGATTATCAAAATAGCCGTTTGATGCCAAAAGGGCGGTTGTTCAACATCCGCACTCTTGAGGGAAATAGTCCTCAATTTGTGTCTGTCACGGAAGAAAACCATAAATAAATACTTCGAGATCTGTACTTTATCGTTCAAAACCCGATCTCAGGTCTTCTCTCACACTCTCACAGTCAGAAATAGATTTCAAAGATTACAGTTCGAATTGTTGCTTACGGGAACTCTGAGCTGGAACTGCTACCAAAAATACCTACCTCTAACGAGCTCACATGGCAGTAATTCAAAATTTAATCTTCGGAAATAATTTCTGACTAATCAAGAACATCTGAAATCAGTTCGCAAGAACAATGATGTGCTGATCTTGAAATATTTTTTTTTTGTGATTTTCTGCTGTGAAAATATACAAAATACAGTAAAATTTATCATGAATGTGAATGTATCATATTAAAATCAATGTATGCACCGGTCTATTGAAGCGTTTTGGTCAATTTTTGATAGTATGATTCCAATGAGCAATAACTTTAGTGGCACATCAAGGAATGTTCCGCTTGTTCATTGTTGTCACCTAGGGCGCCGCC
Organism: Trialeurodes vaporariorum; assembly: GCA_011764245.1. Classification (NCBI taxonomy): domain Eukaryota; kingdom Metazoa; phylum Arthropoda; class Insecta; order Hemiptera; family Aleyrodidae; genus Trialeurodes; species Trialeurodes vaporariorum. The sequence continues at coordinate 53,860,178 of VMOF01000388.1, read as the reverse complement.
ATCTAGCCGTAAAAATCGATTTTGAGGTTAAATTTTGTAGGTCGTTTCCGGTCGTTCCGTAGACAAACTCGGGCATCGCCGGAAACGACCTACAAAACTTAACCTCAAACCTTGGAATCTGCCGTCCAAATTCCGCTTTTTCCCGGGATTCCTTCTACCCCGTTCGGCACAAGGTGGACCACCCGCTGCCACTCTAAAGTTATAGCTCATTGTATAATTCAGATAGAAGAGGTTAGGAAATTCTTCATGTGTAAACATTGATGTAAACAAAGAAGGCTTATCCCATCTGTTCCATTTAGTCTCCTGCGGCCGCTGGCGCTGATGGATCGATGGGTTTCGGATGGAATCCATCGGGCTTCGTTGGAATTGAGAGAAACGGTTTGATGGACAATTCTCGCGCTGGATCGATGGGCATCGGATGGGAAAAGGGACGGGACTAGTTTTATTGGCTGAAGACAGTTCTAGGTGTAAACTAGCTGTAAGAAGGCAAACTTTATATACGAAAAGAAAGGAAAAAACAAAGAAAAAAAAACCTACTCAAGCACGCGTGCTTCTGCTGGATAGCTCAAGGATTTGTAAACGCTCAAACGCCTCAAGAAATGAATAAGAAACATAAATACTTTTAAATATTCTGTTTCGGTGACCAGTTGCTTCCATAATCGATGCGGCAACATTCAACATTTCACTCCCACGGTGCCATCAAATTTTGTGTATCATCTGTTACGCCCCCTCCCCCGCACTTCTAACCACCACCACGCCTACCCACGCAACCGCGCAGTCATTACAGCTGATTTTTTCAGATTTTCAGTATCTTTCTAAAGACTTTCTGCAATACATGCAGCACCTGTATTTTCAAAACTTCTTCGGTAACTTAAACTGTATAACAATAAACTGATATGCTCTGGAAAATTCCTGATTGAAAATTCTATAGACCTTTCTAAAAATTTAACAACAGCAACTAAAAAAAATAAGTTTGCAATTTTTTGGAGAAAATTGCAATACAACTCTGGCTGAAATAGATGCAGGATGGAATTCATTCTCACACAGAATTACAGCCGCAGTTTATATATACTTTAACTAGACAACCGTATACGTATGAGTGCAGTGAAAATTCATTTTGTTTGCACTATGCGCCCATTCTATATTTACAATCGAAGTGCACGTTCGTAAACAAAGCGACTTCACACACTATCGAGGGTTTGTCGGACTTCGTGGGGGTGGGAAGTGGCGGGGGAGGGGCGGGTTAGAGCGGGGGCGGGTTGGAGCGGGGGGAGGGGGGAGGGGGGAGAGTAAATACCGCGAATACATTTTGGGGCTTATGGCTAACGTCAGTTTTGAGCTATGAGTTTTCATATACGGAACGAATTCATGCATTCGACGAATGTCAATAGAATTTGCTGCTTCATTTGGTGAAATCAATAAAAGTGTGCTGATTGAACATACATATCGATCAACATCGGACAATCCCATCTCTATCACCCCCCTCCCCCTTGAAAAATGTCTGAAAACCCCTGCAGCAACATGATGCTATTATTTAAAAATTGCTTGAAATGAAAGGCTGGGTTTTTACCGGTTATAACACCGCAGGCAAAGTTGCAGAGGCGAAGTGTTTGACTGGACAAATAAAACCCCCCATGCACTTGTTGAATAATGAAAAGCTACAAGACCAGCGTTCAATCAAGCATAACTCACTTTTCACTAAAATATGTCATTGCACCAGCGGTAAAACGTCTGTTGCTCACTTTTGCTACAACAATATGGCACATTGATTTCAAGGTAAAATTCCTTAAGAATAAAGATATACGTATGTTAAAAACTATGAAAATCTTTTCATTACCTTAGGTATAATCACTACTATATATTTTGAACAACCCGCGCTACATTTTGAACTATTTTCACGACACACTTACAACTACATAGACGGAACCACAGTGTTTATGTATTACAATATTACATGATCGTAAAAACACAAATTCTATGATTTTTCAGTTAAACGCATAAAATGTTGCGGCTAGACATTTACTGTCCGACCTTTTCTGGTATTCCAAAAAGATGTCAAAATAATACAAGAGTTGAATGCATCTAACCGAAACATACTAAGTTATTTGTGTAAGTTGTGTTAATTTTTTTATGAACGCGGGGGTACCATCAATGTATACAGCTGCACACAAAAAAAAAAAAAAAAAAAAAAAAAACGATAGTCATAAAGCAAATTCTAGTGATAATATCAGAAGCACAACGATATGTGAACGGTGATAGAAAGTTTTGTACTTCCACCAGAAAATTCTGGTGTTGATACCAGAATATAGTCATAGAACTAGAATTTCCAAAAAAATTTCAAAAACTATGGTACAAACTCTAGAACTCTGGTAATTGTACTATCCCTTACATAGGTTCACATATTTTTCATGCTGCTGGTAATCTTTTTTTTTTTTTCAGTGTGTGTATCCGTGAAAATAGTTTGTAGTGTAGCGCGGGTTGTTTAGAATGGAAGTATAATTGATAAAATTAATAAGTAGATTTTGAAAGTTATTTTGTGTTGTTGATGTTAAGTTATTTTTGCGGAATTTCAATTTCCCAAAACAATTAATGTAGCAAAATTACAAAACAAGACCTGTTGCCAGGTATTTTTAAAATGACCAAATAAATACTTTTCATATTATTGCAGTCTTGAATTATTAATGGATCTGTTCGGAACTTTGGTCACACCAGTTTAAGCGACACCGCCTATACTTACAGAGGTAAAATGAAACAAAGATATGATGTTGAGGGTACAAGTATTCAAAATTTAAAAAACCCGCACTCCTACGTTTGATACGTATATCGAATGTTTTTACTCCAGGGGTTTTTCAAAGTTTTTATAACATTATATTTTGTTTTAACCTTGTATTTTATTGATGTGAATATGTTTAAACGATCAAGCAATTTCATTATTGTTTTTTAAAAGTTATTTTTTCTTTCTCAACAATAAACTCGTTTTTACCAAATTGGGCATGGGCCGGTCCTCAATTCCCCGCGCACGGCATTGATTTGATGTTTCGCTCAAAGTATCGACAGTTCGAGTTGGCGGCATTATTTTACATTTAAACTAATTTTGTAGTGTGCAATTATAGTTGCGGCTCGTTTAATGTGGCAACAATGGATTCTCTCCACTCAAAACTACGTAAAAATATAGTCGAGCCATTAGTATGGCACTGCGCCTCATCTATAGTATCGATCTTTTTGCGTAGATTTAATTGGCAAAAGAGCACAGTTGCCGGAATGCACGAGCCGCCACTGGCCGTCAATCCGGCATCGTTGCATTTCGTCCATTAAAACTCACGGTGAAGGTCAAATTTGAAAGTGCTGACTGCGTAACCAGTCGTTTGATCCTCTTCTAGGTTAAAAGGATAAAATGCAGCCAGTGGCGAAGCGTGCAATTTGGCAACGTTGTAATGATTCCATTTAAACTCATGAAAAATATCGAACTATTGGATGTTTGGTAAACACCTTCGCATTCGATTTTTTACATGGGTTTAAATGTACAAAATGCAACGTTGCCAATTTGCACGCTACGCCACTGAATGCAGCGTTTCCAGATTACACGCTCCGCCAAAGATTCCGACTCGGAAACTCTCTCTTCGTATGAAGCTGATGATGTATACATGTATGAGACATATTTTATCAGTAACAGAGCCCGGTCACTTTATTACATACAATCGTGTCATTTTATTACGTACAATCAGCTGGGTGCCCGCCATCTTAGATTTCAATTGTTTCGTGACCAGGTTACGGTTTTCGAAACCTATACTTACCTACAGCAAGGTGGATCACGAATTCGTGACCAGCATCGCGAACTTGCACCGATGTTCACAATCAAAAGCGCGATAGTAACCAAATGACTTCATCGTAATGGGTTCTTCATTTTACATACTATTTTCATCAGTTACAACGCAACTCGCATTGCACAGCCTTACACGCAGAAAAAAGTTAATTTTTTTATACATATGGACTATAAAGAAAATTCTTTCAAAATTACTGGAATTCTCAATAATTCTAGTAATTGAAAAGCTTCCTTTGGAATTCCCGGTATTCTGATTGGTCCAATAACGTTCTGATAATGGATTTGTTGGAAATTTTTATTACAGGCTTAGTCAATTCGGATGTACAACCCTGCACTAAAAAATCACGAAATCCACTCCAAAACTCATGAAATGCTTTCAAACGCGAGATCGCAATGGCGGTGATCGCCACCTAAATCTTACGGCAGTTGTATGCTTCTTCTTCTTCTTGTGCGGTGTCGCGAGAGCACCTCGTAAGAACGGAGCTGAATGAGATAGGGAAACTCAATAAAGACAGCGACACAATCACCGCCACTACGATCTCGCGTTTGAAAACATATTACGGGTTTCAAAGTGGATTTCGTGATTTTTTAGAGAGCGTGTCGGCTTTTTCGCAGGGTTGTACATCCGAATTGACTAAGCCTGTAGCAAATATTTCCAACAAATCCATTATCAACACGTTCTATTGGACCAATGAGAATACCAGGAATTCCAAAGGAAATTCCTTTTCAATTACGAGAATTATTGAGAATATTCCAGTAATTTTGAAAGAATTTTCTTTTCAGCATCTGAAATGAAGAACCAAAGACGTCATCTGCATTGGAGCAAGTAAGCGATGCTGTTTAGTTTGGCAAAAAAAAAATGCTCAAGTAATTTACATTCAAACATAAGAGAAAAGTGTATAGGTATCTTTTTCCACCGAAAGTGGCATCACTGTAATTTAAGTGTGCATACTCATTGAGCAAGCAGCAAGTATGCATGGTACTTACAGCGGGTAATGTTGCGGTTACCTACTTTAGGTTTCTTTCAGTCTACAGTGACTTTCTTGATTATTAACTCTTCCATGCCCCGTATTGCGTTTCAGGAACTCCTGTCGAGTTTTCTTAAGCAAAATGTCAAGCGTCAAATGCATATCTCTGTTATAGAGTGTCCCTTGATGGAAGTTTTGCTAAGGAGTACCAGAGATAACTAAGCCTAAAGAGATACAGCGTAACGGTCCGAAGTTTATTCCTAATTTTTTCGACTTTTGCGAGAATTTGGCAATTTTCGTCATAGAGAATGTGAACTGATGTTAAGAACATTTCGAACCAAATAGGTTGCAAAAATTTTGCTTCAGATCGATGAAAAGTGGATAAAATAGTTTAGCGCCGATCGTGATACAAACGGGCATATGCAGCGCTGAGATCCTCCCGCTACGATTGAGTTTTTAGTGGATGAACACCAGCGACCCAGCGTACGCCCTGCTGCATTCAGAGCTAGCAACACTTCGGTTCCATATATCTTGGGCTGATAGTCATCTCTGGGGAGTATCGACATCAGTGGCGACTCGTGCAATTTAGCAAAATTGTTTCCCCCCAATTTAAGTCTATAGGAGACAGTCGATTGCAGGTGAAGCGCAGCTGCACTATCGAATCGATTGTTTTGCATTGAATCAAATAGAGAGAAAACATTGTTACCGAATTGCACGAGTCACCGCTGATCGACACGACACTCATGCGCAGTGGCGGATCCAGACAAATTTTCTGGGGGGGGGGGGGGGGGCGGCACGCCTGCGAAATTTTGAAATTAGAAGCGTCGTCGGTGGAAGCAATTTCGGGCTATTTTCTATAGGAAGAAGGCAAAATTTGAGGCTTCTGGGCCGCCCCCCACCGTGGCTCCGCCACTGATCATGCGGAGCTGCGCAAGGATTGGACAAATTAACATTGGAAAGATAGCGATTCAACTCCTTTGGTCTCCCATAAATCGCCACTCGACGGCGTCGTCGATGGAGCTGCCCGTATATTGAATTAACAGCCAATTAGAACTCGTTCAGCTCTTGTCGGTACTCCTTAAAATATGTCCATCGAAGGCGGAATCTAATTTCTCTCATAAGAAACGTTTCATACACATTTTACCTTTCGTGTTGCTGTTTCGTTATTAGCGTGCCGTACCCAGTGGTGGATCCAGCCCTCGCGAACGGGGGGGCGAATTTTGGATTTTCGCCCCTGAATGACCCCCCTTTCTTGTTTTCGCTCTTGCTTTCAACCTTCCTCTCCCCTCTTTTCCTACTTTTCGGGCCGAACGGAAGGGGCGATCGCTCCCCTCGTCCCCCCCCTGTATCCGCCAACGGCCGTACCAACTATAGAAGCTTTTTGAAATCGTTTTTCTCATATGAGTAAAAAATTTTGTTGGTTCAGTTTCCCTAATGGTTACCTTTCCTTACATTTTCCTTTCCCACATCTTTCTTAACCGCCCATTAAATTGGCGTAAGCAAGTGTATCACAACTTTCTACATGCTGAGGAAAGAGAGTCATCATAGAGAAAGCTGCAGTTAGATGGGACTCCCTCACTGTCACCCACTCATTTGACCGTCATCTTTGAACTTTGTTCACCTCGTTAATTGAGTTTGTGAGTGAATTTTGAGACTTTTCGATGCTTTCAGTGTCATTTTCTTGCAATTTTTCACGAAAATCGACCGTCCGTTGAGCTGTAGCAAAATTTTGCAACAGACCCATTAATTACAGTAAATTTTCCGTTTGTTTAGCAACGACAAGTTCCACTATCCTTTGCGCTTGAGTCAATTTCGACGTGAATTACTATTCCCTTAATGATAAAGACGCAACAATAACGAAAAGTCGTATACGCTCCGAGAAATCGCATGTTCCGTTTCGGAAAAAACCCTCGCACTACTACTAAATATGCAAATGAATAAGCATATTAATTCCAATCCACTTTCAAAATCCGTAATCCCTGACAAAGTTGGAGGAGTGGTAGGGAAAAGAAAGGAAGAGAGAGAATTAGAGAGAGTGAGCTGAGAGGAGGGAAGTCGGGGCGAGAGATTTGTGACAAACTTCAGACTCGAAACAATCTGTCTTGATATACAACAAACAAGAGGTTGGAAATGTGTTACCAGATCGGAGCACTTTTTCACACGCAAATGTTTTTATCTATATTTCTTTTTTTTTTCCTCTCCCGAGTCTAATGACATTTATATGAGTTCGCATTTCGAGGCGGGGAGAAAAATAGAAAAGGAGCTCGCGTCTAAATGTCTGATGCGGCTGTTGTAAAACGTGCGCGTTGTTAACCGATATAAACAAAAAGGGCGGTATGGTTTGGGGGGGGGGTGTTGAAGAGATTTTTTGATGATAGATAAATTCAGGACACATAAATCTCTGTCAGTTGAATCGTGGTGATTCTAAATTAAATTATATGGTTTCGGTAAAATCAGGAAAAGCTAGGGGCTCAAAGGCAACAGGGAAGAATTAAGGACAATTGGAATCGAATGCAAAGGCGGATCCAGCAATCCGCGCGGCAAATGTAGATAGCTCCCACATGAATGCATGAGAAATAATCGATTAGTAAAAGGGCCATGGCCCCCTCAGGAATCAATTGTTTCCCATATGTTCAAATGGGATGAATTCGTGGTTGCCAAATTGCTGGACCCCCCCCCCCCTGATCGGATGAGAAGTGCCCTTACGCGGATGCTCTTACCCTGAAGTAGGTACTGTTCTGAGATATAAATGTATTTAAAAAAAAAAAAAAAAAAATGATGCCTAAATGAACAGACAAAAGTTCACCCCTTGTTTGTATTGAAGGTTTTTACGCGCATTTACTTTCATTGGTTGCCTTGCCATCGATTTAAAAAAAATTATAAGAACTTACAAAATTCACCGTCTGGCATTTTACTGCTAGACAGCTAATCTTACGAAAATTCATTGTGGGGGGGGGGGGGGGATCAAGGAGGTGAGGAAGAAAATGTACATTTTCTAGAAAGTATGTAGAAGAGTGCGATAGCCAGACACCTTCGAGGAAGTTGAACACAACTCAGTTTGAAAATTCATCAAATAGGTCTTGTTCAAATGAGTGGGAGTGAGATGGAGAACTGTGTAACTCTTTCTCATTCGTAATCTTTCTAAAAAGAGGTAAACAATTAAAGGCGACCTTTGCTAAATTTCGTTAGATTTAAATTTGGTTCAAACGAATTCAGATAAGCCTCTGGGGGATATCCTACGCACCTTTTTTTACGGAACTTATTGAAGCATTTGATGACAAATACAAGAGAAATTGCGACTCGCACTTGATGATTGAACAGTTGGTGGTCTGTCAAGCAGTCGCGGCGCGTACATTCGTACAATCTGGCAACGTTACATTCAGTCCATTAAAAAAGTCATGAGAAAGTCCGAAATATTAAGGCTGCATATAGAGCACACTCCATCGAATAGATATTTTACATGGGTCTAAATGCACACAAAATGACGTCAGATGATTGAATGCGCCGTAACTGCCGTCAAGACATCAAATCAAAAGAAAACTTATAAATAAGAACTACAAATTCAGCATTTGATATGATAAACTTTAATATTATTGGAATTATAATCGATGATCAAATCATAATCAATCACAATTCGATGTCATTTGAAAAAATTAGAATTTTCTCAGGCATTGGGTTTAACTTTCAAGGCGTTGTGTTGGATATTACGAAACAGCTTGGCAAAAATCTTGGCTCGAATCAAATATCTTGTTCAATTCGATGCCTGTATTAGCACGATGCTTTCATGATTATAAAGGCCTTAACATCCAAATCGAAAACACCGCATTACTGATATGCAATGTTGCCACATGAACTGCAAACCCAACGAAGAAAAAAAATTAATGAAAATTAGAGTTGCAAAGGAAAGGCTGCGCTACAGTTTCGCACAAGTACGGTTTCGCACAGTTTTTCTGAATTTCACTTTCGCACAGTTTTGTTTCGCACACTTTCTTCCGCTGCACAATTTGGCAACTGCGCCTTTGGAAATCCGAATTATTGCTTACCTGATAGCATCTCCGACTCCGCTCGATCACAGCAGATAACGGCAAGTAACCCTGTTTATGTGTAAACACCTCATTAATCAGTAGATCTGATCGTGCATGAACCTTTTGAATGTCAGTGTCCTCTTGTCGGTTTCGCCAGTACGTGTTATATCGTTTTCCGCGTCTTTTTAAATACGTGTTTTTACTATAAAGGTGCTAGTTTTTATTGGTTTTAATATAGTTTTAACTTGGGTTTGCCTTCATTCTGGCTGAAAATTTATCTAGTTTTTTTTAAGTAATTTTAATTCAATTTTAAAATGAGTATCAATTTTACCATTGTGAAAAATAACCGTGATAAAGATAGTGTTCTTCATGAGGGTTTCATGTACTACAAATTCCGTACTCAAAAAAAAGTGTAGTGTGGAGATGTGCAGAGGATCATAAGTGTTGTGCATCTGTGTGGACGGATAACTCAGTGTCACGTATTATCAAGAAAAGTGAAGCAGTACATGAGCACGAATGCTTAAGCAAGAAAAAAATCCAAAAAAACCAGATTCGTAGCACCGTGAAAAGGAAAGCAACAGAAGATGTACACATAGAACCTGCAAAAATATTAAGGCAAGTACTGCATGACAACGACAACGAACTGACGTTTTCCGATCTGCCAGCACTAAGACTAGCTGCTTACCGCTCACGGAAAAAAATTGCACCAAAGGCTCCTGCAAGTATTGAAGAAGCACTAGATCAAATGAAATCTATAAGTATGTCAACCGACGAGACAGGAGAAAAAATTTTCGTCGATACAGATAATAAAATAGTGGCCGTTACATGCATTGAAAATATCGAATTTCTGACGAAGCACAGTAAGAATATTCTGGCTGATGGCACGTTTACATACGCGCCGCGTTTTTTTGCACAAACCTATACGATACATGTTTTTGCAAATGGTTTTTACATTCACGTTTGTACATTTTTTTTACCCTCAAAGTTCACGGCCACTTACGTAGCCATGTGGCTGCTCCTTAAAAAAATTTCCCTCGAAATTACGGGTTGCGAGCTATTTATATCGTTACTTTTGCTTGATTTTGAAAGAGGAGCCCATACAGCCGCTAAAATCGTTTTTCCTTGCGTGCAGTTAAAAGCCTGCAAGTTCCATCTGGGCCAATGTTGGTGGAGGCGTATTTATGGAGTGGCCAAGTTACGTCTCGCATACTATTCAACAACAACTACAGCCAACCAAGATTTACAACAAATAAAATTTTGGCTGACATTATTTTTTTCACTCTCTTACTTAAAACCCGATGATGTTGTATCCGCTTTTAATACACTGGAGTCCATTGCTCCCCCGCACAACGAATGCAAGAAATTTGCGAACTATGTTCGGAAAAATTACATCGATTCATCAATTTATCCTCCGACTCTATGGGCATGCCCTCTAACCGAATCTCTGCTGACGACTACGAACGCTGTTGAAAGTTATAATAGCAAGCTCCAAATGGAATTCTATGCTTCACACCCAAACATACATGTCGTGGTAAATCGCATTTTCGAAAATCAAAGTTTAGTAGCTCTTAAAATTAAATCAGTGATGAATAACGAAACTTTCCAGAGGAGGCCGAAACAAATTCAATTGGAGGAAAATATCAAGGTTATCACCCACGCTCACTACACCTATAGATACATTAACACTCTCCAGTTCCTGAATGAAATTGGCGAAGAAAAGAAACTGTTTAATTTCCAAAAAACGAAGTTACGGAAGGAAAACGCCTGCGAGAACACCCCTGACGATGATCTGAACGACGACGTTTAATGGTGAGTCTTTTTCTTTAAAAAAATATTATTGCATCTAAAGTTATTTTAATATTGAAAATTGTCACTTTTAAATTTTTCAGTGAATGCTGCGAGAAGAGACTCGCAGTGTTGCCAAATCAACAATTAAATTAAGGAGGGCAAATAAAAGTGTGCGAAACTGAAATCGCGGGAAGTGTGCGAAAGTGACTACACTCCAAAAAGTGTGCGAAAGAGATAAGCTCCCAAAGGAAAGCATTTAAAAATGCGTGAAAAGTGTACCTAACACAAATTATATAATCGATCGATTCCAACTTCAATCATCATCCTTGGAACTCCTGCGTGTTATTGTTTTATTTTGATAAGTTTTCGACATAAATATCGGTTTCCGTATCTTTCACAACCTATTGTGAGGAATTGAAGATATTGAGACGTAAGATTTCGAACAGACACGTCGTCAGTGTTTACTGTTAATTTGTTTATGAAGTCAGCTGTGGTGACAGTCGGACATGATTATTTGAATGTGCCGCGCTTTTCCCGCGAAATATCGTGCACGTAGTGGAAAGATACAGGGGTGAATAGTGTCAAGTGTTTTTCGCAATTTGTGAGTTTATTACTGAATTGTGGTGTTTTCTGATGCTGAAACAGCAAGCACCGGTTGGTTGATGCATTGTCATTTTTACGGCTTTTTACATATGAATTAATACTTTAAAACGCTCCAGCCGAAGTGTGCAACATAACTCTTTCGATCTCTGTATGATAATTACCAAAGGTTTAAATGAGCAGAACGAAACGTTGCCAAATTATACACAACGATGATAAGGGTTACCGGCTGCCACATAATATTTAAAGCTGACCCCCCTAGGAGGCCCCCGGGCTGGGTGGTCCACAGATTATAAAAAAATGTCCCTTCGAAATAATGAGAATGGCGCAATTCGCGACGTTTCCTCTCTATCCGTTCAATAATTATTAAAGTCATATTATAAAGTTACAATTACTTTAGAGTCACCCTGTATGTTTGATCGTTCTGAAATTCAGAATGTCAATTTGAAGTAGTATTGAAATCATACTGAATGAAGTCATATTGCATTATTGGTTACATGAAAATAAATAACATCATTATAAGTCACACTGATATCAGTATAATGTCACAGAGACGGTAAACAACCTTCAGTCCTTCACTCATTAAGTCACCAATTCGCAGGAACCAGAATCAGGAGCTATATGGTCTACTTATGCTTATCGTTAGTTACGTTCTATTATTAGAATCAAGAGCAGGAGCTAAAACTGGAGAATGCCAGTGATCTAAAAGTCAAAACCATTCTCCTGACTTTCAACAACGAGAAATAAAACAAAACGTGTGAAGTTATGGCTGCATACTCAGCTACGTAATGACATAAATTACCATAAGTGTGTAGGTTTCATTTGCAACAAAGTAGCAAAACGGCGAAAGAGGTCTAATCGCCTGAGTTTTCCCATATATTCCATGAAAAGCTTATTCGAATATAGAATTCATGAAAAGTGCATGGTTATTTAAAATTCTTTAAAATTGTTCTCACAGCCTCTGCTTTCAAGCTGCAAAGAGTATTTACGTCACTCACAAATCGTTATGAAGAACTTTGAAGAGAACGGGTGGTTGACCTTTATTCTTTCTCCTCCTTCTCGGTCACTCTTCGGAGTTCTTCGTCAACTTAACTTAAACAAGTAGGACCAATCAGCCACAAGGTCCATCTGCAAATGGGGGGGGGGGTGGTGGTGGTGGTGGTTAGGAGGGAAAACTAGTTTTGATAATAGTCCGGTTTCGAAACACCTTAAACTGGTGATTGTGAATTGGTTCAAGCTAGTGACTCTCCGGTATCAATCGATTCATGTCTCAGATCTGAAACAGTGGTGTGATGCTCAATTTGGCGACGTTGCAATTCGTCCATACAAACCCGTGAAAAAGATCGAAGTATTAGGTGTTCAATGAACATTTTTACATTCGACCATTTTGGACAAAATACACAACGTTGCCAAATGGCATACTACCCCACTGGAGGTCTATTTTGACTCTCAGGTGAAAATACTAGCGAACTCTCTTTTAAATAGCTCATTCGAGAGAAGGAAGTTCAAGTGGTAAAGCTCAGCAATATCTCACACATTGGTAACTAATTAAATCGAGTTCATTTCCGGAAGGAGAACCCTTAAAACAACAGGTGCGCTGCGTCCAAGATATCAGCATTGTGTTTTAATTGATATTTCGCCGGAACAGTACACTTTTTGGTGATGGTTAATGATATATGTGATTCAAGGAGAAGGAGGCGCACGCCGCACAATGGGGCTCTGGCAAACTTTCGCTACTGGTGATTGAGGAGTCGATTCTTGCATAAAAACCGATGAAAATAACGATAAGTACACAAAAAAATCACGAAAATCACTCTCAGAATCGGGCTTAATAGCGGTTCAACGCAGGTATCATGGGAGATTCCCATCTACTTGAGACATATCTCCGTGTTTCCGTAGAAACAGTGACATATTAGACAGGAATCTGCTCCTATGATACCTGCGTTGAACCGCCATTACGAACGTGCCGTTAATAGCAGTTATGTGAGTGAATTACGGAATTTTAGACTTTCTCAGTGTAGCTTCCGTGATTTCCGCTGGAAATTGGACTATTCATTTGCTCACAGCAAAAATTCGCAAGAGCCCCATTGTTATATCATATTTTGCTACCCTTCGTATCAGATACTTTGTGCCGAAAAAATTTGACCGTTGGGGGGGGGGGGGGGGGGGGAGATAGGTTTAAATGTCTTGCCTTCTCTTAAAAAAGCATGCCATTAGACCCAGTCGGGTCAAATATCGATGGCTGGGAGCGGGTCATTTTAGATCCCCGATTCTCAACCTGCTTTACAGCACTTAAAGATCCCTCCTATACATAAATTGTGTAGGTACTGTATAATACATGCCAGATAGCGGGGCAATATAGTTGCAGTGGTGTGAAATTGTGTTTTTTTTCTTTGTTTTTGTTTTTTTTTTATGTACAAAAAATGAAAGTATATGATGACCTAAGAAGGAATATACCTTTGGTTTTTCCGAAGTGTCGCGATTTTGAAGATACGCACGTCTAAAGATTAAAGTGGCAAAACATCGTGTATGTTGTGAAGTTACAACGCAAAATTCCCATTGAAAACAATGCATTTTGGGCTATGGTCACATCTCATCTCCGAAACTAAAACTATGAAACCTAGTTAGAAACCAACGCCAGCCTTGTTATCATTTTACCACTTATTTCAGTTGTTACTAAAAAACACAAAAATTTAGGCCCTTGCAACTGCCTCATTGTCTTATCGCCCATTTCATTGTTTAAATAAAAGGATCTAAGTCGTGTTAGAATTTTAACGATTTCTTCGCCAAATCAAGATGAAATTCGAAGACCTCAAATCAGAGGTTGATGGGGCCTCAGCACAGTGATGGGTAAAAATAATTTTTTGAATAACCATGAATAATTAACAAAAATTTATTGGCATTATTCTCATTTCATTCCTATTAGTAAATAAAAGTTTTAACAACGCCAGACAGATCTTATGACAGATGAATATGCTAGTATTGCTAGTGGTGTCAAAACGTCGATTTACTAATAAGAATAAGTGATAACATGAGAATAATGCGAATAATGTTAGTTAATTATTCTATTCACGGCTATTCAAAAAATGAGTTTTACCCACCGCTGCCTCAGCATATGAAGAGTTTGAAACTTTGAACACCTCAAGTTTGACTTGATACGAGAATTGGTTAGATTGGTTGGTGACGGTGTGGGAAGAAACAGGAAACTATATGTGATAGAGATTTTAAAACGTTGCGGATTGACTTGTGCTTTTCTATGTAAAAACACCGATGATCTACCGACCGGTTGAGCGGCTGCCACCGCATTTGACTGTTCAATCGTGCGCGCCGCGCCGAGTGTGAAGATATTATTTGAATGACACGCTTACTTTTACCTATAGAAACAAAGGCTTCAAAACCCAAAAACCCCCCTTTTTTTAGTGTGTGTGTGTTATTATTGCCGTAATACATAAAACTGCAAAATTTCAATAATTAATTAGGTAAGTAAGTAATAGAAATAATCACCTGAAATATATTTCGACGAGGAGACGGCAAAATTAGAAATATTTCAACATTTTGTAAGACATCAATAATTGAACTTGATTTGTAGACTGGATTCAACACTTCAAAAGAAAATCGTCGAAAAATGAAATATTTTACCACGCAAGTTTATCACAACACAAATCAACGATTTAGAATGAAAGAACGAACGAACAATAAGACAACTAACACTTGGCGATTATTAATAAATGTTGAAGAAGAAAATAAAATTCTTCGGAGTAGAATAAACAAGCACTTGATTAAAAGTAAAAGCAAACGACAAATTTGGAGAAAACTTTTCTTCGCACAGCAATTTGCAATGCGTCAACAAAACTGACGACGAGGTGTTATAACTGAAGCTGATCTAATGCACTTTTTTGCCAAGTCGGTGAATAGTACGCCACATGTGATATCGAGGACAACAAAACAATCCCGCGATTTGAAAAGAATTTGCGCGACTAGGCAAAACTATTTTTTCTATACACAATAAGGAGACGATTTAATTGTTTTCTAAGAGCCGCAACTAAATATTAGGCGTAATAGTCGGAAAAGAATCAGAGTGGGAAAAATTATCAGTTTCAAATTGAAAATAAACTTCAACTTTTCACGGGATTCAAAGTTTGCCGGGATAGAATGTACAACTTCTATTATACAATTCGGAGCCGGAAAAATGACCAGTTTTAAATTTAATCTCTAACAAATTGCATCTCAGCCGCACAAACAAATCAGAAACTATAACCATGCGGATAGTTAATCAACAGTTATTATTTTTTTAGGACAAAAAATGGATGGTTTTCAATTATTTATTTATTATTTTTATTTCGTGTCAAGGTCAAAACACGATGATTCATTCACACTCACACCGGCATGATGTGATCCAAATTATTGTAGGAGAGTGGATAGGATCACGACCGCGTGCAACGGGGGAAGAAATTTTCACGATCGTAAAAATGTCACGCGGCGAATTTCGGGAGGAGCGTCTGTGACAAGCGAACGAGATCCCGCCACGATGCCGGAATGTCTACTGAAGTCTGAACTGATTTTTACCGCCGAATCGCTTCGAAACTCCCGCCACCCTCCGCGCCGCCACCATCCGATAGAGGAGGGGCGGAGAAGTTGTGACAGAGGTTGTAACGCGAGCGCCAGCCAAGTGTATACGCGTGTATTTCTCATATGTATTAGTGAATGCTTGTGAGTGTTTGTGTGAGTGGAGGTGGAGGAGAGCAGGCAAAACAGCAGCCTAGCACAAGCTATTGCCCTACATAACGCACGCCGCGCAGCCTGATGCGACACAACGCACAGTGAATGAAAATCAGTAAAGAAGCGTACCATGTGGCAACGTTGCATTTCGTGTATTCAACCCTTTCAGTACTTGATCAAGAAGTTTCAATGATATTAGATATTGCCAGCGAATCGAATGACTTCTCGTATAATTTCATGTGCGTGTCGCAATTTTATTGAAATTCATGATAACCCATTTTAAAAGAACGTCTTTAGAATGGGACTGTGGAGCAAAAGGGTTAAACACATTAGGAAGGTCGAATTCGAGGTGGGCTCACATAAACATGGGTCCAAAATTGTAGTCTTTTCGAGTTACAGAGTTGCAAAGTTTCCGAAAACAAATTGAAAAATTGTCATAACTCCCTCGTGAATTGTTCTAAATGCTCGTAAATAGGTACTCTGGTGTAATTTTAGGCGCTCTTGCCGATTTTGGCTGTGAAAATGCTGTATGCAAAAATTTGAGGGGAGTTTTGGGGGTTTTTCTTGATTTTTCTCACTTGTTTGGCCAAATTATGTGAAAATATGCTTTCGGTTTCATTAAGCCCAAAATTGATTAGCATTATTCAAAAGTTAGTAAAAAAATATGCATTTTTGGTCCTTACAATTTTTTCTATTTCGAAAACCATTTCCAAAAAAATCGTCCCCAAAGTTGGAGAAGTCGGCCAAGAATTGACAAAATCAAAGGAAAGGCGCGCGATTATTGGCCGACTTCTCCAACTTCAGGGACGATTTTCTCGGAAATGGTTTGCAAAATAAAAAAACTTGTAAGGACCAGTAATGCATATTTTTTTTACAAACTTTTGAATAATGCTAATTGTTTTTGGGTTTAATGAAACCGAATGCATGTTTTCACATAATTTGGCCAAAAAAGTGAGAAAAATCAAGAAAAACCCCCGAAACTCCCCTCAAATTTTTGCATACAGCATTTTCACAGCCAAAATCGGCGAGAGCGCCTAAAATTACATCTGCGTACCTATTTACGAGCATTTAGAACAATTCACGAGGGAGTTATAACAATTTTTCAATTTGTTTTTCGGAAACTTTGCAACACTGTAACTCGGAAAGACTACAATTTCGGATCCATCTTTATGAGAAAAAAAGTCTTATTTTGACCCCAAAAACACGTGGAAAAAAGGGTTTGCTATGAATTTTGGGACACTCTGTATAATAAGCACTTCGCCAAAGAGGGAAGTCAGGGACCTTCCAGGAAACGGACCCGTTCAAAATAGTTGAGAGTTTTACGTCTTAAAATGGGGCTTTTAACTTTGTGTATCCGCTGACTTTTCCTGTGCATTTTTTTTTTAAATTTTCGCTTCTTTCAATGTTAAAATTGTTAAGAAAAAATTAGGTTTTATGTAAACATGACAACACAGTCACAGCTGTTTTGTCTTTCTTTTTAATCTTCATATTTTTCAAAACCCTTTTTTACTTCAGAGTTTTCTTGTCTTTAGACACTAATTATATATCAGTCCCTGATATTTTTCAGTTAATTAGATTAATTTTTCCAATCCCTAAACTTAATAAATCACATGAAGAAAAATATTCTACTGAAGGAGGAGAGAATTCTAATGCGCAAATTTTCCGAAAAAATTCTTGCAGTTTTTTAAAAAGAACTCTCCTTTTTTTAAGTATAGAATTCTTGCAAGTTCCATCATTTTGTACCAAAATAATCAGGCATTCCCGTTACCCGACTAGAATGGTCTAGTTAAAAAATGCCTGTATTACTAACCGAAATGACCAGAATTCTGCTTGGAATTGAAAAGACCGAATGCTCAGCTATGAAACCAGCATTTTCTTTTTTTTTGTTCGGAAAATTTTCATGAGAATTCTGACTATTTCTAGAAAAAAAAAAAAAATCAGTAAAGTGGGCTCAAGTTAGCTAAGTGCGTTTAAATGCTTCTGCACAATGGCGCTCGGGGCAATTTGGGGGCCCTTTTACAATTTACACAGTAAATGGGAGGTGTGTAAGGACACCCCTCCCCCCACTGGTGAAGAAAAGAAGGGGGGTTCGGCTCAAGGGTCTCTCCTAAAATGTTTAGAAAATTTAGTGCTCTCCGGACGTGTATACACGCTCTTTTAGTTCTAAAATTCCGTTTGATTCCAATTTATGGAAATAGCAAAATTTTCTCTTTTGGCAGCCTCACATAAATTATTTCATACCCCGAAAAAAAAAAGCATCACCACAATTTTTACAGCTAACAGAACAACAAACCTGTACTTTTCACCTCAAGTCACCAAAGGTGTGTTTCTCCTTCCTCTATCTTTACTCTTTCAAATTTTCTTTGACAAATGCGTGGATTGGATGCAGTAGCGTCATTTTGGGGGGGGGGGGGCGGGTATGGTTTCGCACTGCCCCCTGTATGGTTTCGCACATCCAGAAATTTTTGCTCACAGAAAATTCAAAAAAAAGGTCAGATTTTTTTGCCTCTCCCCCCCCCTGGAAAAACCTGAAATGACGCCACTGATTGGATTAAAAATTGGGGACTTCACTGAGACCTCTTATGTCTTTGGTGGGGGGCCTCCATTGCGCCATGGACATGCCACTGCCTCAGCAAATATTTTACGGACAAGAATTTTTCATGGCCGGAAATCTGCTTCTTCTGATCCAGTGTGCGCCACGGCCCACGACGCCTCTCTTCGAGTCGTCGCACGTCAACCAGATACTTCGGACGTTCGGTTATAGGATCGGGACTCTCCACGCCACGCGCCTCGCGCTCACGCTCGCTGAGCTGCGCGCGCGTCTGAATGTGAGATAATGGGAAAGAAAAAGCATGCTCTTAACGCTGCTCGCCGCGTCGACCACCGCGAGGAGATGGTCAAGGCAAGCATGCTTTGCTTTAAGTCTTTCTCAGTTCTTTTCAGATTTGCAAGGGCTGCTGGGCGCTGCTGGCATGGCATAGTGGCGCATGGCGGTGCGGTGCAAGTAGCAAGTGGCGCGGACAATATAGCTGAATTGATGCTTGGTGGCTTGCTTGTGGCCACCTTCCACCTTCTTGCCTCTTGCTACTTGACGCATGCGTAAAGACGCGGATATCCTCCAAAACACTGATTAATTATTTGTGAATGAGTAATGCAGGCAGGCGTTTCGTCGCACATTGGACCGACAGTGATCACATAAAAGTAGTTGACCTCTCAAGACCGCCGCGCCGCACAGTGTTTTGAATCCGGCGCGACGCGGACATTGGGCCAAAAATCGAAGTCGTGTTTTTAGAGTCAAAACATGACTAAATCTTCAGTTTAGTATCCTGTGCACCCCATTTCACCATAATTTTGGCTTATAATTCGTTTTTGATACTTTTGTAAGCTCTCAAAATATCACTTTCGGCAGGTTCCGATTTCTTCTTAAACCATGCTCCGAATGTATGGGTGTTTTCTTTGTTCATATTCAAAATTTTGTAAAAATGAAATACACCATTTTATTCAGCGTACTTTCAGCTTTAAAATGAGCTATATGAAGTTAAACTTTTCTACTTTTACGACCGTGATAAGCTTGTTCAAAGAGTTGAGGAAAAATTTACGGTTTTTCAACTTTAGGCAGAGCTATAAAAAAAGCCTTAAATTGCCTTAAGAAACGGCTTTCAGGGAGTGATAGAGTAATATCTAGAGAACAACATATCCAAAAATTGGCTGCGACTTTTTGCGACTCTTCGAGAAATCTTAATTTTTGTAAGTCGACGTCCGTAAAATTAACTACGTTTTTCTCTCGCTGAGCAAGCAACTGTCTCACTTCTAGGCCGAGCGGCAGGGGATGCTTATCTGTGGGACGCGCGCCACTCGTCATCACGATGACTGGCTGGTCGTATGGCTAACGTTATTGCCTTGCGCGCATTAAACCGGGGTTCGAATCCCAATGACTGTAAATTTTTTTTTCGGCTTGCTCACATGTTTTGTTTCGATTCCCTTTTCCCTTCCATCGAAGATACTTTTTTCCACTATTTTCATTGCCTACAGATGATGGTAACTTTTCATAATAGAAATATAAACGTTGTAAAAACCTAAATTTTCGAATTTTCGAGTTATTCTTGATGAGGCATTTAATGTTCCAAATTTATCTCATTTTCACTGACCTGAGCTCATTACAAGCGCTTTTGCAGAGCTTTTACTGATAGAAAGAGTCTGGTCTGGGGGAGGGAGGGGGGTTTTATTTCGTGCGTTTATAATGAAAGAAATTAGAAAACCTTCATTCTCGGATCTGTAAAATCAGTAATAAGTGTCGCAGTCGCGCGTAGCGTGCTATTTGGCAACATTGCAGTTTGTCCATTTAAACCCATTAAAAGATAGAAGTTTTGGGTATTCGGTGAATGCCTTTGCATTTGACCTTTAACATGGGTTTAAATGGACAAAATACAACGTTGCCAATTTGCACGCTACGCCAATGAAGTGTAGCCGATGTCAAAGTCATCGGTAAATCCGATCGATTACTGGCAAAGAGAAGAGAACATCAATATTACTCGATGCTTATTGTTCTTTGCTATTCCGGAACTTGTCTCTACATTCGACCGTTTCGTAGGTTAATGACCGCGCTACAGATCGCCTTATCAATTTTGCACCTCGTTGATCGATCTGTCTGTAGAAAAAAAAAATTATAAAAAAAAAATAAAATATTAATGAAATAAGTAAGTTGAAACTTACAAAAAAAAAAAAGTTTATTTTTTTTTTGAAAACTGACCATTGTGCGGCGGTAGAGCATTAATTCTGTGTTTCCCATGGTAAACCTTAAAAAAAAAGATAAATTTGTACGTTGTAATTGCCTTGTATGACATTTTTCCCGCTTTCTTTCACCTTTTTTAATTTTTGTCCACGATTTACTTAAAAAAATACCCACTGTGCGACAATTTCGACCCTTCCTATGAATTTCTCGTACCCAACTACGTAGGGTGGCATGGGTTTGATTATATTTTCAAGCGCTATAGTAGAGTTATAAGCCAATGTCCGCCGGTCCACCTTTTCAAAACACTGTGCGCCGCACCGTAGTCTGAGATCGAAAAAAGTGACCCAGAATCAATATAAAGGTCCTATAAAATCATCGTTTTCGATGGGGGTGGGGTGTTGTGGTGGTGGAGGGGGGTGGGGAGTGGGGGTAGCGGTAGGGAGAACCGTGGAAGCTCAAGGCGTGAGCTGCACTGTGAGGACTTTACTTTACGCTGTGAGGCGAGTCAATGGGAGAGGCCGCGGTCAGCATAGTATATACTTATCTTACACAGTAGCGCAGTGGCGCACCGAGAAATTTGTCTTGGGGGGGGGGGGGGGGGGGGTTGGTACGACTCAAACTCGGGGGGGGGGGGGTCTGGGGGGTATGGAATACCCTTCAGGACAAGAGGGGGGTCCGGGGCCCTCAATCCATCTCGTAATATCCATGCCCGACCCCTCTCCCATTGACTCGCTCTACTGTGCGTCGCGCCGGGCAGATATGATATAACTGCACACTAACGAAGACTTATTTTGAGTGAGCCACGTGGAGAAACTGTAAAAACTATAACAACTTTAGAAACTTTATAGTGCAAAGGGTCAGTTGTCAAATTTTTAACAACAGCACCTAAAGTGACTTTACTTGTTCTTTCCGGCCAACAAAACGTATTGTTGTGTATAGTACCTACCCCAGCGCAGCGGTCTCCCATCGAATTATTAACTACGCACGACGCCTCTTAATTTCCGTGATCGACCGAGAAACGATACGATCAACATAATACAGATTTTATCTAACGCAAAAGTTTTGGCGGTCAAGGATACGAGATGAGTGGCAAATCCTATTGTAATCTCTGCGCTCCACGAGCATACTTTGACTGTCAAAACTTTTGCGTTCAAAATTTTTTTCACACAAAAATTGTCCACTGAAGCAGTGACGTAGATAAAAATGTCGCCCCCCCCCCCGTGAGATTCAAAGTGACGTCCCCTACTTACTCCCTGCCCCCCACCATCACCATCAATTCACCTTTTTCGTTTGAATAACTAGATACCAAGGTATATGGAGGAACAGGTATGGACAGGAGGAGGATCCTATCTCAGCAGGTGACGGCTACGTCACAGATTTTCTAGACGGTCGCGATAAAACTCGCGTAGCGTTCCAAACTATCTCACTCACTCTCCCGTGATCCCCATCTCTCGCTACTGCAGTAGGTGACGGCTACGTCATCGCCAAAGCAAGCGTGTCGTCATCATTTGGCGGGAAAGCTCGAAAACCCCTTAAACTCCGCCTCCTGTCCATACCTGTTCCTCCATATACCTTGACTAGATACCGAATATTAGCGCTCGCTCGTGGTCACTTCTGATGTTTTGAATTTTGATTAATAATACAAATGTGAAAAAAAGAATACTACTCATTAACACTGAACACGTGAAGGCACTCAATAATTCAAGAACAACAAACGCAGGAAGTCACTGTGAGATGCCTTTGCAAAGATGCCTTTGCTTTTTTTTTTTTTTTTTTTTTATTTTTTTTATTATTTGTGTATGCATTGCACTCACTCAACCCTGCACCTATTCGCAATAGAAGCGAATATTTGACAGTATTTTGTCTATTAATTTAAATAACTTAACACAGGTGGCAACGTAGTTGCCAATTGCTTAATTCTAATTTATGTTGAAAAGTAACACGAATTCAATAAATATACATTTTTACATTTTATCCCCTCAGAAAGCGACCTGAAGACAATTCAAACGTTTTCCGACGTTTTAATCTCCTGATCAGGTTCTCAAGTACGTCAATGGTGGGGTTAGGATGCTCGACTAGTTTTTCTTCATGTCTTTTAGCTGTTATCATGACCACCTGTTTTACTGTCTCGATTTGCAGGTCCCTATGGATATCCTCGTTCCTGGAGTACATAGACGTAGGAGCGTCGGTTATAATTTTTAAAACTTTATTTTGGAATGTTTGGATTATCTTCGGGTTGCTCTCCACAGAGCAATGCCTTTGCTGAAGCTTACGATAAAGAGCTTTATGGTGTGAAAGTCATTGAGTTTGAGACCTTCATTTTCTATCTTAAACTTGCGAGAAAGTTCGAAATGCAGCATACTATTCGTGGACGAAAAATCTTGCCACCAGCATTCACGTTGTGAAAAAGATATTAAACGTAAGCGTACCTACATTTTTCCGAGAAATTTATAATAGCTAATCGTAAGTTAAAACTGGGAGAACTTTACTGAGATAAACGAGACTCCTCTCAAGATATTCCGACATTTTCCAGGGGACTTGATCATCATTGCATACTCGATTGTATAGTGTATAATGTTTACGAAGTTGTTGGAGGGAAAAAAATAATTGATTCAACAGTTCTAATGTTGCAAGTCGAAACCGTGAATGCCGTATTGTTATTAATTTAACAAAACGGAATGGTGAGTGAAGAAAATGTTATTTCTAAGCCGACAAAATAAGTTGTTAAATCAACGATTTTCTTTTTTTAATTTCACCAACAAACTTGCGTTGATCTGACAATATGTTTTATCAGTTTCACAATAATATTTATTTCATTCGGCATTCTATTTTGTTAAATTAACAAAACAATTTTGAGGTCACGGCATAAGAATTGTTAAATCAACTATTTTTATTTTTTATTTTATTTTATTTTATTTTTCAGTGCAGTTGTCGGTCAAAGTTTTCAGAGTGCACGATCAATATACCTAAGCAAATAAAAGAAGTTAATTACTTGCTAAATGAAATTGAGAAAACTACATATTATTTACTTTGGGAATGAAACTCATTTCTCGGGGTAAGTACACTTCAAAGTTATTCCGATCTCGTAGTTCGACCGGCTAGAGATTTTGTCGGAGAGTTAAATGAAGCTCCGACTCAAAGTTCAGAAAACAGAGTATTAAAATCTGCCGTTCAAGCTCATAGCAAATACATTCATAATTTTTAAATTACAAACTCGTTCGAATTCTTCATGGTGATTTGGATTTTAACAGGGAAAAATAGGTGCAACTTTCCCGCGAAGCCGCAAGCTACGATGCTTCTAAATATCTCTGATGATGAGTTCGATAGATCGAAAAATATTGAGTCTACTTCAAACTACGCCGGTTTGAAAAAGAAACAATAAAGTAAATTTGGTTTTGAAAATTGCGGTTACCAACTTAGCTTGCAACTAGAATAGACCTTTTATGATCTAGCGGACAAAGATATGCAAAGACATGCGAAGGTTTCGACTTTCAGGCATGCAACTCGTAAATTTTTGTCAGAATTGATACTTTGAACACTTGAAAATATTTATTTTCAAGTAGTGGCCCCTTTCACTTCCATATTTTAAAAAATGGATTTTTTCAAGTGTTCAAAGCATAAATCCTGCAATAAATTGAGTGATAACGGTCTTACTGTTGTAAATGTTGTCGGTTCTTCGAATATTTCTAACCAATAGATCATAGACGGTTCCTTTTGGTTGCGGAACCCCGGATTTCATAAAATAAAATCGCAACTTTGCAACGCCGGAACTCTAAAACGAAAAATTTCTTCAGCATTTCGTGCTAATTTTTGTTGGAAATAATATACTCAGGGGAGCTTAAGGCAAAGTATGCCATTTTTGCAATGTTTAAATTTGTTAAATTGTCCAGGCAGAAGATTAAAAAAAAAAAAAATCGAAACACTGCATTTACCAGTGTTATACTGGAATTAAAAAAGTGGCTATTTTCCAAAAGGGGAAAAGAAGTAATTAAAACAATTTTTAAACAGATTTATTTTTAGAACAATTATGAAAAACATAATAGAAAAAAGAAAAAAAAACTGGAGGCACAAAATTGCTAAAAATAAAACGGGAGCGCCACCATCCAGGGTTTGGAGGGGGGGGGAGGGGGGGCTAGAGAAGAAAAAAAAAATAATTTTAAGAAGAAAAGATGGAATCTCGTGCATTGATTATTTGTTTATTTTAAATGTAGAATAGTTTAGTTCATAAATATAAGTTATTGAAATTTATGGCAATATTCATTTTACGAAGGCTGTTTAAATTATCTTTAATTCAAATTGGAAGAAAAAAAAAGAGAAAAAAAAAGGAATATTATTATTATTTAAGTGTCAACAAAATGTCGCTGTGGTCGATAGTCCCGATTGTGGGGCTAACCAGTTTTTGAGTGTAAATACCTTTGTCACAACATTTTATTTTTCAATAAAGCGTATAAAAGAAAAAAAAAAAAAAACCTTGTTCGGAGTAGTTCGGACTATACGAAAAAATAGACAAATGAAACAAACAAAAAATACCTTTTTTCCACATCCACAACTAATTTTGCATATCGAAAAATCTTTCTTCGTTCTAGAGTTATTATGTTTTTTAGGTTGCAAAAATGGAGCCGCCCCTCTTTTAAATATTATTATTTTATTTTTGAAACAAAATTTGGGATGGATCTTTGCTCCAGGTTCAACCGATACATAAAATTTCGTGCATTCTAGAGGTTTCCCACAACAACAAGAGAAAACAAAACAAATCTGCGCAAATTAATTTTCTATAACTTTTGGCTATGCTGGTTCGATCCATGTTTGGATACTTCCATACTCGGTGATTAGTTGAAAAGATATATATGCAGTCATACTTTAGGGATGTTGCAAATCATCAAATATTTTAAATTGTTTAGTGGCCCGATTGTCACGTTGGCAAACTTCCTTTATATGATTGAAAAATTATTATCTGTTAATGAAATACCGTGCTTTCTTGCACCGCATTGTAAAATCTTTATTAGTTTACGACGTATTAAATTTGTTGGGTCGCTGCTTGGGATCTCTCGCCCCTTCCTCTCCCCTGAGTATTTATTGGGACGACATTTTGAAGGGCTGGTCCTTGCACCAGGGCCTATCGATGCCTATAAATTACTACTTACTAAATTAACAGAAAATAGTCCAACATTCCTGCAACTCCTGCTACTGCTTCCTGCAACTCTTCTCTCAAATTTCATCGACGTCTCTCTCTCTCCCCCCTCCCTTCCTTCGAAAAAAAACTATCTGAATCTGCCACTATGTATATACATCAGTTTTCTTTGTTCGAGTTCAAGGTCATATATTCATATAAATCATTGAAATTTAGGTTTTGCAATCAATCATGTCACCAGATGATTATCACTAATTTGATTAGTTCATGCATTTATGATATTGAAATAAAAACAAAACAAACAAACAAAAATCCGATTACATAAATACCAATCTAAATCATTTCAATAGCTGCGATTCGTAAGTACAATAATGGGTATGTTGCTTCGAGCCACAAGCGGCTTCAATTCCAAGGAAATCCTCAACCTCGGAATTTTCCTCAGAGGTCGACCACATTGCGCTCGGAGCACGACCAACTTAATGCAAACTTAATTTTAGAGAGGCTCGAAGACCTAACAGGTTCCTTTCGACGCTCAGTGGATCCATATCTTTTAAATTTAAGATAAATTGATTTTAAGTCGACGAGCGTAAAAATTACCAAGTAGCAATCTTTGATGTTATGGAAGAATTTCAAAGAAATCAAATGATGGAAAGGAGAATTGACGGATTGCGCATCCCCTCTGCAGAGACAATTATGGTCAATGGAGCTTCTTTTTAAAATCTCGATGTTACTATCAACCATCAGCCATACAAATAGTTTCGATCAGGAATTTGAAGGCATTTTATGAGTTTAGGAGTGGATTTCGTCAGTTTTTAGAAAAACCATCACTATGGTTTCGGAAGTTTTTACAGCTGAGTCGACCCTTCACTTCAATCGCATGCAGCTAAACAGAGTTGGGTCAATAGAAGTGTAATCGATTACACGATTACTGGGTAATCGGTAATCGTCAAGCCTTTGGATGCTAATTACATGAATTTTTCGCAGATAAATACTTAGTAAACTTTAGGGTCTTTTCGATTAGATCTAATTCTTCTGCAACTAATATGGTAGGTGTCTCGTAAAAAAAATCAGTCCTGATTACCATAAAATCACCCTCCGGAAAAAGGACGATTACGACTACTTGGTAATCGTGTATTCGATTACGACCCCCATTTGCCCAACTCTGGTGTGTAACACCCCCATTATGCTCCAAAAGTAAATTCAGTTAAAATGTTTTGACGTGCGCGCGGCAGTCTAATCGAGTTCACACTGTAGGTACTGTTGAAAAAGGTAAATTGACATAATTTTACGAATTAGTATTCACTCATAACTTTCTCCTAACTGAGGAAAAATCACAGAGTGAAAGTAAAATCAATGGTGTCGTGGCGCTTGAAGTTAGGCACCGCTGCATCTTGCCCGTTCAAATCCATGCAAAATATCGACTGTGTTAGAAGGTGTCTTGCACTTTTCCAATGAATCAACTGATTCATTTAGAGGGTCGCAATGGATTTTAATGCAGTGTGCAATTTTGGTACATTTCACGAGACAGCCGTTCCGTCGTCGAAGAATACATTAGCAATGGGTCACATAACACATTCCAGATTCGATGCACGATATAGTGCTAGTGTTATTTAATGAAAATTGACCAAAAGCCGTTCCCGACAGTGCTACCATGCTATTATGCTAATCTTAATCTAATCGGTAGAATGATTCATCAGCAACAAAAGTTAACATGAACTTTTGCATTATTTTGCATCCAAACCCAAAGAGATATGGCAAGTCCTATCCCCGCCATGTTAGAAAACCGTTAATCGACATTTCGTAAAAAAAACGCCTTCAAATAGGCCGTGATACAATACGGCGCACGGTATCGGCGTACCACCTGGTGGACCATTTTTCGTAAACATTGCTATTACTGCTGTTTGTGGAAATAAATTCAAGGCACACACTTTTCAGAATTTTGTTACTTTACAAACACTTTCACAAAATGGAAAATGTCAAGAGAAAAATTTAACCACTAAAAGAACCACTAAAACTTTAATCAAAAGTCATTTACTGGCAGCCGAACGCACTTCGGTTACTTTCAGAATTGTTTACAAAAATGGTCCTCCAGATCGTATGCCAGTTTGCCTAATTCGTAGGAGTCGATTAACAGTTTTGAGCAGTTCTGCCGTATCTCTTTAGCTTAGCTCTGATCCAAACACAAAATTCCTGCGGGCCGATCCTTGAAATTCACGACTTTTGGGTAGACTGGATAAGAATGGAAAACGGTGATTGGTGGAGACGAGTCACGTGGTTGCCCAGTCTAATCAAAATACGGAATGGATTAGATAATTTATCGGGCAGTCTAGGAGTACCCGATAACTTATCTAATCCATTCCGTATTTTGATTAGACTGGGCAACCACGTGAC
Source organism: Trialeurodes vaporariorum (assembly GCA_011764245.1). Taxonomy (NCBI): domain Eukaryota; kingdom Metazoa; phylum Arthropoda; class Insecta; order Hemiptera; family Aleyrodidae; genus Trialeurodes; species Trialeurodes vaporariorum. The sequence goes on along the minus strand of VMOF01000388.1, from coordinate 53,832,001 downwards.
TCGTCTCCACCAATCACCGTTTTCCATTCTTATCCAGTCTACCCAAAAGTCGTGAATTTCAAGGATCGGCCCGCTGGTTGCGGGACCCCTTAGGTTGTTTGCTACTGGTCAGCAGTAACTACATCTTAACACCAATGATGCGTGAGAACATTTCCCGCCAATTCTAGTAATATTTGAAATGTTGCCGCGCACCAAACTTCAGTGCTCAAGTTCGGTGCGCGCCAACATTTCAAGTATGGCGGGAAATATTCTCACTCTTCATTCGTAAAAGAGTAACATGTCTTTTGGCGGGAACATGAGAATATGAGCTATCTGCTATACCATACATATCTGTTACTTCTCCCGATGCCTGCCTCCGCAATTCTAAGGAGCAAAACATCTAAATCGAAAAGACCCCATGGATGTGATGCAGTGTTGCCATAAGGAGTACAATTAAATAAAGACGGATTTTGAGCCTTTTGAAAGAAGTAAAGAAACCTGATTTGGCAACACTAGTGCATTTTTTATTGATATCAGGTACTTTTTTGGGTAATTATTGAACTTCGAATCACGAAATTAATTTTAGATCACGATACAGCTACTTAGGCAACCGAGAAAATTAATTCTGACCATTACCAATTCATTTTTTCTGCAGAAACTTAAAAAAAAAACTAACCAAGCACGATTGAAGCACGTGTTTGGAACTCTTAACTCTTGCAGGAGCGCATTTTGGGATTCGCGGTGTTTTTTTTTTTCATATTGATATACCTTTAGAAATAGGACAATTTTCTAAGAACTTTGATGGAGGTCACTCAACTTTTTGCAAAATGTCCATTTAGATTCCATTGAATCCGATGTAAAATTAAGAGGTGCATCATGTGTACCACATCCTCTGAAAGGATTAAATCTCGGCAAAACACTGTTTATATGATTAAAATTGAGTCGATGGACGCACTGTGGATGAAATAGTTGACGCAGCAAAAATGGAGCTGATGCAAACTTTTGCTACAGGCTTATTAACCCCTTATGGGCCAAGCCCGAGTATTCTCGTTTTTCTTCCCAAGTCTATTTCATATTGTTTGGGTTTCCATTCCAGATAAACGCAAGTATCGATGAAAACACTTACAAGATAAGGTCTTGTTGGGTGCCTTCAATTCGTCGTGTAGGCAATTCCATCTCCCCTGAGTACGAATAGCTAACTACCTTCCCTAAATAAACGGATCAGTGGCATTATTTTGAACTAACCTGATCGTTGAAGGGTTAATAGTTGACTATGGGGTAAAAATAACGATTAACTTACTAAAAAATCACGGAGAGAACGATGCGCTCAGCGAATGCAAATTAACATCTCGCATAAACCCACTGTAACTGTTGGGAGAACTTTTGTCCCTGACTTTCAAAAGTTGAATACTTTAAAAACCAAACGCTATTTATGATACGTTTGATACCTACTTTATGTAAAATTTTACGGCCTTTCTAATTGGTTTTGATCAATTTTGGCCTCCGACGAGCCGTTCGCAAGATTTTAACAAAAATTCGTCGAAAAATTGGTATTTATGAAAAATTTTGGTTTTTTTACCTAGGGATTACAATTTTTCAATTTTCTCTAGAACAAAACATCGTCGGGATCCAAAATTAGTGTCATTTTACAGCAAATTTCCCGTTCTTTCATTTAGGTCCAATAAGTTTCGGTCGTCAGACAAACAGTTTTTGTGATATTTGCCGTCACACGACAGTTTTTGTGATATTTGCCGTCACACGACAGCACGACAGTTTTTGTGATATTTGACAAAACCGGCGCACAGTCGGCATTTTTTTTGGTTTTTTAAAGAAAGGGGGGGGGGTTCCACCCCCGAAAAATTGGTAGACTCAATGGACCTTAAATCTACTCTTCGTAGTGAGCTTACATCCAAAATATCAAAACTTTATGAATTTTTTCCAGCACGAGCCTTTTTTTCGTCTAATTTGACTGGACTTCAAAGGTTACCGAGCTTTAGAGTGTTGAAGTTACAGTCTCAACGGATAAGTTATTACAACTCTTCAACTTAGACATCGCGATTATCTCAAAGTGAATAAAAATGCGCTTGATTCCCTTGAGTATTAAAACTTTCAATTGTCAAGTTTACATGGTGGAAGAGTATGGGGAGCTAGTGGAGAGGCGGGAGAGGGGAAAAAGGAGCTAAGTGGACAGAGGGGGTGGGAGGAGCGGGAGGGTTGCAAGAAAAGCAAGAATAGGAACATTCCGTAGCGTCGTTAATGCTCCACTTCTTTCGCCGCTTTTCAATAACCACGGAAAACGTAACAGGTGTTTCTCCCCCTCTCCGGCCACGCCTTGTTGACTTCTCAAAGGACAAAGTTCTCCGAGCGGGCTTAACTCGAAACTTTTATATATTTGAAGAACTTGCTCCAAAGCGTTTCTCATATTTACCACCGCGCCGCGTCGAGTCTCAAACTTGCTATATTGGGTAAGTACTCGACTTTCAATTCAATCAGTCGTGCGTGGACCATAAAGTAATAAGCCCGTTAGACGGCACCAATGCGGCAGCGGCATCGCTCTTTTGTTTAATAAATTAGCTTAAATGTAATATTTATTCCATCCCTCCCCGAAAACACAAAACTTCGTCGCGACAAGCGCGTTTAAGGGTAAATCCACGGTAACAGGACTTTTTTCACTGGCGCCGATCACTGTCATAGAAATTGTGTCATTAAAACGTTTAAAGCTACCAAACGAATGAATATTTTTGTAATAGGTGATGTTTAGCAAATTCAACAAAAACACACTGTAAATTTAATGAGATATTGAAATCACACTGCTTTTGGGGTCATTCTTCAAAAGGCCATTCTACCATGACGGAATGACTATGGTCATTCTGACAGATCATCCTGCCTGTTTAGACTCTTAAAAAGCTATTTTACGTCGATGATTTTACCAGAGACAATATACGAGAGACCACGCACTAGTCCGCGCGGTGGCTGACCTATTTTTCGGAACTCAACAAGAATTAACACAGGGGCGATGGAGCACTCATGGGCGTAGTGTAGCTACTATCGGGTCAATGGGGAGCCATCCCCCCCACCCGAAAATCTGATGTTGAAAAAAAAATGCAGTAATAATCGAAAGAAGAAAAATAGTTGTAAAATGTAAAACGAATTAGGCATGAAGTATTTTTACTTTTGGTGATTAAAAGGAAAACTTCGAGAGGGGAGTCTACTTTTCCTTTTTTCCATTATTTTGTGTTCTACGATGTTAGTCTTCTTTAATTTCACGAGTACCAAATAATAAAATTCTGAGGTCAGTTTTTTCTAATTAGATCGGTTTATTTGCGGCAGTTGTGTCAAAGGGACTTAAAATTACTTTTTTATCATTCGCTAGGTGAAGATAGCCTGAAATCACGTCTTTGAGTGGCAAAATGTTCCGGGCGAGCCCCCCCCCCCCCCCACCCGGTGGAATTTTCAAACTTGACCCTCCCTAGAAAAAGTTTCTAGCTACGCCCATGCATCCAACATGGTCCATACGTTGACTGATGCAATTTCGGTGCTTCTGTTTCACTAGGCAAAAACCTCAACAACGTTTCTCATAAGTCAACGTATGATCCATTTTTGTGATGTTCTGTTGAGACTTGAAAAAAAAAAGTTGTCACCGCGCGCAAACATGGGCAAGATAGACAGAGTGTGTCCGGCTGTTATAAACGTAAAACCAGGTTTTCTCATCACAAGATACCTCTTTTTCACCCCCTCTCGCACAGGGTGTACATGTATTTTGACCCGCTGATTTAAAATTCGGCCTTAAATTTTACTCAAAACTCATACTTTTTCCATAATTTCGAATTTTTTGCTATGAAGACGTAAAACGAATTTACGTAAAATCTAGGCCAGTTTGATGAAAACTGATAGCATTTTTGGAATCAACGTCTCAAAATACAAAAGATGGCGATGATGAAGTGAAATTGTCAGCGCAGAATTATTCCAAAACACTAAAAATTAGTAAAATTAACACTGATGGATGGTGAATGTCACGGACACATTATGTCGTTTTTTATGCTTACTTCTCTACTATACAGTACTAGCCGTTCCAAGCACCCTACGGGCGCCCTCCACGGCCAGCATTCTAGGGTTACGGGCTAGTTGGTAGTTGGTAAAAAATGATAAAATGAAACGGAGTATTGGTGCTGAGAATTAAAGAGATGAAAATGTAAGAATGTGAGCGCAAAGCGCTTGCACTTTCTTGTATTAAATAAATAAAAAAAAAAAGATATTGCCGGGCAATGCGTAAAAAGAACTAATAAGACGCGGAGGATACCAAAATAAAAGCGTTGAAAATCGAAGAGGAATTATAAAAGAGAAGCGAGTGCTTAAAGGTTACATATAACGGTGACAATTCACGGAAAAAATAAATGCACAATGCGCTAAGAATGTTTTCTTAAAAAAAAAAAAATAATAATAATAATAAAATAAAAAAAAAAAATTAAATCAAGAGCATACTGCAAAATATTAGGGACGTTATTCAACGATCCCGAGTGATTTAAGTCGAAATGATAAAAATTTAAAGAATAAAATGAAAAGAGAGGAAAGAAGAAGAAAGGCAAACGAATGGTTAATACGAAGAATGGGAGTGCGTTAGTCGAGAGAGATGAGCGTCCGTAAGGAGTGAGAGAGAAGGTTGCGGGTGCGGGCGAGGCGAGCGACAGAAAAATTTTGGAGAAAGAACGAAGTAATCAGTGCGCAAGAGATGAGCGACGAACGAACCTCCCCCCTCCACCGCTCTCGCTGCACTGACTCGTCAACTGATAAGGTGAGACTCTGCCGAGCGTAGAGTGGAGGGGAGGGGCAGATCAGAGAATCCAGCTCAGGCGATGGCGCGGAGCTGCGGAGCATCTCGTCACCTCGCTGTCCGTGCGTCGTGCGAAAATGAGTTTTCACTCTTATTTTAAAATTCATTTTGCGGCGCTCACAGACGACTTATTCAAAAACTGTTCGGACAGATTTTTTCTAAATACCCTAAGGAATCATCGTGTCAAATTTGAGGGAAATCGCTTCGGCCAATTTTCGGGAAATAGAAAAAACATTTAGGAGGGACGACAGCTTTATATATATAATGTTTCAGAAATCATGCGGCCACGCTCCTGTATCTCGAGAACGGTGCGAAATTTTCGAATTCTGGTCCCCCCCCCCCCATCGATATATACATATATGGATTTTAATTTACAGGGTGGAACCCAACAGAGACAGGTGGTGGGCCGAAAACCTGTTTCCATAGGGAAACATACAGACTGAAAAGAATAGAAGAACAGAGTATACAGGGTGAGCCAGAGCACCCGTACCTGGCACCCCTCTCGAAAACCACCGAACCAAATGATTTGAATCAAAATAATTCTGTTAGAACCGGACCCCCAGTAATCCGGATAGGATTACTGGGGGTGGACTTTCAAATAAGAGGGCCTATTTTCCTCTGAATCCCCCCCAAATTTAGGTGGGTTTTTCGGGTCATATCCCACACAGTGCGGCGCTGCGGTGGCATCAGAAAGAGTCTCCCATTTCTTTCGCTTCTCTTGACTAATAGGAATTAATTTTACGATTTTTTTTTTTTTTTTTTTTTTTTTTTTATTCCTCCAAATGTATGCACATTGCACCGTCACTTTTTACATTTGAATGCGAGCTCAAATTAGCTGTGGCAGAAATTTGTGCTTGAGGTCCAAAGTAACTATACTGATTTTGGTACCTATCTCAATCTTAATATTTGGTATCTCTATTTCGACGCATATCACAAATGGGTCAATTGCAAACATTTGCTACTGCTATAGAGAGAGTCTACCTCTATGCCGGTGTAAAATCATTTGAAAATGTCGTTGGGAGCATGTCCCCAAATGACAAACTCAATAAATGTGTCTAATCAAATCAAAGGTCTAAGATGGAGGTCAAATGAGCGGATCACAATAGGGGAGTCCAATCAATTAGTAATTTTCTACTGTGCTGATGAAAGTGATTCATCTGAGAGGAATCTTCAGTAAGATGGGACTCACTCATCTGCCCATTCAACCGCCATGTTGGATTTATCTTCAGACAAATAGGGTGGATTATGAGAGACTCTTTTTGAAAACAATTTATAGGAGCAAAATTGTCGCCCTTGTCTCTTCTTTACTTATTAACTTATTTGATACCTTCATTGGAGACTTTTGCGAGAAAAATAGGTGTTTTCAAAGCGAGTTTCATTCGATTTATTGTGTACACAAGGGAAAGCTGGGAAAGGTAAAGAAAATGGGGATTGTAGATTGCAAAATGAGGCAACCGATTTATTATTGCTGACGATGTGACCTTTGCAAGATTGTGATGATGGTTTTTACTAGTGAGATTTACTTTTCCTCTTTATATATGTTGCATTCATAGTAACATGCAATGGTTTTTACTAGTGAGATTTACTTTTCCTCTTTAAATATGTTGCATTCATGGTAACATGCCCTGGTTAAGTGAATGGACATTTTCTTTCAAGTATGTGAAATGAGGAGGTTGCTCCACAGTAATTTGGTGGCCCTGAAAAGGGCCGTTTTAAAAATTGCAGTACGAAATAATTAATTATTTCTCAGTCGTTCGCTACTTCTCAGACTTTTTCTTCTCATCGGTGGACTCCGGCTCGGCAATAACGGAACGCTTCGGCAGCAAGATTGCATGGATATTGGGTAGAACTCCACCTTGAGCAATGGTGACGCCAGCAAGTAATGTGTTCAATTCGTCGTCGTTGCGAACCGCAAGTTGAAGATGACGTGGAATAATTCTTTTCTTCTTATTGTCGCTAGCGGCATTGCCCGACAGTTCTAAAACTTCAGCGGTTAAATATTCCAAGACGGCAGCAAGGTAGACTGCAGATCCTGCTCCGATATGCTTTGCGTATTGACCTGCACGTAGTAGACGTCGAACGCGGCTTACGGGAAATTGCAGACCGGCACGGGAAGACTGCGACTTCCTGGACTTGTCCTTAGCTTTTCCTCCTTTACCGCGACCTGACATACTGAACTGGGGTTGATGCGTGAAGAGAAATGAATTGGAAGTAACTTCTGTAGAACTATCGATCGTCGTGGGCGCGCGAGATACAGGAGAGTGATTAGAGATTTGGTGCACCTTTCAAGATATACCCTATAGTTATGTTTACAGTGGCCAATCAGGGGCCGCCGCTTCGCGGTCATTCAGGCTGAGTTGCGCGCCAAACTGTACGATCGACCAGTGTTGCCAAGTGTGGTGCTTCCTGATGGGCAAGACCACAAGAACTTACCAATCTAAGTTGCATTTTCTGACTTGGCCCGGGCGGCTACCGCCACTTATGATCTCTGGGCAAGAGAGCCGAAAATCGTCAGAATTCATGAGTTGTGGGATGTGGCGATTTTTCAAAGAGAACCTCCATAAGAGGTAGTGAAAAATTTTGAACGTCGCGGCTAGGTATAGTGCCAATAACTGGAAGTAATCTACCTTGGAATCACGCTGACATCTCAATTAAATTCGCGTCATTCATTGAAGAATTAAATTGAATGAAAGAATTGAAGAATGATTATGTGTTTCTGAATTTTGGCCATTAAATCGGTCATTTCTTATCACTGTGGATCGGCGCGGCGCACACTGGATTGAAACATGGATTTTGTCGGAAAGAAAAAATTGTGGTTTACAACGCTGTAAACATTTTAGATGTGATATTTGCTTACAGAAACCACGTTGTTTGACTCATTTTAGGCTTTAAAATGAATGATTTCACACATTTTTCAATCTTGGTACTCTTATTATTATTCATAATCTTGCTTTATATTCGTAAACTTATTTCCGGGAAATTCCATATCTGGTTCCACTGTGCGGCGCGCTATGGACTGAGATCGTAAAAAAAAATTCCAAAAATCAGAAAGTACTTAAATTTCTCATCAAGTTATCATTTATAAACTATTAAGATCAATTTTAATCACTGTAAACGCTCTTAAGAAGTAATTTAAGTTTCGGGATGTCAAAGGAAAGTTAAGCTTGAAATGTCTAAAACTATGATTTTTGATTACTTTTTTTTCATTTATTAGTGCCTTTTTTTCGATCTCAGACCATAGTGCGGCGCGGCGTAGCGTTCCGCGTTCCGCTCATTCAGTGTTGCCAGATCGATTGTAAAAAGCCGTATCGTCCCCATTTTAATCAATGTAAAACATACGGCTTTTTCACCCAATCTGGCACCACTGCGCTCATCAAAGCAAAGCCCCTCTAAGCGACCGACAGCGAGAAGAGGCGATAAAGCTCTGCAAAAAGAAACGAGTAGCGTGGGGGCAAGGGAGGAATCTAAACGTTAAAAAGCTTTTTTATTTTCTTGAAAAATGTATGGGTTACGCGATTGTTTCGGTTCGTTTACCCAGCGCGAAAAGAGGGCCATTTCTTTTTCGGCCGCAGCCGCGCGCACCAATTCACAATATCCAAACGACGATGATATTGAAATGTTCACTTCTCTGTCGCAACGAGCTAAAATACGCGGCATAACACGATCAAATCCACTTATTATATTACGTGTGAATTGGAAATTACACAGACACAGACACTATGAAAAGATGCGTTGCTAAATTCATCGCAGATGCACCATGAATAAAAAAAACAAGTAACTATCAAGATTGCGCAAATACATAAAATTTATCGCGGAGTATCGATTTCTATCCTAATTTCCTGCTTGAAACCCAAGAATAACCAAAATTCTGATTATTGCTTTGAAAAAAGAAAGAAAATGTTTCGCGGCGTGACGGTCGATCATTGTTCAATCTGTTAGTGATGAAGATTATTTGAAAAAAATCGATTTCAATTTTCTCGAATCGATTCGATTTAAAATCGTCCATAAAAAATCGATCTCCGATTTTACTTCCCAATTCGGGAGCTAAACTAAGAGTGACTTTTATTAAAAACTAAAAACAAAAACACAGATAAGAAACGTCATCTCTCTGTAAACGCATGATTAAATCTCAAAAGTTGCAAAAAAATCTCAAAATTTGCAAAATAAATCGCCGATTTCGATTTGTACCCCAAAAAATCGATTCCGAAAATAATCTACTCTAATAAATCAATTCGATTTTTCCGACTAATCGCGCGGAAAAATCGATTAAAAATCGTCAGCACTACAGTCTGTACATCGTGTCGAAGAGATCGATCCAGAACCTGGATTCCAGATTGATCAGGGCGGGAATGGTCGAATTTTTATTTTGAAGGCAACGGTCAGAATTTTCGTTGTTGTTCGGTTTATGGATGATATCAAAATAGAGAGCGTTTATTCACTGACAATTTGGATGTATTTGAGTTAGAGCTCAATCTCATGATAGTTATTTGTTTTTGAGTAATGATGAATCAATGATTAATAAATTTAAAAACGCGACTAAAGCTAGCTGGGGTCAGGTGTCACTTGTCAGCTGCGGTGTGCGGATGGTTTGGTGGTTAAATTTCGGTACTGGAGATCACGAAGAGCCGATTTCGGCTCGCGGAGATATCAACATCAATGCCTGAATCGTGGAATTGCTCCCAACTGACAGTATTAAAGTTTCTCCATTTTATTTGACAAGAGCTATACACCCGCAATATCTATTTATATTGAAATGTTTACATATATTTGTTTTAGTACATATAAAAAAAAAAAAAAAAAAAAAAAACTTTGACAAAAGGTCATCAACGCCCATCAACTCTAGAATAATTACAGCACATTAAAAAAATAAATTGTAGCCCTTTTTTTTAAAAAAATAAATAAATTTGGGAGGGGGAGTCTTGCATCCCTCCCCCTTCCGAAAAAAAAAACTCTTGGCCGGTTCCAAGTCTGGATAAAAGCGAAGGAAAAGTGGACAATAGTAAAACTCTGCTAAAGAAAAAAACCGGTCTCCCCGTAATCGATCCAAGTACTAACTACGCTCGACGTTGCTTAACAAAGAAAATCCAGGCATCGAGATCATCTGATTGTCAATGAGCCAAATCTCCCCGCGTCGAGATCTTCGGTGCTGAAATTTTCGCGCCGAACTATCGTGACATCGTGTGCAACGAATCAGTGATGCATGGATCCTCCCTGCAAGTTTTTAAAAGTAAGAATTCAGCGATCAAAGATGAATAAAATTCAGACATTCGCCATGTGCCAAACTGAAAAAGAAAGCTTCAGATTTTAGACGAATTCCCAAGGAAAACAAATCATCAGAATGTTCCTTATTTAAAAAATATTCCCTGAATCTCTGAAGATCGATTGAATTCTTAATCATGAACGCATTTTAATCATTTATTTTGTTTTTATGGTCCGTCTTCTTCTTCAAAACTTTGCTATCCTAATTTAGGATCAAATTAATGCTAATAGTACTCACATGAACCCACTGAATTCATACTTTTTCATGCAAAAGGCTGCGGGTCGATGATCACATCATTTAGTTTTTTAACTTCCCTTTCTCTAGCTTCTATGATTTCTATAATAGTTCTAAACACTAGAAAATCACAATTTCTGTGATGATTTTTTTTTATTATTTTTTTTTTAACGCAATAGTCATGAAAGTTGGAGCGGTTAATCAGGTCATTCGTTGAAACGTTGAGAAAAGTGTGAGAACGGAAGGATAAAGTTCAACTCAATCATTTAAAGTTTTACACTCTCTTTCTCTCTCTCTTCATTATAGTTCTTTTTTTAGCTGTCAAATTACGATTGCAGCCGAGATAGAACGAAACCTGACAGAGGAGGAACTTGAAATTATATTTGCTCGAGTCGCATCTCCTCGTTTGCAAAGTCAGTTGACACTATTTAATTCCACTAAACACGAGCAAAGTTTCCTGATTTCGATTTTCCAACATAGAGCAGTGCTGCCAGATTTGGGGGAAAAATACACACTTTACATTAAATTAAAAAGAAAATGTGTATTTTTTATGGCAGCTCTGGGAGCACTGACACAGAAGCGATCACCAAGAAAGAGACAAACAACCAGTATGGTCTTCCAGAAAAATTCTAATCTAACTGGATGATATTTTATGGACCCTTTCTGTCTTAATCTTATGTAAATTCGGTCCAAGCTTATTAGATGTCTTGACAATTTTATTTAACGTTTTTTATCAAATACTTATACTATACACATACAGTACGTCTCAAAAACTTCACCAAAGCCAAATCTAAGAAAATTCATAACTGTCAAGAATGGGTCAGTTGCAAACGTTTGTCACGGAATATGTGACACATTGATCCCACCGTTAAATTCCGCGAAAATGAATATATGCGCTCGTCAAAACTTTTTCAAATCCACTCGGTAACTCCGGAAATCACTTCCATTTTGAATCAGTCACGATACGATTATGTACACTCACTATTTTAATTACCGACATACTGTATAAACGGAACCACCGCATATCATTTAAACATCATCGTAACTTAAAAATGTCAGATTTACTGTTGAATAGTGCATGCATTAAGTATTGACAGCATTTTCTGACCATTTTTTCTCTGTGATGTACCTAAGATTACAAAATAATATAACGAATTATTGTGTGTATCTAAACGAAAAACGCAACGTTTCGAAGCTATGTTGATGTTAAATTGTTAACATAAACGCAGTGCCAGTGTTGCCAGATTAGCGGCTTTTTGAGCTTGCGCGGTCGAGTCACGGCTATCTATTCGCGGCTTTTTTGCGGCTTTTCTTCTTTTCGCCATTTCTTATATACGGGTGTTCTCTCGAGCTCTCTGAGACGCGACGCTCGGAAAACGAACGGAAAAACTTTTCCTTCCTGGTATTAGAGTTGAATGGTCGAGAGGAGGGTGGCTTACACGAGGATCGGAGTAAAGAAGGGGCAGGGGGGTTCTTGAGGTGATTCACGTCTCTGACGACGAGTGCATCTTCTGCGTGCTCATTTCAAGATGATAAAGTAGCCTTCGTCAAGTATGCTGCGATAAATTTTACCCATTTCATAGACGCCCATTTTCCTCGTTTTTTCCTCACAAAATATGGGTAAGATATCGCGAAATTGAAGCTGATACCCTCTCATTTCTACACCGTCCGAAAATCTTCAATGCCTATCCACGGCAAAGCTGGGCGTAATTTTGAGCTTCAGTTGATGCGATTGTTGAGCGGCAAATGTTTAAGATACAATCATCGGCTCATCACAATCAACGATCATTCGGAAAAGTCCAACAAACAATAATTATCAGTAATCGTTTTTCCTCGAAATTTTTATTTTATTTACTGCCGATTTTTGATCGGTGAATTGCTTGCTGAATCGACTGTTTAACCAGATGATCAGTGGCGGATCCAGGGAGAGTTCTCATTGCCAGTTCCCTCTTTCCAGAAGCCTCAAATGTTGCCTTTTTTCAACAGAAAATAGACCACAATTTCTTACTGCAGCGCTTCAAATTTAAAAATTCATAGGTATGCCCCCCCCCCCAGAAAATTTTTCTGGATCCGCCACTACAGATAATCGATTCGATTTGTCATTTTGTCAATCATTGTAAAAATTATGAATTAATATCACTATCGTAATAAAATATTAGGAAAAAAGCGAAAATAAAACTTACAAAATCAGAAGCAAAGGAATCATTATTTTTCTTTCTCTAGCGCTAGCATCGTGCTATTTGAACTTTTCTTTCCTCAAACATCAAAAGTTGTTTTTCAATTTTTGGAATCATTCATTTGATTGTTCAAATGATTAGGATACATGGTTATTCAGGTTTTTCAGAATAACTTGACTAACCCTTTGATAAGGACTTAAGAAATCCTGGAAGACAGAAAAAATATGACATCTACTGCAAATCTAAGCCCTCGATCATAATTTTTCCCCGTTAAGTTGTTTTCGAAGCTTATGCCAGCTTTGGGAAAACCCGCAAAAAAAGCAAAAATCGAATCAATATTTTGAAAAATTGATTTTCCGCCGGCGGTTTCCTCACGAATCGATTAAAAAAAGAAAAATCGCTGACCCTACATGGGGTTGAATAAAAAGCAGAGATGCCGTTTCGTGTGTATATTTAATCCAGGTTGCGTTTTCTGACTTGGCCTGGGCGGCTACCGCCACTTCTGATGACATTATTTCAAATTACTGATGGTTCTACTGGATGATCAAAATATTACACAGTTCAGTACTGTGTGTATGACTGTAATAAACTAAAATACTCGCATCTATAATCTTTTCTCAAGCGATGGAATTGTCACTAACTTTAAAAAACTTGCTGATGTTTTGATAATTTAACAGTGGTTCCAATAAATATTGAGAAAATATTACAGATACGAGTATTTTAGAATTTTCGCGCAGTCAATCACTGAATTGAATTGCGTAATCTTTTGGTCAATGGGTGCAATTATCGGCATGTTAAAAAATGTCATTATAAATACATAAAACGGTAGCTCTGATGTGAGAGCGAGCGCATGTGTCATCAACAAAGCTAACTTTACACCACAGAATAATACAATCAGAACGGAAACTCAGTCGGATTTTGAAGCAAATTCATTTCGCGTCCGCCATGTTGGGATATAGGATGTTTACATATGGATTCGCGCTTGAAAAAAGCAATATAGGACATGATCCGCGAAATTTTCATTCTGAAATGCCATTAGAATAGAAGTGAGGCCGGAAACTTAAGATTTCTTTCCAGAATTTATAGAAATAAATGAGTTTCAACACAAACCACACTCGTCCGCCATGTTGGGATATAGGACCACAGCGTTGCCAATTGGTACCGTTAAATTCCAAACTTGCTTCCACTGGCTCTTATGGGAGTTTCCGTTCTGATTGTATTATTCTGTGCTTTACACATAGCGAGAGCAGGGCTGCCATTTTGCGTATAATCAATGCTATTTTTCTATTCACCGATGATTCCACCGGTTGAGAAAAGATTACACAGTTCAGTTCATTATTGTATGACTGTAATGCACGAAAATACTCTGATCTGTAATCTTTCCTTAATCGGTGGAGACTCCGTTGATTAATTAAAATATCCGCAAGTTTTTTTAAAGTCATCGACGACTCCACCAGTTGAGAAAAGATTACAGATGCGAGTATTTTAGTTCATTACAGTCATGCTCTGAACTAAACTGTGTAATCTTTTCTCAACCGGTGGAATCATGGGTGAATTGAAAAATAGCATTGATTATACGCAAAACGGCAGCCCTGAGCGAGAGGCATCGGCCGCAGCGCCCGCGGCGCACTATGGTCTACGAGAGGTATCTAGCTAGACAAAAGTCGATTTTTGGAGGTCGGAAAAACGGAAATCTGACAACGTAGTGTGATTCCCCATATCTTAGTGCATCTGTATCTCAAATTTTTCCGACCGATCATGTTTGGTAAGGTTGCAACATGCGTTTAAAGCAACGCTCGCAAGATGTGTTTGTATACTTCTAGGTGCTACTGGTTTCTAGCCATTGCGATCCCCAGACAAAAAGTACGATTTTTACTAAGTTACTTTATTTTTTGTTCAAAATTAGAACTTGTTGGTTCTTCCTAATGATAAGCTGAATACATTCATCTATATATATTTCATTTAAGTCAATATTTTGGAGTTTTTAGAGACTGTATAAGGTCGGAACCAATTTTACTCAAAATTGACGAGAATTTTAGGCTTTGAGGCCACCTACGTTTTTTCGCCCACGGATGCCCACGTTTAGAGTGGCAAGGAAATGTTCCTAAGACCTCTGGGAACACGTTTTTCAATATGCGAATGTCGCCTTTTGTCGCCCAAAAAAGTTACGACATTTTTCCCTTGGAAAACTGAGCGGATAATGGGGGATTTTGCCGTTGACGTGGACGAGCAATCTTCTATCATCAAGACTGTAAAAAACTAATAACTGTGAAAACCTTTTGGGAATAGTCAAATTTTACACTGCATAGCTTCTCAGTGATCTTGAAACTTCCGAATCAAGAAAAATATTGAGTGGGGAACACCCCCCCCCCCCACTGCCATCAACTAGCTGAACCTCCTCATTAAAATATTGGCATCTTATACAGAGGGCTGATTGGGCAAAAGTAACGCACAACCTCCCTCAACATTTTTTCCTGAGTCATACTTGAGAATCGGTTTCCGCCAATCTTTTTCATTCAGGGGGGCTAATCTGTTGGGCTATGTTGGGCGCCCCTCTCATTTTAGGGGGTGTGAGAGGGGGTCAGGGGGGGCTAAATCGAATAATTCAAAGAGGGACCCCATGTTTTTTTGCATATTTAGAAAGAGCATAAAATTCTAAGCATTTTGGCACAAACCAAAGTTCGATATCTTTTGTCGTATTCGATATATCGAAGTTAAAAGTTCGATGTCCACCCATTTTCCAAAATTCGTTCCTCCCCTTTAAATGGACCAAATTTAATAAACTTTGGGTGCAATATGCTCTACTAAACAAGCGCTGTAAGGAAAAAAATACGACAGTTCCCAAAAATTTGCCCAAAATTAATTTCTGGACCGTCAAAAATTGCTCGATTTTTAAAAAAAAATGGAATACCCAATTTTTTCGAAAAAACGGTCAAAATGGAGGAAAACGGAATGAAAATCTCATATTCTACGGCACAGATGGCTTAGAAACCAGAAAAATAACCAATTGCCAATTTTCACCACCGTAACTGCATTAGGGGACTTTTGTCTAGCTAGCTGGCTCGCGTAGACCATAGTGCGGCGGATCCAGCCTACAGTGACTCCAGTCACTGTAATCCAGCCCTCACGAACAGGAGAGGGACAGGGACTGTCATCGCCCCCGGGTTACCCCCGAGTCATTTTTCTCTCTTTCTTTCCCTCTTTCTTTCCCCCTTCCTTCCCCCTTTTTCGCCCCTCTTTTGACTGAACGAAAGGTGGGATCGCCCCCTTCCCCCCATATCCGCCAAAGCATGCAGGGAGGTCTCCCAGTGTTGCCAGATTTGCGGTTAAAAGCTGGGTAGTTCGAAATGAGCATTATGGAAATCATACGGCCCAAAGCCTCCGCGCGTCTGGCAACACCGGCCGCTTTCCCTCTTCTTTGTCTCAGGGTTAGCATGATATGTCAGGTGCAAGGATAAAATTGTAAGTTTACATCAACTTTAAAAAAAAAAAAAATTGTACAATCTAGCAAATCACGGTTAGCTCCGAGTTTCAACGTTCAACGCGTACTTAATTGTATGTTGCCGCGGATGAATTCAGGAGTAGAGAAGGTTGAAGAGGTAAAGTGGGAGTGGTTTAGAGAGGGGGGGGGGCATAAATCCCGAAAGAAAAGGACCACGCGTCACAAGCAACTGCGACTGCATACTTTTACTAGTTGCCGTATTCGGCGGGGAGTTTATAGTCATAGGGAACCTCCGTATACATCGCAAGAGACCGCGTTTTATATGAGAGCTTTTGAAAGAAGACAGGGAGCTTAATATAGCACTTTCACAGTTTCACACTGGTTCGATAAATATTCTCGCAAGCCACCTTCAAGAGGAAACGCTTGTCTATCTGAAACGGCCGAGGCGCGCCTTGCCCTTTGGAACTGCGATCGTGGGACGAAAGGGTGAAAGACGGAATGAGACATTCGCAGACACTTAATAGAGCATATTGGAGAGTAAAATGCCGCAATTGTCAACCCTAAAAATCCGGAGAACATACATAATTGGAGGGAAAAAACGGAATCTGGGCGATAGTTACAATTATTAGGAAGGAATCCAGAAACTTTCCTTCAGATTTTCTTGAAGAAATATTCAGTATTTTCAATATTTATGAGAAATATTCAAGCCGATTCGGGTCAAGAGAGAAAAATTTCAATTTAGAGACGTACCCCGTAAATTGGCAATCCTTGCAAAATCCTGGGGTTAGCTCAATAAGGTAGATATCAAGCGACCGTAAACTTTCTCCTTGAAAGCCTTGAGTATGCTAATGGACGTTTCCGGAGCGTCTCTGAATTTTAAATTCGTTATTCAAAACGCACTTGAAAATCCCTTAAAACTTCCTCAAGAAATCTCAGGGCATTTTGGTTCAAGGTGTTTTTTTCATTGCAAATTGAATCTGGAGGTAGGCTCAAGATATTTTCAAGTAAGAATAGGCACGAACTGCTGGCGATTCAGAGACTCTTTGAATTACACCCGGTTTTCCTCTCAATATAAATGTGAAGGAGATAATTTCAAGGCGCAGACCTATACTATCTTGTTACCTTTTTTCAGCTACTTTGATTGAACTACACTCAAGATCTCTCGAGAAAGTCGATTTAAAGTGAGCGTGTCTGAATTACAATTTTTTTTTTCACTCGACTCGACTTGAGTTTTTCTTAAGCCAAATCAAGTTAAGTAGATCTCGAGTAAAGGCTCTGTATTGCATCCTTAGTAATCATTAAACTGAAAGTGGAATCCTGTGGTTCCAGGTTCTATTATATTTACAAAGTTTAAAGAATTTTAAAGTTGTCTGCCTGAAAGAGACTCGAAATTCAGGGTGAAAAAAATTCAGAGACGTTAATTTATAGCGACAGTTGCTAAATTGCAAAAAGCGATAACGAGTAAAAATCGAAAACAAGGTCATAGGACTCGTAGATTTACTTAAAATTCCCAGAAGATTTTAATTGGATATCTATCTTCAAAAGCGCGAGGCGCATCTTCCCTTTTTCAGTCGCTAAACGATTTTATACGGTTGGATCTCCCTCCCTCTCTCCTTATACTTTCTCTATCTATCTATCTCTCTCTCGTCAGCTCTTTATAAATCTCTTCTATTTTTTTTCTTATCTCTTCCTCATTTCTTATTCTTCTCTTTAAAACTACCCAGGAGCATCTTCTATTTTACGTACGATAATTTCGTTATACGCTCAAACACTCAAGAGGAAAAGAATAAAGACGAAGTGCTGGCCATTAAATCAATATCTGGCGTCAATTATTGAGACACGATACTTTGAATTTCATTCTCTGCTTAGTGTCAATTACGGGAGTGAATTTATTTATTGAGAAAGTTACCTCTGCCAATTTAAATCGTTCTTCTGCGTCGGATACCTTTCCAATGTTCCCAACGTTATCGAGATAGGTTGTCTCGGCAGGCTCCCCCCCCCCCCTTCCGTGAAACGTAATATTAGTGCTTTCGGCAAAGTTGCGAACTCTTTTTTTATCTCCCTCCAGTATTGGCAATATATATTCTTCGTTCAATGCGAAACAATTTTCCGACGTTTTTTTTGGGGGGGGGGGGGGTGAATAGTGGAACCTTGATTTTTAGTCAAATTCAAAGAAACTCGTTTTTATTTGCCTTTTCTTAAATTACGTGACAGTCAGCCCAGTTTAGAAGCTAACACGGCATTGCTTTTCAAATGAATAGAAAATACATAGCTAAATAAATAGGTAGATAGATGAATAGATAAATTCTAAATAAATAAATAAATAAATAAATAAATAAATAAATAAATATATAAGAGTACATGTATAGATTTTTAGAAACGCACACAAAAAATAAAATAAAATGTACATACCTGTAGAAGATTATTTCGTCATCGGTGACAACCCTCTACGAAGCCAGAGACAGTTTGTAGAAGGAAATCCCAGGTTTCATAAATACGTGGCCAAGTGTTCCGAAAGAAATCCGAATTTCAAACAAACATTACAATTAGGATGCGGAAAAATGAAAGTCCCTTAAAATCGGCGAAAGTTGAAAAATAAACATCCAAATTCCAGGTATTTTTTCTTCTTTTTCCCTAATCAGCAAGTGAGCTTAGTACATTAATATCAACTTAAGTGGACTTTTTGCATTGAGCTACATGTTTGCATCAAAATACAACTGGATGGAATCCTATGAGGCTAACCAATGTTTGGGAAAAATTATTCATGAAATTCATGAAAGAGGAATATACTTAAAAAACCTTTGTAGGGGAAACCAAGAATTGAATTTTATAAGAAGGCCTGGCTTAAGTTTGGTAGTTTTTGATTTAAGTGATCTATTAATTGCGATCAGAACTTAATTTAGATCAGATTTTGGAACTTGCAGCAAACAAGAAATTTATTTAAAATTATATGTTTTTGAAACATAAACCCTGATGTTTACCCAATTGCATTGATAACAACAATTAATTATTTTATAAAAATGAGATCACTTTGTAATGCAATGCATCAAAATGACGTGTCTACGATTTTAGAAAAACCTACGAAGGTTAACAGAAGAAAACCACAGAAATTCGGTGCGTTACTTTACTATACTAAAACATTTAAATGGAATTCAAAGAGGAATTTTTCTGTATTTAATTATTTTTTTTTTTTTTTTTTAACATGCAAAACTCATTTTCACTGACTTGACTGATTGTGAGAAAAAATTATGGAAACTATCTCATTACCCCATATTGAAGCTATAGAAGGTCGGAGAGAAAACAGACCCAGCCACACCGCACTGTGTTTTGGCGTTAACGAGAATATCAGGCCAGGATATGGAATTTGCAACTCACAAGTTACCAATCAACCTGTGAGTGTCTTCCTTTATCTGTCCTTAAAAAATAAATCGCTCTTTGAGTGTCTTTCTGGTGCATAATTTCGATTTCGAGAATAATTTTCACAAGCATTTTTTCGGTAAAATTCGAGCCTCAAATGAAGGTATTGTGCCTGAGCTCATGTGAACGATAGTCGCTCCTCGCTCACAAACTCGATATTCGCACTGTGAACTGTGAATCGCATACCGTATCGCATATTGCTATATAAAATTCTATGAACGTGAACATAAAAAAAGACGCCTATGGAGTATACTATACAGGGTGTTTCACATAACCTGCTCACTATGGTTTTCTTGAACGGGTGACGATAAAAAAATCTGGAAAAATCGGTTTTGTAGTAACTCGGACCTGAAATTTCATTTAAAAATACTGCCAGCCACAACCCAAAATTTGGTTTTTGGGGGGTTTTCAGGGGGGGGTGCCCCCCTTATCTCGAGATTTTCAAATAGCAACCCCTATCTTGTGATACCTCGTTTGAAAGAGGGTAAAATTCTAAGCATTTTGGCTTAAACCGGAAGTCGATATCTTATTTCGTTTTCGAGATATCGAAGGTCGAAGATCGATATAGGACCCATTTTCGAAAATTCTTAACTCCTACAAAAAAAGTCGTAAAACAAAAAACTGCACATGTAAAATGCTCTACTTGATGAGTACTTTCAAGAAAAAAATACAAATTTACAATCAAATAAACCGGAAGTCGACTTTTAGGCACCTTAAAATTATTGGCGGGAAAACCCCCATTTCTCAAAATTTTCAAATGGCAACCCCTATCTTTTAATACCTCATTCGAAAAGGCGGAAAAAGTTGTGCATTTTGGCGCAATCAAAAGTCCGATATCATTTTTCTAATTCGATATATCGAAACTAGAAGTTCGATTTAGACCATTTTTCGACCCTGTAAAAAACTGATCCTATCGTGTGATACATCATTCAAAAGCACATAAAAAACCAAGAATTTTAGTGCAAACCGGAAGTCAATACCTTTTTTCGCGGTCGAGATATCGCAAGTCAAAGTTTAAGGTAAGCCCTAACCAAAGACTAAACTTTGACTTGCGATATCTCGACCGCGAAAAAAGGTATTGACTTCCGGTTTGCACTAAAATTCTTGGTTTTTTATGTGCTTTTGAATGATGTATCACACGATAGGATCAGTTTTTTACAGGGTCGAAAAATGGTCTAAATCGAACTTCTAGTTTCGATATATCGAATTAGAAAAATGATATCGGACTTTTGATTGCGCCAAAATGCACAACTTTTTCCGCCTTTTCGAATGAGGTATTAAAAGATAGGGGTTGCCATTTGAAAATTTTGAGAAATGGGGGTTTTCCCGCCAATAATTTTAAGGTGCCTAAAAGTCGACTTCCGGTTTATTTGATTGTAAATTTGTATTTTTTTCTTGAAAGTACTCATCAAGTAGAGCATTTTACATGTGCAGTTTTTTGTTTTACGACTTTTTTTGTAGGAGTTAAGAATTTTCGAAAATGGGTCCTATATCGATCTTCGACCTTCGATATCTCGAAAACGAAATAAGATATCGACTTCCGGTTTAAGCCAAAATGCTTAGAATTTTACCCTCTTTCAAACGAGGTATCACAAGATAGGGGTTGCTATTTGAAAATCTCGAGATAAGGGGGGCACCCCCCCTGAAAACCCCCCAAAAACCAAATTTTGGGTTGTGGCAGTATTTGTAAATGAAATTGCAGGTCCGAGTTACTATAAAACCGATTTTTCCAGATTTTTTTATTGTCACCCGTTCAAGAAAACCATAGTGAGCAGGTTATGTGAAACACCCTGTACATACATAATTGTGCATTGCGTATTGCATATCTTGGCCAAGTATCTTTGTCTCGCTGGTGTCCACTGTCTTAATGTGATTACACGTGACTTTACACATCTTGTTTTTTAATAAAACATACGGTTTTACTGATGATGACGTCAGTCAGTTGAGAAGTTCATTAAACGTTCCTATAACTATATCTCCTGCTCTCGGGTGACCTCTACCTTCATGCACTTCCTATTTATCTCTCGTTGCTAAAATCGCAGAGAACTTGTAGATTCAATTTTTTTAGCTGAAATGAAATCGTAGGGTCAAATAGTCTCGAGGACCGGGTGACAAAAAAAATATCGCGAAACGAGTCGCGATTTAAGATTATGGTCACGAGAGAGACTTAGCAGTACACGCAGGGTGGAGAGAGATATCGGTGCAGTTTAATAGTAGTAATTAGGAGCTAAAGCCCACTGTGAGCAAAACTGAGTTATCTAACTTTTTGAATGCTTCTACATGTATATCTATATCGAATTATGCTGAAGTTCAAATTATTTTGAGGAAATATGCAAATGCAAATGCAGAAAAAAAAACAAAAATGAAGTTAAAGTCAGTAATCAGTCCTACTGGAGTCAAATGAGAAAACAATGCAGTTTTAATCGTCTTCTGAACATACTCAACAGCGATTTAGCCCTCATGTAAATCCGCGTGTAATTGATATGTAATTCATAAGTAACTCATACATAACTTATAAACCCGATTTGTAATTTGGATCCATGATGGCGACCGCTTGCAATTGATGCGTACTTAAATTGTTGGTAACCGTGGACTTTATTCACTTGGTCGCTCCAAAACCGTGCAGATGAATTCAAAAATCATTCGTTGCACCTCTTGCTTCCAGCTTCAGCTCAGATCGGCTGGGAGGGGCCAACCACAGCGGGTTGGAATAAAAAAGAGTCGAGCTAATTAGGAATGCGGTGGGATGACTTACTTGTGCTTTTGTTGTGGACCGACTCTCGAAGATCGTCCTTGATTGCATTCGGTTTCCCACTCTCGAGATCGTAGTAATGATAGTCGAACGTTCCGTTCTGCTTCCGCGGTTTAAACTCGAGCTCAATCAATGTTGACATCATCAAGTGACATGTGTTGGGCCCGAATAGATTCGAATAACCGTTTTTCTCGTACAACAGAACCGCCTTCCTCCAGTTCCAACTGCCAATGAACATACGAACACACGAAACCATCGATTAGATTCATTTTCACCCAGTGGCGTAGCCACGGGGGGGGGGTCCAGGGGGTCTGGACCCACCCTCCCCCCATGACACCAAAATTTGTCCTACAAAGGGTAATTTTTTGCGTTTTCAGACAAATTTTGCCAAATTAGCATCTTTGGACCCCCCTTGACAATTTTCGGACCCCGGAACCCCCCCCCCCCTAGAAAAATTCCTGGTTACGCCACTGTTTTCACCCCTTCCTTGGTCGCATTTAAAACCTATTCATTTCCATGTATAGTTTCAAGTTAATCGATGTACATATTTGTTACAGGTAGAGTCCCTACATACTATGATAGTTGCGCCATGTCGGAATCTATTTCTGATTGGCTCTCAGGTTCAGGCTGTAAAAAAGTCCCAAGAGGCAAATGCGAATGGTGGAGGGTTTGTTTACTTTTCGCGTACTCGCTTTTATTACATATTTGCAGTAACAGTGATGCGGTAATTATTGTTAATTTTTACTCTGCTTGAATGTTATTCTGGAAAACATTATGTATCTCTGTAGGGAAAAGCTACATTGATTGGTGGCCCTGAGAAGGGCCGTTTTACGTGTCGACAGCCGGCCGGCTGGTTTCTCCGTGGTCGTCCGTGTGCTGGAGCGGAGTGATCAGCTGGTTGAGATCACGGTGTATTTATATTGTTTCGGGCTAATTAGTGCGCCCAATCAGGTGTGAGACAATATGTGCGACCTTGATAGGCCGCCACATAAGCCCCCTTCGCAGAGACGGAGTCGCGCATGGCTGAAAAAAAATGAAAAAATGACGGAAAACGAGTGAAATGTGGAGTATGAGAGTGAGATGAGTGATGCGTTGGTGCGTGCGTGTTGCCTAAGTCAGGCGTTACGTCGTTGAGCAGTGCAACGGTATGATACGAAAGATGCGTGATGCTATGAATGAGGCAAGTTGCCGAAAATGAGATGAAATGAGTAATTGAATTGTGTTTGTCAATCATCCGGGCAAGTGTCAAGCGTGTGACGATAAGGCTCGGACAGCGAACTAGGTACACGTGCCGGTGAAAAGCCCAAAATCCGGGGTACTGCTGTAGTTGCTGGAGCGAGTGTGCGCAGCGAATGACTGACAGATCAGTGATCGTAGGTGAGGAGAGTTGACGATGTTACCATGACTGTTGAGCCGTGAGAAAACAAACATCAGACGTTGCGAGAAATTGCGAGGTTCGAGTTCCGTCTTTTCATCCGCGCTGAGATTTGGAAGGTTGCGTTTATTGTTCAGTCGAGGTCACCAAATGTAGGGAAAAGCTACATTGATTGGTGGCCCTGAGAAGGGCCGTTTTACGTGTCGACAGCCGGCCGGCTGGTTTCTCCGTGGTCGTCCGTGTGCTGGAGCGGAGTGATCAGCTGGTTGAGATCACGGTGTATTTATATTGTTTCGGGCTAATTAGTGCGCCCAATCAGGTGTGAGACAATATGTGCGACCTTGATAGGCCGCCACATCTCTTTCAGTAACAACCGTTATTGTCGAGAATCGGAGCCTAACCTGTTAGAGATAGCGAAATAGCGGCAACAGCTCAGAGGCAAATGCGGTCATCCGCCATTTACAATTTGCCTCTTGGGGGCTCCATTGATCCACTTCTTCTTCTTCGTTTTGAACGACATGGCGCAACTATTATTCCCACGTAATGTAAAGAACCGGATTGAAATTCAAAGGTTCCGGGGTCTGATCCAGTAGCGGCCCGTGAGAATTGGCAACCATGCATTTTTCCCTCTTAAACTTAGGTAAAAAATCGATTCCAGCGGAGGCTGGCAGCCTCCTCAAGTTTCGATTGTTTTCCATGTATTTAAATGGGATAAAAACACTGTTGCCAAATCGCACGAGCCGCCACTGGTCTGATCTGAACTTTCCAAGCATGTTCTCTAGACTTTGTGTGTCGTGTTTCGCCGACGTGGCTTCTAATAAGACTTACATGAAAGACTTTTCGGACTCATTCTCAGGGGTGTCCACAAGGGGGTACCGTGACGAGCTACTCGTCACTAAAATTTTTGGGGGGGAGGTATTATTTTAAGAAGCCGCGGTTTTTTTTTTTTTTTTTTTTTTTTTTTTTTTTTTTTTCAACTACGAATAAGACTCCCTTAAAAATTAAGCCCCCCCCCCCAACGAGCAACCTCCCTCCCAACGAGCAACCAATCCCAACGAGCAACCCCCCAACGAGAATCCCCCCACCGAGCCCCCCCACGGGAGGCCCCTAACCGAGCGCCCCCCCAACAAGGTACAATCATATAAAAATGGTGAATGGTGATGGTCGTTCCATTTTTTAGGAGGAAAATGGGACTTTTTGTTGGGAGGGAGGGCTAATCGTTGGAGGGAGGGCGTTTTAGTTGGGGGGAGGACTTTTTGGTGGGGGAAAGACTTTTTCGTGGGGGGTGGACTTTTTCAGGGGGGGGGAGGGCTTTTACGTTGTGGGGAGGCTTATTCGTTTAGTAAAGAAAAAAAATTAACCAAACTTCATAAAAATTACCTCATTAAGAAGAGGCCTTTCATTGAGGGGTAGGGGGGCTTATTCGTTGGGGGGAGGCTTATTCGTGGGGGGAGGCTTATTCGTTGGGGGGGGAGGCTTATTCGTGGGGGGAGGCTTATTCGTTGGGGGGAAGGCTTATTCGTTGAATAATAAAATCAAATAAACTTGTGGCGGCCTATCAAGGTCGCACATATTGTCTCACACCTGATTGGGCGCACTAATTAGCCCGAAATAATATAAATACACCGTGATCTCGACCAGCTCATCACTCCGCTCCAGCACACGGACGACCACGGAGAAACCAGCCGGCCGGCTGTCCACACGTGAAACGGCCCTTCTCAGGGCCACCAACTAATGTAGCATTTCCCTACAAACTTCACGATTATTATTTTGTACATACACCCCACGGCGAACCTCCTCCGTGAATATTCCATGGCTCCTTCATCCACATTCCTTTCGACTCTTCTCCCTCCAATTATCATGAGTCGAGAGCAACGATTTCATGCAGGCAAAATCGAAAATATATTTGAGCATTTCAATTTTACTGTACGTGAAAGTACCGTGAAATTCAATTTGAACGTAAGGAAAATTGAAAAAAATTTCCATGGGAGGGCCCCCGGACCCGCCGCTTGTCCTGGGGGATATTCCATGCCCCCCAGACCCCCCGGAGTTTGACTCGTACCAACCCTCCCCCCCAGACAAATTTCTCAGTGCGCCACTGAATTTCTGACGTTATTCTCTCTAAGTCATTGCCAGTATTCAAAGAACCGGTCGATTTAAAAGAATCAGAAGTTACTAGAAGAAACTCCAATAGGGAGTATGGGGGGTAAAATTTTCAAAAAATTTCCGGGGAACGGCCCCCGGACCCCCCTCCACCCTGGGGTATTCTATACCCCAAAACCCCCCGGTGAGGGGGGTCAAATTATTGAATTTGGGGGGGAACTCGTCAGTAAGCCAGGGGGGGATGGACACCCCTGCTCATTCTAATGAATTTCCGAGCATATTGTGAAGACTTTAACTCGCACTAAAAGGATCCCTGAGACAAAACTTGACCTAGAAAATTGTTTGTCTGACCACTTAAAATTTTATTCGATCACGTTCTCTTTCGCAGGAATACCTAACAAGTTAAGTTTCTTTGGCACTCAATCAGAATGAAAATGGTTACTTTATTTCTAAGATGGACATTGTGAGTATAACTAAAGTAGACTGTTAAATAAATATCACAATTTTTGCAGTAAAAATGGAAAAGTTTATATAATGTTTGATTAATGTCTACGTTGCGCTGAGCCCGAGAGTCGAGTATCGCGACGGACGCGACGCGACCGCGACGCTATGAAGTTGAAAAGTAGAACTCCTTCAAATCGCGGTGAAGCAGCAAGCTTGCCATCTATCTGGCTTTACTTTCCTACACACACGCTCAACTAGTTTCGAGCGTGATATTCAAAGACCATGTCTTCAAAATTACGCACATTCCTATTTTCGAACTTTTGATAGTCACGTCGGAGGCATTTTATAAAAACGGGGGGTGGGGGGTCCGGATAGGTTACGAATTTTAAGAAGTAAGCCTGCTCGACTTTATCATGGGATTTTGTAATGCGTTTCGTGCAATATTTACACTTATTATAATGTAACTATGTTTTGTAGTTTAGTTTTCGAGAACTGTCATCAAAATATGAATAACTTTTCAGAGAACTTCCGTTGTACCTGGTCGGATACTCGAATTGCCAACACTGAGAAGTTAGCTTTCCTCATTGAATCGTTTTGATTGAAATCTAGAGTGTTCACAGTACTACACAAGGTTTTTGACATCATGGGTTTAAATGAACAAAAAGCAACGATTCTAGATTTATTATAAGATATTATAACTATATACTGCATATCGGAGAACCTAAGAAGGGTTACCAACCGTCCGGCTTTCTGCACCTTTGTCTGCCGTTCGACTAGATTTTTTTAAAATGCAGGATATTCAACTCGAAGACATCAAAAAAAGAAAAAAATTAAAAAAATCGAGAGTTATAAAAAAGAAAATGTGGAAAGCGTGGGATTTTAAGATTTTTACAGGAAAGGTACGCAGGTGCACTACAATGTCATTTTTACTTTCTCACAACTAACAAAGTAGGCCATGCATTTAGAAAGTATTGCGATGACGCAGATGTCGATATGTTTGGATCCCAGCATAACTTTTGAACCAATAATCCTTATGCATCCAAATTTTGCAGAGTAGTTGCTTTCAACATTGCCCCGAGGCGCTTTTTTTTGGTTTTTCGAAATTTTAAATTGTAAGCAAGTTATGGAAGATTAAAGGTTTCCATTAAATACAATGAGAAAATAGGTGAATATTTCAAATACAGCTGTTACCGCCTACTGTAAAATTAACTCCTTAAGGAGAGGTCTAGGGGTTTCCCCCGAAACATTATAAGGGGGGCCTCCACCAGCGTGATAAAGGGGAGTCTGGGTGATCTCCCCCAGAACATTAGGGCCCCCAGATTAAATTTGATGTGAGAAAGTGTTCGTGGGGTATGTATTCCCTACCGTTTATTTACGGTGCTAATCCTACTATATTCACCGTGATCAATGTTTTAAAAAACTTTCAATCTGAGATACGTCTAAATCAAAAGCATATTGACCGTATCTGCACCGCAAGAAAGTCTAAAAACAAGATAAGGAAACATACGACCTCAAAGTCTCAAACGTTAGGTAACTGCTTACCAATGTGAAACTATCACACGTCATCGTTTTTTCTTTACATTGTTGCCATTATCATCTTGAATATATAATAATGGCTTCTTAGAAGTGCGACACAAGTGAGCCCTCATGTTTTATTGACCGCGGGACGCAAGTGAGCAGTAAGCCCCACCCTTCCCCCTTAGGACGCAAGTCCGTCCCACCCTTTTCCCTTTGAGACGCAAGTTTGAGAATTTTTTGACCGTGGAACACAAGATAGATACGCCTCCAAATGCTCAAGTGAGTATGCGGCTTTAAGTACGTGCGGATACATTCGCGTGCAATCTAGAAACACGGTATTTTTTGGCTGCAGAGCGGCGCACTATAGATCCAAATCAAATCCTAAGTGGTCAAACATGTACAGACATAAAATACCACAGGAATTAAGGTTCCATCTAATATTTGTCTCCAATGGATTTATGACAATCCAGGGGTGATTACCTTGCTAAATAAACCCTCTAAAATCATCTATATCAGCTAGAATAGTTTTTTTCCGACTTTAAACAGATCTAATTTTGACCGCCTAGGATTTGATTTGGAACCATAGTGCGGCGCGGCGCGGTGGTTCCTGGGCAAAATTTCGAAATTCATTGCTCATCAAATTATACAGCAACTCAAATGAGCAGAGAAAAATTGTTATCATTTCAATATTGCTCTTCTTTGGCACTTGACATTTTTTCGTCCACGTAAAAATGCAGAGTAGCATTAATTTGTTAGTGCTAGATAGGTACTTCTTGTTTTCTTTTTCATCGATGCGTTCGAAACGGTTCGGAAGCAACTGAACTGAAGTTCATTGTTCATAATGTAATGTTGAGGTACAACTTCCGTCGAGCAATGCCCTCGTTAAAACGCTGACATTGATAATAAGGATATAATATTTTAAAATTGCGTAAGTAATGGAAATCGTCACTGTTTTTGATATTGGAACAATATTATAGCTTTTTATCCATCTACTCACAGGCATTACTTACTAACAACAAGGACTGATTATAAGTACATTTAGCCGACAAGGCACGAGAAAATGAGAATCGGTCATTAAAATATCCCACTCGCATTAGTTTGAGAATAACCCGTCTCAAACTGTTATTATTCACATGTTTTCAGGGAGATGGGTATCACAATCAATTTGAGCCATTAATGCATGGAAGTGTTTAACATTTATTGATTCTAATTCAGAGCTAGGGGGGAAGGGGTCCTGGAAAACAAGTTTTGTTTTCATTACGACGAGAGGTGCTTTAAAATCTCAGCATTTTTGGGGTAGGCTGATCTAATTAAAATTTAATCAAAGGAAACTCTACAAAATGGTCCTTCCGAAAGTACCTCTGTGGGTGGGCATGTATGGTTTAATATTCCTTATAAACGCCTTAAATATTCAACACACTGAAATACCATAAAGAAGATTCTCAATAAGAACTCGCGACAAATTCCTTTGTTTCATTGAAAATTCTGAGTAAAAAAAAAGGCAATCCTTGCTCAACGGTGAATCTGTGTCTTGTTCATTTTCCTGTTTTAAGATTACAATTTTCAACCTAAACTCATCATTTTTAACAAGAAACTCATGCTTGGCTGAAATTATTTTGCGTTTAAACGCAAAAACAATATCTCATTATATTTTTAAGATATCAGATGTATTTCTGCCTTGATCAGGAAATTGTGGACAGGTCGGGATTTTAAAATGCAATTAAAATGAATAAACCGTCAATTTGCGCCAATCAGAATCCGTTCTTTCCAAGGCCACGGCTTCCAACTAAGGAATATCACTCGATCAAAAGCCGCCAATTACAATCGGCGCGACGCGAGGATGCGATGTCATCGGTGAATTCCCGCCAATCACAGCAGGCCATTTCGTCCACGACAAAACCGCCCAACAAAATAATAAGGTAATCCTTTTTTTAAACCCGTACTTTAATCTAGCCGAATCTGCCTAATTGATTACACGTTATTAATTTAATATCATCCATTCTTCAACAACTCTGACATTTTTATTCGCTTAAAATCATCGCATTACTTATTAGTATTAATCAAATCACAACCTCGTTCAAGGTCGCAACTAGACTCATCGCGCACTTCAAAAAAGGCGCCAATCCCATTCCTCACGCAGATTCACGTTTTCGTTTCATTTAAAGTACCACTGTACTAGTATCGATTAAAATGTGTGACAAAAAAATCTATGCTCTTTATCTCCGTATGATTTGATGCGGATAAGAATATGAGAGCAGTAAAATAGTGGATGATAATTCATAAATGAGTCTTAAATAATTATGCTACGTTGAAATACGAAATCCAAGAAACAAATTAAGAGTAGAGTACTATCAGTCAATTAAAGATCGGGACTAAACTATTTGGGCTCGGACACTCGGCGCATGAGGAATTTGCGATAAGGGGAGAAACTCTCGGAAATTCGCAGCAGTGTTGCCAGCTTGTGCTAACGGTGAGCGATAGGGGTGGGGTAGCGAGGGGAGTGGAATATAAACCGCAGGGCCTTCACTCATAACGAATATGAGCGAGCAGATAAGCGTGCTTCGTCGAGAGCGGCTATCCGTCTCCGATCTGCGTCTCTTTTCCGAACAGTGCAGTTGCACCTAAAAGCTGGCCATCGTGTCCGAACGACACTATGTCCCACTGTCGTCAACCCCTCCTTCCCCTCCCCTACTCCTTCCACATTGCTTCAACTCTCATTGTCAGTTCTACTCATTATTTCTTCTTTTCATTCAATAGACTTTCAGTGACTCGGTAAAGGACATGGCACAATCCTTATGGGAACTGGCTTACCGCTAAATGTTTTTTAAGTATTATAAATCGACAGATTATCACTTAAAAAGAAAAAGTTCTCACGGCACGAAAGTGACCCCATGTCCAGTTTTTTAGCTTTTAAAAGCTCAAAGACGGGAACTACTTCTCTCGTGCGTCGGCGCGCAATGATGAAGTAGTGCCGGCTGCCTCACAACTCGGCTCAACGTAGAGTGTGGTCGGCCCATTTCGATCATTCATTCACCCGCTCGACTACCTGCCGAAGTCTCTCTTTCTATTCCACTGCTCGTCTCTCTCTCCCTCTCCCTCAATGCGATCGGAAAAGTGTTTCTGTTTACATTCCGTAATCGGTATCCTCAGGGGAGTGGGGAGGTTGAAGCTGGAGTATCAACAACTTCGGTATCTTAAAGCGTCCGAGGCGCCACGGGCGATTACTCATTACGAGAGAGATGACAGTAAACTAATGTGACCGAAAGAATTCGGAAGAAGCAAGAAAAGCCGAGCAATGTATAAACACGGAAACGGACGAATTGTTTTTGCTCGTCTCTTGGAACCCAAACGTGCTCGGGTGGGTAAGAATAGCGTGCGGGGTGCGGGTGAGGGAGAGGGAGAGAGAGACGAGCAGTGGAATAGAAAGAGAGACTTCGGCAGGTAGTCGAGCGGGTGAATGAATGATCGAAATGGGCCGACCACACTCTACGTTGAGCCGAGTTGTGAGGCAGCCGGCACTACTTCATCATTGCGCGCCGACGCACGAGAGAAGTAGTTCCCGTCTTTGAGCTTTAATAGCTAAAAAACTGGACATGGGATCACTTTCGTGCCGTGAGAACTTTTTCTTTTTAAGTGATAATCTGTCGATTTATAATAGTTAAAAACATTTAGCGGTAAGCCAGTTCCCATAAGGATTGTGCCATGTCCTTTTACTCGTATGTTGTAAAAATTGGTTTTCAGCGATACTGCCCCCCTCTTCCACAACACAAATATCATTGAGTCAGTGCCGACAATTTTTGGGGCAAATCCTCCCTAAAGACTATAGAAAGACCTTTTTGGGTTGCGCTTCCGTCGATGATGATATTGGGTGGATCCAGGAGGCACGAGGGCATGTGCTTCCTCCCTTCTCCATTCTCAAAAAGCGTTGAAAATTGCCCTTTTGCATCGTATAATGATCTTGAAATGCTTTTAGGACGCTAAAAATTGTCATGTCTAAAACGTGCCCCCCTCGTCCTTCAGAAAAATTATGTGGATCTTTCATTAGGCTGATGACTGTTGAAGTGTTGACACATTATGATCTCGATCTGTTGCCCGGGAAACTTTTTTAATTATCAGAGACGTTCAAAGTATCATTCAGAATTTAATTTGGAGCAGCAATCGTGGCGGATCCAGAAGATTTCCTGGGGGAGAGGGAGCTAGGAGAGCACCCCTCTAGATTTTGAGATTTGCAGTGTCTTTGAAAGAATATTTTGGCAATTTTCTATCAAGTAAGGGCGACTTTTAAGGGTTTCCGGGGGAGACACGCTCACCGCCACCCCTCTCCCCTCTCGTTGGTTCCCTTCTAGTACTCCCCCCCCCCGACATCACAAGGAAAAAAATACTATCATAGCGACAAAATACTGGACTTTGATCATCGTTTTGGGACTCGTTAAAAAACACCAGGTCAAGAAACCCAGGATTACAGCGAAACTTACGGGTTCAAAGTTATATCTCAGTAGAACGCAAAAAACTGCGCTTGATCGGTGGATCGACTCGTTGCTCGTTGGCATGGTTCGTGTTCCGTTCCGTTTTGATGGAACACTCGAACCGCATTGGCTAACCGTAATAAAAAGACGGGAGTGTTCCGATTTTCCAATTAAAAAATTCCGGTTTGTTCCGATTAAAAAATTAGCCTCATCAGTAATACCAAATATAACTTTTTACTCATCAAGGGTTTAGCTTTTGATATCTTCTTTTCATACTTCAAGTGCAATTGATCATCTGGACCGAAGGCAAATTAACAATGAGATAGAATTTCTGCAAAGGGACAGCAATAAGTTGTCACGTTTTGAAGCATGGAAGGGAAGTGATTTCAGCGGAAAAGAAAGTTTATCCATTTTTTTTTCTTTTGCTTT
This sequence comes from Trialeurodes vaporariorum, assembly GCA_011764245.1. Lineage (NCBI taxonomy): Eukaryota > Metazoa > Arthropoda > Insecta > Hemiptera > Aleyrodidae > Trialeurodes > Trialeurodes vaporariorum. The sequence goes on along the minus strand of VMOF01000388.1, from coordinate 53,799,574 downwards.
GATCCATGGGTTTCAAAAGCTCATTTGAGTTTTTATATAAGTCAAGCGCTTACATTCAATATCAAAAACTCCTCTAAGACAGTTACCGGAGGACTTTTTGGGTCAAAAATGATAAAAAAAAACGAAATTTAAACAGGCAGGTGGACTATGGAGTAAAAATTAGCATTGCCTTTCGTAAAACTTTGACTCAAATTTTTCATGGAGGGTATTTTTTTAATTTTTAAGGTTGCAGTTTTATCAGAACAAAATTTTTTTCCCGTCTAAAATTTTGACCCAGTTTTTTTCTCCTTTGATTTTAACTGTCAATTGTTAACGGGAAAGTCTCGTCTTCTACCTTACTAAATCGTATTCGCCCCTCTAACAAAGCATTTCTTTCTCCTACTTGTATAAATATTCACCAGAACCCATTAATCAACTTTAGGGAGGGGGGAGGGGTTTCAAGCAGAGGTGGGCAAGGTAAATGGTAGTCGCTTCCTCACATCTGGGTTGATTTTCAAACCTCTTAGATATGGGTTGGGGGGGGAGTTTTTAAGGGTGCTGAATTCAATGGAACTAATCGTGTTTTTATGAATTACATTGATTGTATATTGAATTACATCATAAGTTCAGTGAAATCGGAACACCTGATTAAGGCTGAAATCCACCTCGATTACTTTTGAAAAGTGATCGACGAAAGAAATCGATAAACCCAGTTTGTCAAAGACTATAGATCATAACATAATGCCGCCCGATGCAAGACTCCCCCCCCCTTACAAGCTGCCTCTGAAAGTATAAGTTTTATTATTAGTCTCAAATGATTTAAAATTTATTTAAAAGGGGAAAAGGGTTTCAGCGCTTACGACGAAAATTATTGGCGAATCCCGGGGGGAAAGGGGGGTGACCCCCCTCCCCTCCGATCAGCCAAAAAAGGGAAAAGAGGGAAAAGGGGAGGGAAAGGGAAAAGAGAGAGAAAGGAAAAGGGGATCACCGGGGGCGGAATTCCCCAGATCGCCCCCCTCCCCCGTTCGCGAGGGCTAGATCCGCCAATGACGAAAATTGTTACTTTACAATAAATAATTGCAATCAATATAGTACCACCCATTTTTCATTACCTTCTGAAGAAATGAGAATCTGCATTATTCAAGATCATGGAAGCCCAAAAGAGAGCCCGTAAACCCCCCCCCCCCCCCCCCCCCCCCCCCTCCTTGGCATAAAAAAAATTGGAGTAAATCGAATTAAGAGAAAATTAGAGTCCCTGAATATGAGGCAGAGCTGCCGTTTTGCGTATAATTAATGACATTTTTCAATTCACCGATGATTCCACCGGTTGAAAAAAGATTACACAGTTCAGTGCAGTGTATGACTGCACTGCACAAAAATACTTGGATCTGTAGGTAATATTTTTTCAATCGGTGGAAACGCCGTAAATTAATTAAAATATCCGCAAGTTTTTTAAAGTCATCGACGACCCCACCGGTCGAGGAAAGATTACAGATGCGATTACGAATATATTCGTGCATTACCATCTCATACATTAAACTGAACTGTGTAATCTTTTTTCAACGGGTGGAATCATCGGTGAATTGAAAAATGCAATTAATTATGCGCAAAACGGCAGCTCTGGTATGAGGGACTCTTGAGAAAATTAGAGTCCCTATATGTAGAGAGTTAAGATGATTCCAGGGTCGATTAGTTCCAATCGTGGACACCACGTCGCGCTGCTCAAAAAGTCAACAGTTTTTTGTTAAATTTGACGAATTCACGCTGAAAATACAAAATTTTAGAAACGTCAGCACCTGCGAGCATACTTCAGGGAAAATACCCTGAAAGTTTCAGACTGAAACACTCAAAAATAAAGCCGGAAATTATGAAAAACGAAACTTCCCGTAAGCCGCAATGAGTGCGAGTGAGGCAGATAGACGTATCATCACTCGCGCTCACTCCCACTCACTAAGCTTATGGCGAAACGAATTTCATAATTTACGGCTTTAATTTTAAACCAATTTGGCTCATTTTGGGCTCAAAAAATCCATAAAAAAATTTTGCAGGTGCTGACGTTATTGGATTTTGCGTTTTATCTATGGTTTCAGTTTAAAACGCCAAAAACACGTCTTTTCCAAAAAGCGACTAGTGGCGCTATCCATCGGATTGAAATCTGGAAAAGTTTCGCCTGGAATCACCTTAAGACGAGTGAAATCATGGGCGCCGCCATTGGATGCGATTTTGCATATTTGTTTACATTCTGAGGCCGTTGTTGTGTTTTGCTCCACTGCAAAGATTACAGTTCTGCTAAGTTTGTAACAATGTAATCTTTCCCTCCTTTTGTTGATCAAAATGTATTAACGCTTTTAATGATTCTTTTGAGTTTTTTAGAAATTCTTGTGGTGCATCATGATTAAAATTAAAGATTCATCGCAAATTAACTCTTTTTCTTAAAAGACCGTTGGTAAACATAACAAAAATGCAAAAACGAGTCCAAAGGCGGCGGCCGTAGAGCCTAAAATTCATCGACCAATCAGAAGTTGACTAAACCCCTTGTCTTAACTCTCTACTTATAGGGACTCTAAAAAAAAACAGCTGAAAAGTGCATTTAAATCCCCCCCCCCCCTCGCCAGCGAGAAATTTCTTCTGCAGACGGCCAGACACCTAAATCCAAGATTTTTACAATATGCTCCTATTCGGGAAGCTCTTCATTCATTCTTAGGCAAAAGGTGAAAGAAACATGGTCCGGAGGAAAACGTTAAAATGTCAAGTGTCGAACGAAAAGTGGCATGAGTGATAAAGTGAGGCAGGGCCAATAGGAAGGGGGGAAAAAGGTAGCGGAGAGAGAACCGACCACCGAATCTCGATGAACTGCAGATTGTGAGAGAATAAGATTTTAGTGAATGGACGCGGCTGCGGGCGGCGCGGCGGCGAGCGGCGGAGAATTTGGGTCCTCATGCGAGAAGGTTTGCGGTGTGTTGTTATCTCCCCCTGTAACTGCTCAGTTGTAGCCCACCTCAATTGATTCGGCTTTTTCGCACATTTATTTTGGGGAAAGGCAACACCGCTCTAGATTCTGAGCAAATCGAGTCAGATAAGCGGGCGCGCGCATTTCGAGCCGCATATTTTAGTCCCAATCTTTAATTGACTGATAGTACATACCTACATATTATTCTATGCCTACATATTACATGTTGGATATTAAATAAGACAAAATGACCCACTATGATTGGCGCCTATTGTTGGAATGGTAAGTAGGGAGTGGTAGCCTTGGGAAGGACGGCTTCTGATTGGCGCAAATTAAAAGTTGGTCGAGTTCGAACAATAAAAATTTTCATTACATAAGTTCAATTTGTTCAATCTAATTAATTAATTATCTATGCTTGAGTTGAATGCGCATTAATAAAAAATTACCTAAGTATTGGATTGGCTTAGTGGTTAGATGGGAAAATCAAACTATTATTGGTTGGAGTTCACGGAAGGCATCGTCAATCTTGATTGGCGGCTTTCCATTGAGTGGTGCTCAGAGAGTCGTGGCCTTGAAAAGGATAGCTGCTGATTGGCGCAAATCGACAGTTTGTCGAGTTGAAACATTTTTTGCAGTTATTAATTAATAGTGTGACCATTTTAGGATCCTGATAAGTGCAATTGAAAATTCCTGAGGTATAGGAGGATCAAAGCTAGTTTTTCCATTTTTACAACTGTGCAATGTTTGCATAATTTTACATCTTTTTCATCATACATTGAAATTAAGTTGAACGATTTCTTTGTAAAAAAATTAGTAAGATTGGGTGCATTTAATCTGTAAAAAGAATGGGAAAGCAGAACAATCGTCAACTTGTTGCAAATGTATTTTGCTAGTTATTTGATCCTACGTGCCCTATTCAATGAGTGTTACTCAATGAGTGTTTTTGAAACACAATTTGACGTTTGCACGATCTACGAATAACAGGCAATCAATGTAAAATAGAATTTTGGGCCTCACTTACTCTTCGAAAATCTTGACGATGAAATTGCTGATGGGACGAAAGCTCAGGAGTCCAACTCTCAACAGCATATGAAATTCACTGTCCGGTGCGGTTTTGTTAGCCGAAAAATCGAAGGAAACTGCACCCGCAGTCAATAGGGGGCGCTTCCAAAACTTTAAAAAACCCACCGACCGAAGCTGCAAAATAAGAAAATGAAATTTAATTAATTTACTATACATGAATGCTGTTATATTGTACGAAAATACCATCGGTAAAAATCGGATGAGGGCGTGAAGATGAGGATGCGCTTTAATGAAAGATATCTCTCATTCAGTTCAAAATCGAAAGAATTTCCTTTGTCAAAAAATGGGAAAATTTTGGACCCGGCTGTTTTTATAAAAAATGAGCACAGCCAGAAAGTAATCATATTTATGTAAAGCCAATAAATATAGACTGGTCCGATATATACGCAGGGTCTTCGAAAAGTCCGAGAACGCTCCTGTAACTTTAGAACGGTTTCTTTTTGAAGAGCAAAATTTTGCAGGTGGTCTAGTATGCCCATGATGAACTTTTGGGCATGGTTGACATTTTTAGGACCCTCCGAGGGTGCTCCCCCCCCCCCCCGAAAATCGAATATTTCAAATGACGACCACCAATTTTTATCACATGCTTGCGAAGAGCATAAAACTCTGAGACTTTTGGCGCAGACTGCAGGCCAAAATCGTTTTTCGTTTTCGATATATCGAAGTTCAAAGTTAGATTTAGAGCCCTTTTCAAAAATTTGATTCTCCGTCAAAAATGATCCAAATTTTAAAAAATTTGTGTGGGAAGTGTTTTACTACGCAAACACTTTTCAGAAATAAATACGTCAAACCACAAAAAGTGGTTCAAAAATTTATTTATGGGGGCCCCAAAAATTTTCGATTTATTCAATATTCTTGTAACTCCAGATTTCACTGAAAAAACCTAACAACGATAACCGCACAAACCCACACACCACACACCACACACCACAGTTAGACCACTTTTTGGCAATTGACGTTTTTTCTGCGAAGTGTTTGCGTAGTACAACTTTTTTCACACAAAGTTTTTATATGAATCATTTTTTATGGAGGTACGAATTTTTGAAACCGACTCGAAAACGAACTTTGAACTTTGGTATATCAAAAACGAAAAACGATGCTGACCTGCGGTTTGCCCCAAAAAGTTTTTTTTTTGCTCTTTGCAATCATGTAATGAAAAATGGGGTCGTCATTTGAAATATTTGATTTTCAGGGGGGCCCCCAAAAATTTTAACCATGCCCCAAAATGCATCATGGGCAATACTAGATCCCTGCGAAATCTGGGTTTTTTTTTTTTTTTTTTTTTTTAAAAAAAACTGTTCAAAAGTTACAGGGGCGTTCGGGCGTTTTGGCAACGCCATTAATAATCATGACCGTTCTAAAAAAATGTTTGTATCAATATGGAGTTTAATTATTTTTTGAAAGAAGCTCCCTTTCTTTCAGAAGGGGGAAGTCATTCGATTTTCTCGGTTTTTCGAGGCGAAACTTTACAAGATTTCAAATCGATGGAAAGCGCCAATAGTTAATTTTAGGGAATTCCGTATGCAATTTAAATTTAAAACAAAGATAAAATGAAAAATCCAAGAACATTGAAAAAAAAAAAAAAAAAAACTGAAAGAAAAAACGCAAAATCCACTGTCGGCGTAATTTTTCATTCATTTTTTGAGCCCAAAATGAACAAAGGCAGAGAATGAATGCAGTAATATTGAAATGGAATTTACTCCGCTTTATTAGGCAGTGTGGCGACCGCGCGTCGACTACGATCCAGATCCATCCGACTTCCACTCGTCGGTCAGAGAAGTACGCGACAATTGCCGAAAGAACGCGCCACCGGATTTTCCGCGGTGCGTGTCTCATCTTCTCGTGACCGCATGCTAGTGTGAGGTAGAGTCCCTATATATGAAAGAGTCAAGACACGTGAACAGAAGTGAGGAAGAAGAAGGTGTCTGAGGAGCCTGGAGGCGCGCCTCTTGTTTACATTTTTATCCAACGATCTTCCCGCCAAAGATTACTTATACATGTATTCGTGTGGAAGTAATCTTTGTTAGGTCAACCTAACCTCCAATACCCGTTGGCTTCACTACCTGTTCTAAAAGTAATGCGTGAATTTTATTCTGTTCTGAACACATTTTCATCAATTTCCAATTCAAATTTCATCAGTACAAGCTAAAAATGCCGAAAGTTTCCTCAAAGCTGGGCAGCAGTGAAGATGGTTCCATGAAGATGTAAACAAGAGGCGCGCCTCCAGGCTTCATAGACCCCTTCTTCTTCTTCACTTTTCAGCAGCCAATCAGAGATGGAACCTCGTATGGCGAGACTCTTTCATATATAGGGACTCTAGAGTGAGGGAGGAAAGACTAAAGAGTGCCATCATGAAAGCATATAGTGTTTCATTACTTTTATCCCTTCCCTTATTGAGTGTCGGAATAAGTTCTCTACTAATTTGAAATTTGTTCGTCAAAAGAGAGGAATAACTCCTGGTCGCAATTTTAGAATATTCTATTAAATAGAATTGCTTTCATAGCAGGCTCCTCGGCCCGGTATCCCTGTCTCAATACCCACCGGAAGTCGTACAGGAAAATAAATTGTGCACATTTTTGAAACTGCCTCTGAAATAGAGTAAACCCAGTATGATATGGAATCGACCTCTTTGGTAGAGTCAGTTCAGTAGATCCCATTTTAATTATTGAAGGAAGACGACGCGACGCTACAGCTAGTAAATTTTAACACTAACAAGACAGTTATAGCTTGAAGATAGGATAGTTTTATTAGTTTTAACATTTGATGGTCACCCAGGAAAGAGAAATGTTTGAGCTATAAGAAAGCAAAGAAGGCGAACTAACGCGTATCTGGTGTCCGAAAGTTGGGAATAAATTTCAATCTATTCACTTACATACTTCCTAAAAAGAACACTGCTTTACCCACTTTTTTCCGGCTGAATGGATGAAAAATCATTCCCTACGGACCGATGACGGGTAGCTCTCTTTCCGCTTTTCAATATTCAATCCTCGATTTCCTAAGATTACCTTTTACTAAGCGGGTAAAAATGACTGTCTTTTTTACGCTATCTCCCTCGTGGCTCTTACCCTCCCTCCCACTCCCCCCCCTCCTATTTTTTTCTTATTCGTAGGCGCAGTGAGTTTCATTGCTCTGCACCAGATTGAGACTGTGATTTATTCGTGTTTTTCTTCCGAGCAACTTTTATCTCGGCCCCTTCAAACGACCAATAATACTAAATGCAAAACACTCGCATGCGACTTGACTTGACGAATTCGCTCCCATTCAGTCAGCGTTTTCTATTTTGAATCTATCATGGTGGGTCAGTCGTGCTCTAGTCTGAGTCTGCGAGTGGAAATCGGTGAGATTTGGATGCCTTCATGGAGAAAAGAAGTCGCTGCATAAGTATTCAATAGCAGTTCCTTCATTTCTGCACTAGGCTGTCAATTCGATGCTTTGAGTCAATCGTAAACACTATGATAATGGATGGAAAGTGGGCGCCGTAAAATGGACCATCGACTTGATTCTTCGGCAATCATTTGAAAATATTGTCATATCCGTAGAATTTCGGGTTCAAGTTTTCTTATTATTTTGAAACAACTGAAAAAAATTTTTTTTTTTTTTCAAATCAACTTAGCAGGAATCCATTGAACCTCAGTTTTGGATTCCCTTAATAAATGTACCCCTTTTAAATATAACGACAGAAGAAAGTTTTGTAGAACCAGTTGCGATTTGAAGCCGTTCGAGCTACTTATCTAAAAGGTTATCGATAAAAATGCGAGAATGATCGATTCCAAATAACCTACCGATGCGGCCCCGCATCTTTCAAACATCGAGAGCTCTGTTGATTTCATTTGTCTATTAGGCTTAACACGCCGATCCTACGGCAACTATTTCAATCGCCAAGTATATAACCGATGATGATCGATTCCAAAATTTACCGAAATATCGATTATAGCGATTGCTTTGCTTACGTCATCAATGGAACTTCTAGAGCCCTTATGATTCATTTATCAGCTATCAGCTTTCTGAAAGAGTGATGTCAGTCTAAAGTTGTGAATTGGCCCAGTTCGATCGGAAACTTTGATAACATTAATGTTGAATCTCGAACTTTTATCTTCCGATAATGGTACAACCTGTCGAGGTTGGAAGGATAACATACAGAGTGCTCTTGGTGTAAACATTACAGGTAAAAGCACGGTACCTGGTTGACGTCACAGATCTAAAGTGGGGTGTTGGGTTTTGTAATATATTCATATTCATTCATAGAGAGAGAGTGAGAGAGAGAGAGAGAGAGAGAGAGAGAGAGAGAGAGAGAGAGAGAGAGAGAGAGAGAGAGAGAGAGAGAGAGAGAGAGAGAGAGAGAGGGAGAGAGAGAGAGAGGGGAAGAGAGAGAGAGAGAGAGGGGGAGAGGAGAGAGAGAGAGAGAGAGGGGAGAGAGTTTCGATATATCGATAGTCAAAGTTCGAGTTCGACCCATTTTCATAAAATCAGAACTCCTATTTGAAAAGTCGGAATTTAGAAAACTAGGAGTAAAAAATACTCTAAAAAGCAAGTCCTTTTCAGAAAAAAATACGGTTTTGATATTAGTCCAGTCTTAGAGCCCCCAAAATTATTTAAAAAAATGACCCCTCAGGGAGGCTATCTCAAATTTTCCGAGTCACGACCCCTATCGAGTGATACATCGCTTGAAAGGGCACACTAAACTGAGCATTTTAGCGAAAACCGCAGGTCGATATCGTTTTTGGTTTTCGAGATATCGAATGACAAAGTCGGATTTTTACCCATTGGCAAATTTCGATGTATCGAAAACCAAAAACGATATCGACCAGCGGTTTGCGCCAACATGCTCAGTTTTGTGTGCCCTCTCAAGCGATGTATCACTCTATAGGGGTCGTGACCCGGAAAATTTGAGATAGCCCCCCTGAGGGGTCATTTTTTTAAATAATTTTGGGGGGCTCTAAGACTGGACAAATATCAAAACCGTATTTTTTTCTGAGAAGGACTTGCTTTTTAGAGTATTTTTGACTCCTAGTTTTCTAAATTCCGACTTTTCAAATGGGAGTTCTGATTTTTTGAAAATGGGTCGAACTCGAACTTTGACTATCGATATATCGAAAAACGATATTGAAGTCCGGTTTGCGCCAAAAGTCTTAGAATTTTACGCCCTTTAAAACGAGGTATCACAAGATAGGGGTTGCCATTTGAAAATTTTGAGTTAGGGGGCGAAACCCCTCCCTTAGGGGCGCCCCCCGGAAATTGCGGATACGCCAAAAAGTAGTTCCCATTAAGTAATAAACATCCCCTGAGTTTTGTTTTTTTATCTTCAACCGTTCAAAAGTTAGACAAGGGGGGGGGGGAGACTTTCCTCACACCCTGTATGTTGTAAATCATAATAAGAATTCTGCTTTTTTTTCTTTTTAAATATCCAACTTTACCCGTAACATGGGCGCCCGCAGAAAAATTTCCAAGGGGGGGCAAAATTTTTGAACCACAACGGAAGGTCTAGGGGGACCCCCCCCCCCCTGTATAAAAACAGAAAACTTTTTTTTTCACTCAAATAGTGTACAATTAACCCATTTTAGGTGTATCAAGTAATAATAACAATTTTGACGTGTTTGATATAATGGATAAAGGGACGACAGATGATAACGATAGTAAAAAAAAAAAATATAATTTATCATTCCTTGCAAAAAATTAGTTAAAATTACAGGATAAACTAGTAATGAAGTTTCTCAACTATTACTCCTTTGATTAACTGTCATTTTAATTTCATTTTCTTTTTTCCTTTCATTTTTCATCGTGAAATTTTGACTTTTTTGAATTCCAGGGGGGGGGCAAGTTCCCCCTCTTGCCCCCCCCCTCCGGGCGCCCATGACCCGTAATGTTAATGGCGGCCGCTCCTTGAGTTGTAAAAGCTATGTTCACTTTCCGTGTCTCCATTATAAGAACTTTTGAAAAATCGATTCTTGGTGAGGCAACATGCTTCTTTTACAATCGATTTTTTATAAAAGTTCAAATGGCAAATAGCATGGTTTTCTGATTGAACGCCCCGCCACTGAACAGCTATAAGAATATCCTTCATAATTACATTCATGGAAAGTCGGTATTATTTGATTAAAATTGTTGAAAACAGCATTCAAATCCCACAGTTGATGAAAATAGCTTAGTAATTGAAATGGAAATTGGGAAGACAGGAAGACTTTTATTAAGAAATCGTTAAAAACAATCAATTTGGAAGTCGTGGGCCTATTTTCCTATTGAAAAAGAAATTTGACGATGCCTCAGAAGAGTAGAGGGGACGTTTAGAGACTCTGTTTCGTGTGCATTAGGAAGGAATAATAAATAGTCTGTTCGAAATTCTAATTTTCCGTTTGAAATGACATTGGCGATGCTACGGAAGAGCAAAATGAACGTTTTTGAAAGCACTCCGCCGCGCCGTAGTGACGTTTAGGTATGCTTGCAAAATCGATTTTCCCTTTCAATTTCATTTTGTTTTAAAAAGTCAGAGAGGGAGATGGGATTCCAAACCGTTCACCGCACTCGTGACGGATAGCCAGACACCCTAGCAAAAGCCCTGATCTTGAGTTTTCTCCAATTATTTTAAATGAGGGGATCGAATAAGAAACATGTTTCATAAAACTTTATCCTTTCACGCTGTATAGTCGTAAACAATTTTCGACAAATTCTTTTGAAAGGGACTCCTATCACCCCCCCCCCCTCTAAAATTCTCTAATAAATGAACACATGCTGTTTTTGGGCCCTTTTTCTTTCTCTTTCGCCTCATCTCTGGATTGCCAGATACTTATGCTTTCGACCGTAAATGTTTTATAAGAATAAATGTAAAAACGGTATTTAACCTGAAATGTGGCAACAATGCCTCGTCTGCTTCCAATTTGCACCGCATGCGTAATATCGTAAAGCATAGGTCTACAAGTTAAATTTTTCGATTCGGCCATCCGCCAATAGCAAAAGCGCTTCGTAAGTACAAATTGAAGATGCTGAGGTGAAGAAAAATCCTGAATTACTCGAATCTTGGATCTTGGATCATCGCGCCGATGGTTATTTGTATTTCAATGCCAAGTTCTTGCAATTACACCTGATGTTGGCTTTTCTAATAATTTGATGCGCAAATTGAGGCAGGTCTCGCGAATCCTACAAATACGGCTATTTTAACGCCTTGAATTTTTTCATGACGTTAAATATATTATCTGGTTTCTTTTTCGATAAAATAATGACCAGATTGTGTTTTTATTATTATTAAAAATAACTTGACAGTACCAAATACCTCTGAATTAATTTGTGAATGAATTGTAGGAGGTTTGAGAGCGTTTGTAATTTTATTCAGGATGTAAATGTTGCAGGCAAACGGCAAAACTATGGATTTTGCAAAAAGTCTAGGCAAATAGTAAATAAACCATTAAAATCATTAAAATTTGCCCGCTATAGTTTGCTAAGAATTTTACATGACAGATGCTATTGCTTTAAAAAAATTCAAAATGACAAAGTTGAGTTCTAGCAAATTCCTTGCGTCATGTAACAAAGAAATTTCAAATCATACAAAAAGTTTCTTATGTTTTAAAATTTTTAACTTTGCAAGTATTTTAAATAGTTGCCTCTGGTTCAAAAGCTTTGGCTTCTTGGGTTTCTCCCATCACAGTGTTGAAAAATTGGAATATGTTTAAAGTTTCGCATCGCATCAAAAATACATTGCTGGCATTTCTTTCAACATACGCTAGTATGTCTCCACTGTCTCTTAAGCAAGTCTAAGGTTCCATTTTTCCACGTTTTTCCATTTTTTTTTTTTTTTTTACCTAAAACGTTCGATTTTCTATTTCACCTAATTGCCTGAAAATTTGCTTGCCTATAGGTGTTTTGCAAAATGCCTTTTTTATCATTTACCTGTGACATACGCCAGTGGCGTAACTTTGAAACTCGGGCCCCACCCGCAGATTGAACTGGAGGGCTAGGGTGGCCCTTATTTTGGACTTTTGAGAAATTGCACAGGGGGAACCTTGCAACGGTTCCTTTTTGCATGAAAAAAATGGGAAAAATAATAAAAAAATTCTAAAAAATTTTTAACCCGTGCCTCAATGAGCCTAAAGTGGCGCCCGGCGGAATCCCCGTACTCGGCAAATCGTGTTTTCGCGCTGTTTCACCCCCTCCTTAGAGCATGACCTGTTGCACTCAGATAGTTCAAACTTTGTAATATAAGACACTTTTAGGAGTACTTTCACGTATAAATAACCAAAGTAGTCTCAGTACCTTCAAAATATAATTTTTTTGCCCCCAAAATCATGTAAAATCACGATTTTCTGGGTTCGACTGAAAAAATCGCGTTTCCCAGCCATCTTTAGCACGTGTTATAGCGCATGATCTGTTTCATTTCTACTGTGGGAACCCTGCAATCGGTTCATTTTTGCATGACGAAAACGGGAAAAATAATAAAAAAATTCTAAAAAAATTTTAACCCGTGCCTCAATGAGCCTAAAGTGGCGCCCGGCGCACGGTGGATCGAGTCAATGGGAGGGGTCGGACATCGCGCATCACGCACTTCGTTTCCTCTAAGTATGGACCTTTTTCGAGCATGTAATTCCCCAGAAATTTGTTACCTTATGTATTTTTCGTCGTAGAATCCGTTTTTGATGATATTTTTTGCAATTTATGAGTTTTAAAATGTATTTTGACACATTTTCTCGTCATTAGTGGACACGGTTTGCTCAAAACACACATTGCACGCGTCTAATGCGGTACTGAACGGCTGAAAGAAGCAGATAATAAGATAGTAGGCGGTTTTTGTTGATTCGTGGCGTATTTATTCGAGGGGGGGGGGGGGGTTACAAGTAGGCGGTTTTTGTAGATTCGTGGCGTATTTATACGAGGGGGGGGGTCACAATTTCCTCACTACTAATGTCACATTATTCCTTTGCTAAACAATTCTTAACTTAATTTTTCGTAACTCCCCCCCCCACCATTTTTTCGTTATACGCCCACATACGTGGGACAATATAACGATGATTTTTTTTTCCAGTCAAACTAAGAATTTTTACTTCCTCGTTTTTCTTTCTGTCCGTGTGGATCTTTTGAAACTCTTTAACTTCAATTTTTCTTGTTACATTATAAATAAAAACACGGAAAAAGGGGAGAAAACTTAGGTGCATCTTTTTATTACGACAGATTTTCAAAATCAACAAATAAATTCAATCAGTCTTCTCCATCATCGTCTCTTTCATTGTGTCTTGAGGTCAAACCTTCAGAAGTGCAAGTGCCTCTGGGAGATATTCCTTGGCTTTCTTCTTCTTCTGTTCACAATTCTGAATTCATCAATTTCAAACAAAACATGTGGCACTCATCAGTCAAAGTTTGTTCGTCGAACGGAGTTTTATAGTTTTTTATAATGAACGTGACCAGATGATCACAATCATCCAACTACTTTTTATTATTGTAGAGTTCAACAAATAAATTCGATCAGTCTTCTCCATCATCGTCTCTTTCATTGTGTCTTGAGGGTGTCATTGAACAATTGCAAATACGTAAATAACATTATGAAATACATTAAAATTGTCAAAAAAAAAACAGCAAATATAACATATAAATTAAATAAACCAAACACTGAACTTGTAACACCAATTCACCTATTAACTATGGCTGAATGCACGTAGGGAACTGAATTCTTGTTCATTTTCCACCAAGAAATCAAAAAATTAGTGAAAATTAGTTATCAATTGAAGACTTATCGAGATTGGAAGATATCTTGTGATGCGCGATCTTTGTGATAGGAGGAAAGCGAGATAAGCTTCAAAACGCGTACGACTTGCTCTCATTCAAACGAGTCGTTTGCTCAAATTAGCGGATATTAGCGGCCAATTTTTGTTGGAATACATTCCTGAGGAGGTGTAGAAAACAACCCAGAAAAGCATTTAGGGGACAAATGGGGACATTTTTTTGTAGAGCTTTTCCCCCCTTTTTTTCACAATTTTTTTTAGCGAGTTTTCAAAGTATTTTTTCTCCCCTTATAATAATGCCAAAAAATATCAACGACATGTGAAAATGTTCATCAGAGGGGGGAAAAATAAGCCAGTGAAATCGAAATTTTGATTTACATTTTCAAAATCTGATGCGAAAGCAAAAGAAAAACTTAAAAATCAAACGGTAAATTTCATATTGCCTACCTTCTCAAGTTTAGGCAACCCGCACGTCAAATGGGGGGGGGGTGAAATGACTTATGAGCCATGGATATAGTCCCTGTAGATGTTTAACTACTAGAAAACCATAAAAAGTTATTGGAAATGTGACCTTTTTTTTTCCTGCCTATGTCCGACCCTCCCCATTGACTCGATCCACCGTGCGGCGCGGCGGAGTCCCCGTACTCGGCAAATCGTGTTTTTGCGCTGTTTCACCCCCTCCTTAGAGCATGACCTGTTGCACTCAGATAGTTCAAACTTTGTAATATAAGACACTTTTAGGAGCACTTTCACAAAAAATTTGATCGAAATAGTCTGCAAACCTTCAAAGTGAATTTTTTTTGCCCTCAAAATCAGGTAAAATCACGATTTTTTGGGTTCGACTGAAAAAATCGCGTTTCCCAGCCATCTGTAGCATTTGTTGTATTGTATGATCTGTTTAGTTTAGACTCATGAAATTTTGTCACGTTGTACACTTTTTGTTGTACTTTCGCGTGAAAGTAGTAGTTTTTGCTTAAAACTTTCAAATTGGTTTTGGGGGCCTGAATTTTTACTGTAAAATCGAAAACAAACTATTTTACTAATATTTAAAGAATACGAACAGAATGAAGCTGCAGAGTAACACATGTCAATTTATTTTGTTTTTAAATTTACACATCGCCGTTTGAGTTGGCATAGGGATTAGGGAATCCCCCCCCCCTAAAAGAACCTTACGGGTAGATCTCTAGCATAGCAGACACACAATTTTCTAATTAGCTTTGGATACTGCCTAAGGAAGAATGATGTGACTCCATTTGTCAGTTACGTTATTTTTATGATGAATTTTTTGGTTTCAACCACACTCTCATACACGTGGATTCACTGCAAAAACAGTGTAACTGATGAATGGAGTTACGGCGTTCTTCCTTAGCATGGAGTTGCCAATCGATACCAAACATGAAACCTTCCCGTCCTTTTTTTCTCTGACTGATTAGAAACTGTCGATCTTCTTCATTTTTTACATAATTCACTTTGCCCTCCACGAGCGCGTCGGCATGAGCTAGGTCGAATAAATCATCCAAATTGTTAACAAATTTCTGTCTATTACGAATGTCACTAGGATAATTTCTTTTTTCATTTCTCTTCAGATTCCTGTGATCGGTATGTAATTGTACCAGTTTTTTACACAATCTTTAGGATCTTTTGTAGGAATGCGCGCTTTACTCCTAAAATTCAATACTTCATCGATCACTAAACGTGCACTGCCAGAAACATCAAGTCCGACCTCGTGAACATTGAAAAACAAAACACGTAACACATCGTCGTTTGAAGGGAGTTTACTCCCAATAATCTGCGGTTGGTAATTACCGATGAAAGAAA
Source organism: Trialeurodes vaporariorum (assembly GCA_011764245.1). Taxonomy (NCBI): domain Eukaryota; kingdom Metazoa; phylum Arthropoda; class Insecta; order Hemiptera; family Aleyrodidae; genus Trialeurodes; species Trialeurodes vaporariorum. The sequence continues at coordinate 53,784,043 of VMOF01000388.1, read as the reverse complement.
TAGCAGTATCTCGCCGAGTTATGGACATTTTGGATAAAAAAAATAATACATCAACATATTCAAAGAAAAATTTTTCAAAAAAAAAAAAGAAAAAAATTGTAGTTTATCGCAAAAACATGGGAGTAAATAAAATAGTGACATATTAAAAAAAAATTCTCAAAAAAATGGGGAGAATCTGAGCTCGTTAAAAAGTGAGACGGTTCAACCAGAAAAAAATTTTTCCATTTTTTTTATTATTTGTTGTTGTTGTTTTTTATCTATAGGTACAAAGGTACTGAAAATTTTGAACTTGAAACTTGAAAGAGGTTATGAAAACAGCTTCCTTTGAATGCAATCTATATCCATAGTAACGCCTCCGAGCTTCTATCATTCCTCCCTTTCCTCGCATTGATTTATTCAAATTACAGTATTACCCAATTTTGGGCCCCCAAAACCAATTTGTCTGAAATTTTTAGGCAAAATCTACTACTTTCACGCGAAAGTACAACAAAAAGTGTACAACGTGACAAAATTTCATGAGTCTAAACTAAACAGATCATACAATACAACAAATGCTACAGATGGCTGGGAAACGCGATTTTTTCAGTCGAACCCAAAAAATCGTGATTTTACCTGATTTTGAGGGCAAAAAAAATTCACTTTGAAGGTTTGCAGACTATTTCGATCAATTATTTGTGAAAGTGCTCCTAAAAGTGTCTTATATTACAAAGTTTGAACTATCTGAGTGCAACAGGTCATGCTCTAAGGAGGGGGTGAAACAGCGCAAAAACACGATTTGCCGAGTACGGGGACTCCGCCGCGCCGGGCGCCACTTTAGGCTCATTGAGGCACGGGTTAAAATTTTTTTAGAATTTTTTTATTATTTTTCCCGTTTTCGTCATGCAAAAATGAACCGATTGCAGGGTTCCCACAGTAGAAATGAAACAGATCATGCGCTATAACACGTGCTAAAGATGGCTGGGAAACGCGATTTTTTCAGTCGAACCCAAAAAATCGTGATTTTACGTGATTTTGGGGGCAAAAAAATTATATGTTGAAGGTACTGAGACTACTTTGGTTATTTATACGTGAAAGTACTCCTAAAAGTGTCTTATATTACAAAGTTTGAACTATCTGAGTGCAACAGGTCATGCTCTAAGGAGGGGGTGAAACAGCGCGAAAACACGATTTGCCGAGTACGGGGATTCCGCCGGGCGCCACTTTAGGCTCATTGAGGCACGGGTTAAAAATTTTTTAGAATTTTTTATTATTTTTCCCATTTTTTTCATGCAAAAAGGAACCGTTTGCAAGGTTCCCCCTGTGCAATTTCTCAAAAGTCCAAAATAAGGGCCACCCTACTGGAGGGCCCACCACCTTCCTACAACAGAATCTGCATACTCTAAAATGACTCATTGACCTCTAACCCCCCCCCCCCCTTCTAACTCATAACAACTGCCAGCACGAGCGTTAACATGTTTAGGGCTCTGAGCTTTCAAAATAATGATAGAAAGATCGAAGATCCGCTACAGTTGCTTCCGGGCTTCCACAAGTGAAAGGAGCCCTTTTAGCTATTCCTCACCGAACCTCCGGTGAAGAAGGGGCTCCTAAAGTCCTAGGAGACAGAATTATGAGGCTAATTTGTTTGGAAAGAAGGGCCGCACTTCAAACAATTGCGCCTGATTTCAGAAAGATCCGCGTTTTTGAAGGAAAATATACTTATACTTAACTTAAAAACAGAACAGAAGGCCTTCTCCCCTCCTTTTATAATCTTCATGACTTTATGTTTTCCCCTTTAATTCTTTCTTTTTCTCCCTTTTTTCGCCCCCCCTTCTTTTTTTTTTTTTTTTTTTTTTTTTGGATGTCCACATGGAAAATTGGAACAGAGTACATGCGGAATATTTTTACTAGGGAGATGCCTCTCGTGAATTGCCATGTATCGATTCCTAGCCATTAAAATCCAAATATTATTTTACATTTATTCTCATGGAAATATAAAGTCCAAACGGTACATTTGGCAACACTGGCGGAGAACAACGACAATCGATTGTTCTGAAGCCGCCGCTCGCTGACGAATATATGACTATACGGTCCCTGTAGTATGGTGTCAAGCAGTATTTTTACTGATGATGATGAGTAAAGCGAGCAAGACTGAAACACAGTACAGCTCAAATTATGTCATCGGTGTTTGTACTTGCATATCTTCATGCATGCTGCCACGTTTGGCGATACGTCGCGTCTTGGCTTATTTATACGATTGTTCTCTTTTTCATGCTCAGATTTTCGTAGCTATTCGTAGCTTTCCAAGAATAAAACTGCTTACCTATTACTTTATGTCGAGATTGATAACAGTTTCCTCTCGATACTTTGAAATCAGAATTTGAAAAAAAAAAAAAAAAAAAAAAAACCAATTCGTGAACCGCGCTCAGGATTTCATTACAGTTGCTTGGTTGTTTATTCCACAAAATACGAACGCGGTGTTTGAAATTGCAGATTTTTAAAGAGGCAAGTGCGACTTTATGATTGTATTTAAGGGCTCTTCGTGTGTTCCTCGATTTTTTGGACTACAATCCATGAAAATGCATGCTTTATATTGCTGAGGCACAAAAGGGCCATAGACCCGTTTAATGATCAACCATTGCAAAACAAAACAGAAACAAAAACAAAAAAGCTTCAAATAATAGGCGGATCCAGAAATCCGGCAACTGCGCATTCTTTCCATTTGAATATATCTTAGACAATCGAGTCTTAAGGGGGTTGACCACTCAAAAATGAAAAACACCTTTCCTGATGATTAGGAGGCTCAATTTTTTTTGGTAGACGGTACTGATGTAACTTTGAAATTTCCAAATTTTTGTGATGCGGGCTGCCTACCTGCCCCTTAGATTGAAGATATTCCAAAAAAAGGTAACAGACTTCAAAACAATTTTTCTTGAGCATGGGTTGCCCAATCAACTGGCTTTTGGCTTAAAAGAAAGACCATTACGTCCTCTAGGTCCGTTAGTATCCCTTTTTTTAAATTTTTCCCACAAATCATTTTAAAATTTTAATTTAATTTTTTTTTTTTTTTTTTTTTTTTTTTTAGATAAATTTTTGGTTTGAGAATTCATAGTTGATCGAGTTATTCAATTCAAGCCAAACTGGATACTAATGGACCTAGAGTATGGAATTCTGAACATTTTGAAAAAAAGAACAAGTCTCTAGGTGCCATAGAACTCAAAAGAACCCTGATTCCGCAAGTTATTCTTGCAACTTTAAATATTTTTAAAAGTTGTCTTAATCCATGAAAAAATCAACATTTTGTTCCCCGAAGTCCTCTACAAATATATATATATATACAGGGTGTGGCAGACCACCCGTCCACTATCTTTATCTCAAAAACGGCCGAAAATTGAGCTTCGGGGGCAAAACTTTCATAGGGTATATCGACCCCAAGGAATCCAATGAAAATATTTTCAGCCCCCCAAAACCACCCCTTGGGGGTTATTTAGGGGGGTGGGTACCGGTATCTCAAAAAAATCAAATGGAAAGGGTATGTTTTGACATTGGAATCTAATACAGCATAAAAAAATAAAACTTTTTTATCCCTGAGTTTTTTTTCTAAAAACCACCCTTTTTTGAGTTAGGGGTGGTTTTCAAAAAATTTAGGGGTAATCTTTGATTGACCGCTGTGACCCTCCAAATCATTGGATTCCAAAAAACTAAGAAGTTTCTGAGAGGGCAGACCAAGGGCTTTCTTTTGATGTATCACATGCCTATTTTTTGTGAAAAAGGGTACAAGGCCCCCTCACCCCAAAATTTTGGGGCTTCGGGGGGCCCTACGTAAAAATTGTCAAATGTAAAGGTATGCCTTGTGATACATCATTTGAAAGGTCTTTCAGAGACGAAAAAAGTGATACCCCCCAAAAGTCGTAAAAACAACCCCCTTCCAAAATGGCGGCCGTTTTAAGGTTAGGGGGCTCAAGGGGGGACCTTCAGAAAAATGATCCAAAATTGAACGATACATGGCTAAACGGGTCTTAAAAAGAGAAAAATAATGGTTCAAACCGCGAGTCAAACCGACTTTTCAATCCAAAGTTACGGCCGATTGAAATTTAGGGGTAGTTAGGTTTCTCAAAAAGGCACCCCTAAACTTCAATCGGCCGAAACTTTGGATTGAAAAGTCGGTTTGACTCGCGGTTTGAACCATTATTTTTCTCTTTTTAAGACCCGTTTAGCCATGTATCGTTCAATTTTGGATCATTTTTCTGAAGGTCCCCCCTTGAGCCCCCTAACCTTAAAACGGCCGCCATTTTGGAAGGGGGTTGTTTTTACGACTTTTGGGGGGTATCACTTTTTTCGTCTCTGAAAGACCTTTCAAATGATGTATCACAAGGCATACCTTTACATTTGACAATTTTTACGTAGGGCCCCCCGAAGCCCCAAAATTTTGGGGTGAGGGGGCCTTGTACCCTTTTTCACAAAAAATAGGCATGTGATACATCAAAAGAAAGCCCTTGGTCTGCCCTCTCAGAAACTTCTTAGTTTTTTGGAATCCAATGATTTGGAGGGTCACAGCGGTCAATCAAAGATTACCCCTAAATTTTTTGAAAACCACCCCTAACTCAAAAAAGGGTGGTTTTTAGAAAAAAAACTCAGGGATAAAAAAGTTTTATTTTTTTATGCTGTATTAGATTCCAATGTCAAAACATACCCTTTCCATTTGATTTTTTCGAGATACCGGTACCCACCCCCCTAAATAACCCCCAAGGGGTGGTTTTGGGGGGCTGAAAATATTTTCATTGGATTCCTTGGGGTCGATATACCCTAGAAAGTTTTGCCCCCGAAGCTCAATTTTCGGCCGTTTTTGAGATAAAAATAGTGGACGGGTGGTCTGCCACACCCTGTATATATATATATATATATATATATATATATATATATATATATATATATATATATATATATATATATATATATATATATATATATATATATAATATATATATAAATCAGGATTTTTTTCTCTTCACAAAACCAGGGTGGTCTACCCCCTTAAAAGGGCTGCAGCCCCGCGAAATAGATTATTCCTCATGCAACCAAACGGGAAAAATACTCAGTTGCCAGATTGTTGGATCCGCAATTGCAAATGAATCAACAATTGAAAACACAATACCAATTTATTGCAGACAAGTTGCGTTTAACGATTTCTGAATTTGAATCCAAAAAAAGAACCCTCCAAATAATCAAAGAGTAATACATTCTTTAAGAAATAAAAACTAAACGAAAATGCCATAACAAATACGGATACAAAATGTCGGAGTATAGTAGACCCGACTAATATCCATAGAGTAATTATATACATCTATAAGAGTCTTATCATCAAACGACCAACGCACTGTTGAGGCATTACCATTGGTTTCATAGCAATTCCTAACGTCTATACGGCAGAACGTTCAAAACATCCCCTCTGCTCTTCCGGGGCATCGTTAATGTTATTTAATAGATATTGTAATTGTATAGCAGACTTACTAGAAAACCTGTGCATCTCGGGTACCTCCTCCTAACGCCAATATGGCGGGCGGGCCGGGCGGGGGGCTCTCAAAACGTCCGTCCCCTCTGCGCTCTCATCCGGAGCATCACCAATGGATTATTTCAAATAAAAAAAAAATAAAAAAATACTTACGAGCAGACCTGTTCATCGGCCATCCGAAAAACTTTGTAACGCTCACATATGGCATAGGCCTCTCATAACGCCCCCTTTGCTTTTTCGGTCTAAAGTTTTTCCTTCGGTTTTCAAATACAAGAATTCCTAAACGTCTCATCGATTTCCATGAATTTAATCATTTAGCTATTCTCTTACAGGCAGGGGCACTTTAGCGGCGGCTCGTGCAATCGAGCAACCGTGCTTTGCCTATGGAAACTCCATAAAAAATCGATTTTCCACGAGGCATGTTGCCTCACTCAGAATCGATTATTTAAGACGTGTACAGATATATTTATTTCTACCAGATTGCGCGAGCCGCGCTATGGAATAAATACATAAACCCTCTACACAAACTGGCTGATCGGGATCAAAAGTGACTGAATTTACTTTTTAATGATACTCTTTGCTTTTTGACAACTTTAAGGTCATGACAAAATCTTCTGATTTACGCACTTTAAAAAATAAATTAGTTCGAGTCATGGCTTATAACTGAAAAAATAGGGAATTACGGGCAGATAAATATTCCTACATCACTGTGGCGATGTTGCATACACAGTGGATTTAAGGCGCCCGAGGGACTATTATTTTTCAGATGTTAACAATTTGGAATCGTAAATTATTGTGGATTAAAAACTGAAATTTTGTGAGGCAGGTCCGGTCACAGAAATGCGTATACTCGGGCGTGGTATTGAAATAGTCAAGGAAATAACACGTAGTAATTTTCGGATTGTTTTTCTCAAAACCGGTCCAAAACAAATGTATTACAATTATATTACAAATAATGATTAGATTCGCAAAATTGATATACTTATTCTTGTTGGTTGGAAATGCGGCAGCCTCCAAAATTCCGAAGTTACCGGGCATGCCCAATATAATCAGGGCCGGATTTAATGCGGGGCGACCGGGGCGCGCGCCCCGGGGCCCCCACCACAAAGGGGCCCTACAACAAAGCGGGTCCTTTTTTTTTTGGTATTGATGGTTGATGAACTTCCTTTTTTCCATCATTACAATATTGTAACAGTCCGGCAATGTTGCAAGTGAAGCTTTTTGTAAAATAACCCTTAAAAAAATAAAGAAATATTAAAAAATACTATCGAAACTTTAAACATTATTAACGACTTTTTTATCAGGGCAATAATTTACTTCTGTTACTCGATATGCCCTTAAAAGTAGGGAATTTATAATTTATTATTCCTAAGATTTACCGGGAGGGGGGCCCCCACCACAGGTCAACCGCCCCGGGGCCCCCTGCAACCTAAATCCGGCCCTGCTAATATTATAATACGACTCTTCTCTTCCACATCTAAAGTTGTCAGTACGAATCATGCTTATTATTTTGAGATCGAGCATATAGATACCTAGTGATCTGCAGATTTTCGATTTTCGAATTTGAGGAAGCTGTATATTTATCTCTTCTCGATCAGCCGACGTTAGTTTGTTATGAAAACAATAACTTACGACTGAACAAGAGTCGAGAAAAAAAAATTCGGAAAATGAGTCTTGATGTGTAAGCAAAAATTATATATACAATCCTATCTAATTATAGAACATTCATAGTTAGAACTAGTTGGTGGGCGAATAACCACTAGCTGTGAGACTGATTGTGTATTTCAAAACATAATAACGCAGCTTCATCAAACATCATTGCAGATGACCGAATTGCTAAAAACAGCTTTACGGAGATTTCTGAGTTAATATTTTTAGAATTCAATAGCAGTGCTTCATTCGTTGTTACATCGAGTAGGAAGGCGTATTTACCACCGTGAGACCCCGTGTGTATTTTTAACTTTACAAACGCAGCTTCATCAAGCTGAATTGCAATAGACCGAATTGCCATAAACAGCGTCGCGGAAATTAGTGAGTAAGTTTTAGAAATTCCTTAAATAATACTTGTTTCGTAGTTACAAACATCAAGCAAATATAAAAATAACCTCATCGTGAGCCCCCATGTGTAATTTAATTTTACATACGCAGCATCGTCAAAGCTGGATTGCAATACACGGAATTGCAATAAACAGCGTCGCGGAAATTAGTGACTAAATTTTGGAAATTCCAAATAGTGATTCTTTTGGAGTTACAAACATCAAGAAAAAAGACGAATTACCGCACCGTGAGACCTAGTGTGTATTTTTAACTTTACATACGCAGCATCATCAACCGGATTGCAATACACGGGAATTTCAATAAACAGCGTAGCGAAAATTTAGTGATTGAATTTTGGAATTCCTGTAGCAGTGCTTAATTCGCAGTTACATACATAAAGAAGGAAATAAATAACCATCGTGAGATTACGTGTGTATTTTTAACTATACGCAATTTCAATATCTTTAAAACAGCATTGCACTAGACGGTGTAAAGAGCATCCAAAACATCACGAGGATTTGTTTGTTGATCTTGGAATTCCTAGCGATGGATTTCTTCTTTTGGACTCAAAAATCGAAATCAAGGAAGCGAGATCGTGAAATAGTTCGTCGATTCCTCACCGTCCAACATAAGATACATCAGTGGAATCAAAGGCGCAGGATCTGGAGGGAAAACTCGAAGAACAGAAGGAACTGAATCGGTTACTCGAAGAAACAGAATACCAGTCGAAGCCCACCAGGCCCACTCAACAATCACCAGAAGAACTACTATGGAAAGAGAAAAGGACATGGAGCTTACTCAGAAAAGTTTACGGTTCTACACCCAGTACCAGTGTCACCATTTGATGTACGGCGCGCACAAGCAGGATAATAATAATGAGGTACGCTTGCTTTAGTATCCCATCAAAGCAAAATATACGTATCTTTTATACTTACTGTATTATGGGCTGGTAAAAATTTTTATCTCCAACTAAAGAGGGGGTTTTTTAATGGTGTGAAATCACGAGAATGTACCGTTGGGACCCTTCACAACAGGGGCGTCATTTCAAGTTCTGTTTGGGGGGGGGGGGGGGGGGCAAAAAATCTTAGGGCCCTTTTTTTTTTTTTTTTTTTTTTTTGCTCATCACCATAATTTTCGGCTTGAAGGGGGCAAAAAATCGGCTAACCTTTTTTTTTCTCTCTCTTTGCTCATCAATAAAATTTTACCCAAAGGGAAACCGTCTTTTGGGGGCAATAATCGGATGAATTTTTTTTTTGCTCATCAATATAATTCGTGCCAGTTTTTGAGCCTGACTTCAATTCCTTGGGGGGGGGGGGGCAATTCCCCCTTTAGCCCCCCTAAATGACGCCCATGCCTCACAAAGTTAGACAATTGACTCAGAAACTCAATAAATGCGTTTAAAAAAAATTGCAAGATGGCTGTCCCGTCTAATTGCAGCTCTCTCCGGGATGAATCACTTTTCTCTACACAGAAAAAAAAGAAAACCGCGGGTTTGTAGCGCTAAAAAACCTTTGGTAGAAAAAAGACGCGGCAAAAGACTTCAGTATAGCTATAACCAAAATTTTTCCCTTAAAAAAGAGGTTTTGCGGATAAACCAAAATTTTTCCCTTTTTTTTGTGGGTCAGTTTTTAAAGGGTTCGAAGATACCGAAGTTTTTTTTGTTTTTTTGACAGCCATTTAAATTTCGTTTTAAAAAAATTTTATTTTTTTAGTCAATTTTGGGAACCCTTTAGGTTAATTTATTTTGAGTTTGTGGGGTTTTTTTTGGAAAAAAAGTTTCAACCCAAATTGGGGTTTTCAAGAAGGAATTTAAAAACCCGGTGGTTCTTTTTAAAACAAAAAAATTAATTTAGGGTTTTTAAAAAATTTTAAACCCCCTTTTTTTTTTTGGTTCCCTGATCGTTTATGGGCGAATATTAGAGTTAGCAGGAACATAAACATAAAACATCAGGCGAGTCCTTTATTAAAAAAACTCCTATCCTTCATATAAAAGAGTAAAACCCTTTTTATGCTAATTTTAAGGAAAGAAAAAACCTGATTTGTTATGTCCCATTCTTGTGGCAAAGTCCTCAAATAAGAGCTCCGCCGAATAACGTTATACATCTTCCAAAACTGATTTTTGAGTTTTTTAGTTAAAAAAAGCTAGAAAAAGGGGAAAAAAAAGCGACCCTACTGCAAGGGGCAAGTATGTACATAATCCAGAAAAAACCAAAAACAAAACAAAGAGAAAAAAACAAAAAGTTGTACCAAAAGAAAATGCCGATATAGTAAATTGACAAGTTTTTCGTGTTTTCTCAACTGCAGATGAAACGTTTTGGGGCGGAGCCCCTCAATGGGGCTGTTGCACACTTTTGCTATAAGCGATTTAACAGTCGATGAACCTCCAAAACTAACAATGGCAGCACTAAAAACTTCCAAAATCCAATCTTAAACTCAATGAACGCTTTTATTTGCGAGGGCGTAATGGTGGCCGAGGGCAGTAACAATGGGAGATTCCTATCTTAAGTCACTCTTTCTATGCTGACAAGGATAGTTCACAATGTAATTTGTCATCAGAGTGATGATCCACATCCGATGAATGGTACCGCAACACCTAGTAACACCGTTGTCAAATGAAAGTCGTCTCTTATTGGTCACTTCTTGATGGAGTCACAGTATTGTTAGATGGGAATCTCCCAGTGTTACTACCCTCAGCCACCATTACGCCCGCGCAAATAGAAGCGTTTATTGAGTTTAGGAGTGGATTTCGGAAGTTTTTAGTGCTGCCATCGTTATTTTTGGAAGTTTTTACACCAGAATCGACTATTAAATAGCTTACAGCAAAAGTGTGCAACAGCCCCATCGTTGAAGTGATTTTTCAGCGTTTAATGCCGATTTCTGCCTTCAGAGCGCTACCGTTCGATATGTGTCAAATTACAGGCCGAAAGTAAATAATTTAAGGAAACGGAGTGTCAGTTACTAGATAATCATCTGAAGAACGTCTCGGCAAAATATCTCGTCCAGACTCCAGAGTAGATAAACCTCGTCAAAAACTACAAAAATAAGGCTGAAAGTACAAAAAAAAAAATTAAATATCGCATTTCAATACAAGAATCGATTTGCGATATTTCATTTTTTTGATACTTCCAGCGTTATTTATGAAGTGAATGACGAGATATTTTGCAGAGAAGTTCTTCAGATGATTATCTAGTAACCAGAGTTGTGCAAATAGGAATGTAATCGATACACGATTACTGGGTAATCGGTAATCGTCAAACCTTTGGATGCGGTAACTAAATGTGTTTTTCGCAGATAAATAGTAAACTTAAGGGTCTTCTCGATTAGATCTAATGCGTCTGCACCTCATATGATGGGTGGCTTATAAAAAGTCAGCCGGGCCGTGATTACCATAAAATCACCATCCGAAAGAATGACGATTACGATTACTTGGTAATCGTGTAATCGCGATTACCACCCCCATTTGCCCAACTCTGCTTGTAACTGACACTCCCTTTTCTTAAATATATTATACTTTCGGCCTGTAATTTTACATAAATCGAACGGTAGCGCTCTGATGGCAGAAATCGGCACGAAAAGTTAAGTGTAATCATCTTGTACATGGACCTTGACCTTAATCTCAATACTTTTGCATCTAGAACTGGCCGTCCGCTAATTTTTGCGCTCTTGTCATTTTCTCCCCGAATGAAAATTAGTCCAATCAAGTTAAATTCACGTATTCAACTTGGCCCAATATTTTTTTTTTGTTCGTGACAGTAGGACACGAATACAATTAGGGCACAGTACAATGTACATGGAGGTAATGCTCAAGCGCATCATCAAGCGATTTGGATCCACCTTTTTCAAGGTAGCTGTTTAGCCCACAGCCGCGCGTCGATGAAAAAAGCTTTCAAAATGTATAGTTCGCAGGAACTCTCCTTGCTCTTCGCATTTCATATGTACATAGTGTCCCAGTGTTGAACCGACAAACTTTCAGGGCTAATTCTTTACCTTAAAATAATACTTTTCTTTCCTAGAAACATGGGTCTCGGAATGTCCCTTCTTGGAGCTGGAGTGCCCCAAAGTTTTGACAAACGAATGGTTTCTTGGGATAGCACCCACAATTCTGAACTTTGCCAGAGGAAGGGCACATAATGTTTCTTTTTTTAAGACAAGAATATAAAAAGGATTGGATGTTTTTTGTTTGGACTTTGAGTAAAGATTATTATGGATTAAAAATTAAAAATAAAAAAGAAGAATAATGTTTCCGAAGGACCAGTTACAGTGTGACAGAATTAAATGTTTTTATTTGATTTGAATGAATGAATCTGTTTAAAAAGTATGAATTTAGATTAAATGTGTACCTATTTGAGTAATGTTAATTGGGCTCTTGCAAACTTTTGCTGTGAGCAAATGAATATATAGTCTGTTCTGATGTAAGAACCAGCAAAAATCACGAAAATCACACTGAGAAAGTCTTAAAGTCAGTATAATAAACCTGCATAACTATACTTTAAAGGCAAGATCGTAATGGCGGTTCGACGCAGGTATCATGGGAGATTCCTATATCTTATGTGTCTTCGCTTTGGAAACACAAAAAGATATGTCTCAATTTAGAAAGGAATCTCCCATGATACCTTCGTCTCTTCGCCATTAAGCTCGATTCTGAGAGTGAATTTCGTGATTTTTTAGTGTACTCATCGTCATTTTCACAGGTTTTTATGCAAGAATCAACTCTTCAATCCCGTGTAGCAAAAGTTCGCAAGAGCCCCATTAATTGATTTAGACGTAGCAAATTAACGGAAAAAAGTTGGGAGAGAGACGAGGCTAGGAACTCAGAATAAATTGACGAAACGTCCTCCTTCGGTTGCGTAATCTGAGCAAGGAAAAGGAAGGGGATAGTTAAATTAAATGTAAACTTTTTTTTTTATGAAATGAAATCGATGCGAGTTTACTACGAATTTAAGTCTTTTAATTTTAGAGTTTTTAAAGGGATCCTGGTTTCAGAGAAGACCCGGCTTAGGTAAGATAGCGTGGGACCATAACGATCAGCAAATGCATATAAAAATAGGTGCTTTGCTACTCGACAGCACCTGAAAAGAGAACAATACAAGTGCCTAGTTGCATGCATCGGCTGCCGCGGTTATTCCGAAAATCAGAGGATCGAAATGATATAAAAAAATAAAAAATGAAAAAAGCGGGCCATTAATTTAGTTAAGAAAAAAAATCCGATATCACAATTCACATGTAGCCATGAAAACGGCTGTCTTCAATTCCAACTTCGCCGAGAGTAGCTGGTGCGGTGATTCGTTTGACTGTTTGTTAGATGGCGCTAGGTGAGTTCGACGCTTGATTGAAAGTTGATCTACTAAGAAGTTCGCTCAATCGCTGTTAGATAGCGCTAAAAATATATTTTGTTACTGGTTTATCCAGTCACTGTAATTATGTCAGAATTTTAAATTATCGCTGGAATTTATACAAACAGATTTGATAATCTTGATTGATGTTAATTAAGTTCGAAGTAATTACTTACCGTGAATAAAAAAGTATACAAAATGTGTGATGAGAGGAAATGTGGTAATCAACTTATTGCGTGGTTAGAATATGAATTAAATGATAATTGTTGGAAGTTAGAATTGCCTTTGGTGTGCATGTGAAATGGCCAACGCTGATTGGAGGGAATTGACGGAATGGCATAGCCAGTTGTTGAGCCGCTTGGCTAGCTGTGACCTTCCAGAGCACGGTGCGGCGGCGCGCGCGGCGTCTGATTGGCGCAATCCGATCGAGTTAAAATAATTTTGTTGAAAATAGTGTTGAAATCATATTTTGGTGTCCCGAACATTTTTTAATGAATAACAGGTGTGATGCTTCATGTGATCTTGTTTGAACTAGTTAAGCCCAATATTGACCCATAATCCATCAGACACGCGTGCTATTTCTTAAGAATCTTCGATATATTCATACTGCTTTCAGGGAAAGAACACACCTGGTGGTAAAGTCCAACTCAGGGAGCCTTTTTTCTTTAATAAAGTCTCTGAATTAAATCCTACGAGCCGTGTGCTTTTTAGTCAATATGAAGAGTGTCTCAAAACTCATGAGTCAAACGTCTGGAGAGTATTTTTGGGGGTCAAAATAAATCATTATGTCGAATGATCATTGATACCCCCCACCCCCAACTATGTGATACATCAATCCAAAGGACATAAAACGTGATTTGGCGCAATCCGGAGATCGATATTTTTCTTGGTACTTATTCAAAATAGGTACTTATCGAATAAAGTTCAATTTTCACCCATCTTCAAAATTACGAAGAACGATATCGATTTTGCAAAAATATTAAATCAATGCGCTCTATACTGTTCAAAAGCACATTGTAAGTAATCTTGCTGTGTCAAAAGTACCGCAAATTATTAACGCAAGAGGGAGATGTCTGTTTAAAAGTTATTGCGCATCGGGGATCTGTCACGCAATAAATCTTGACCGTTTAAATCATTCTCTAATTATTTTCAAAAGTTTCATTGTTTGGCAAGTAACTTTTGTAAAGCCACTTGTAAAAAACAGTATTTTTCGGTGAAAGAAACTTTACCACGTAGTGTGCTCAAATATTTAAGAACAAACCTACTCTCGAAAAGGGGGAAAAACTATTATACTAATACTCTCTGTTCCTTTTCGTCTGTTCCAGGTGGGAAGAGGTATGTCCTCTTTACGAAAAAAATCTACTATACTATCCACAAACTTGGAACTCTCAGATGATTTATCCGCCTCCACTGTCCGCGGTCGGTTTCTCTCTATCAGGAAGTCACTGTTACGGCAGAAAATGTTTAAGTAATGCTAACGCACTTTAAAAATCACAGGTGTGATCAGTAAAAATATTTTTTATACTTTTCTGATTAATAATTGTTTATTTCTACGCCTTAATTTCCTACGATAAAAATTTTGTAAACTAACTTTGTAAATATGTATATAATTATAAATCATTAATATCTACAAGAGGAATCCTAAAATTTGAGAGACTCTTACCTCTTATATTTTTGTGATATTTATTTTTTTAATGACGTATCTAATGTGTGTTATAATATATTCAAACACTTCAGAATCCATAAAATCTCTTTAATTATCTCAATATTACTTCATTTGAAACCTTCTATAACCGCATAAAATAATTTTTGACAAAATTACATTCAAAACATTATATATGAAAGTTACCATAATAACATGTATGGTGAACTTTATTAGACAGGTGGGTGGGTGGAAAGGGGTGTGATTTGTTTCAAAGGTCGAACTTTTCAAGATTTAGATTCACGAAGTAAAATGTTTAACTCGGTGGTTATTAAAAGTTCCCAAGACAAATTCAGGTATATTCTGCGTTCAGGAGATTTCTATTATTTGAAAGTTGTATTCTGATATTTCTGATCATTCTGAACGATAACTCTGGCATTTTTCTTTTTTTTTATCAGATTGATTTGGCTAAAAAGATCAGATTTGTCAAGACAAAATGGCTGGAATTCTGCTTAAAATGACCAGATTTCTTTCCGGGATCTTTTTATTAGAACTCTCGCCATTTGTAGTTGAATAGTTTTCTCCGTGTTTGCTGAAACCAAATGGTTTCCCAAAGTCCATGGAAAAAATTGATGTAATGAAGGGTGGATAGGAAACTGTCTCCTTTTTTTTTTTTTTTTTTTTTTTTAAAAAAAACCGATTCAAAATGTTTCAGCAGCGGCCCAGCGGTAGATTGCGTGGATGGCTTCTGAAGTCCATTAATTTGTTTGCGGTTTTGGATTTTCGTAGCGTTTATATTTTTTGCGACTAGCCGACTATATGAATTCAAGGACCCAATTCAAAGACTTGAATACAGTAAAAAAAAAGAAGAAGAAGAAGAAGAAGAAGAAAAAGTTACTATGATACAAAAAAGAAATATAATCGGTATAACCGTCTGTAGGTAGCGACATGAGGGTGCCTGTAAGTGTTTAGTGTCTACGAATACGATACGTTGCGATTCGCGCTCGAAACGTAAAATGTAAAAACAAATAAACAAAACTATAAATAAAAAAACCCAAAATACTAAAAAAAAAAACAAAACAAAAAAAACAAGGAACAAAAAAAAAAAAAAAATTGTGAAAAAACTTTCTCATCAGGTGCTGTCGCTCCGAAAACTGATATAAAAAAAAAAAAAAAAAAAAAAAAAAAAAAAAAAAAACCCAAACAACGAAAAATAAATCGGATCAGGTGCTGTCGGATGATTTCAAAAGCTAGCAAATAAAAGGAAAGAGGAAAAAGTTTAAAAAGATAAATAAATTGGATCAGGTGCTGTCGGTTTGTTTTGAAAGTTCAAGATGCAAGTCAAAATGAGCGACAGTCTGGGGGGACCAATAAACCTTACGTTTGACACATGGAAGAAGATGTAGAAACGGAAAGGTAAGGTTTATTGGTCCCCCCAGACTGTCGCTCATTTTGACTTGCATCTTGAACTTTCAAAACAAACCGACAGCACCTGATCCAATTTATTTATCTTTTTAAACTTTTTCCTCTTTCCTTTTATTTGCTAGCTTTTGAAATCATCCGACAGCACCTGATCCGATTTATTTTTCGTTGTTTGGGTTTTTTTTTTTTTTTTTTTTTTTTTTTTTTTTTTTTTTTATATCAGTTTTCGGAGCGACAGCACCTGATGAGAAAGTTTTTTCACAATTTTTTTTTTTTTTTTTGTTCCTTGTTTTTTTTGTTTTGTTTTTTTTTTTAGTATTTCGGGTTTTTTTATTTATAGTTTTGTTTATTTGTTTGATTTTTATGGGTTTTCTTTGTTTGTTTTGTTTTCAATTTTCGGCGGGACAGCATCTGATGGGAAAGTTTGTTCTCATTTTTGTTTTTAGTTTTGCTTCTTCGTTTGTTTGTTTGTTTGTTTGTGTGTTTGTTTGTTTGTTCGCTTTTCCAATTTCTTTTCCTATCATCTTGTTATGAACTTTTGGTTTTTACTTTCATTGTATTGATCTATTTGTCTAGTTTTGGAATTTAATTTCCATTTTTATTAATTTTTTAATCCTCTAATCAAGTTAATTATGGATTAGTGATGTTCGAGTCCGGAAAATTTTTCAAATAGTATCACGATAGAAGATTTTCTGCAATGGAACCGAATTACTGGTTGCGAGAAACCATCAAATTTAGATACTGATTGATTCGGTTTCACATGTTGGAATGGTTAAGAATGCGCGGATTTGATGGGCCCACCTCAATCAGCCTGCTAGAAGTTGGAAGAAGAACGGAGAGTTGGAGAGTGAGCAAAGCGAGGAGTGAGGAAGGGGGAAGGATGGTCGGTGAGTCAGTGAGTCGAGGAGTGGGGATGGACAGTCGGGAGTGGGGAAGCCGTGCAACGCCGAGATCGCGTTGCACGGCAAACTCACCGAAGGACTGAACTCGACAAACTGATGAAACGTAAAAACTAAAACCTCGATAACTTTCAAATTTCTGGACCAAATCTTTCCAAATTTTTGGCAGTTCATCCTAAAGTAGTGACAAACGTTTCTGCAAAGTTTCGTGAAAATCGATTAATATTTACTACCACTTTTCGCGTGCACAAACTGAGCGTCACATACATACATACATACATACGTACGGACAGCGACGATAGCATAAGGTGCTTTGCTACGCGACAGCACCTAAAAAACTCCTTCAATTAAAGATGATACTACACTAGTGCCCTCATAGATTGGTATCCGCGCTGCCCGGCCGCTCAGTAGACTACGGCTGCCGGCTTCGTTTTTGGCGCCCTATTTCTCGTCACACCAGCATCCTAAACCTATACTTCTCAGTCTGTAAAATATCCACTTTTTTCTCTTTTTTTTTTTTTTTTTTTTTTTTTTTTTTTTTTTTTTTTTTTTTTTTTTTTTTTTTTTTTTTTTTCAATGAGAGACCTTAAAATAAAAATTTAAACAAGATATTTTTTACTTTCCTTGGTAAAACGCAAAAGTGCTCTAAAATTCAATTTAAAGCTGGCATCTACCTTATGTAAGCTTCACCAGGTTAAACTCGCGTGTATCAATCGGTCATCGCCTTTACGTCCTCCAAAACTCAAAAGGATACGGCTCAGCATTTTAGGAAGATCGTCGTGTTGGTGAGACGACAAAAATAATGGATTTTGGGACCAAATGGGGCTGTTGCACACTTTTGCTGTGGGAATCTCCCATTGTTACTACCCTCAGCCACCATTACACCCGCGCAAATAAAAGCGTTTATCGAGTTTAGGAGTGGATTTCGGAAGTTTTTAGTGCTGCCATCGTTATTTTTGGAGGTTTTTACGCCAGAATTGACTATTAATTTTTAGCCGGTATACCTTTCAGCCAGTTGAAAAGTATGTCAATGAAATTTGTGATATGTTTGATTTCGGCTCATACCAAGATTTATTTCATCATAGGTTTAAAATTAAGTTTATCACGTTCACTGTACAAAAACATTTCTTATGCAACCCAAAAAATTGATTTTTTTTTCATACGATTCACTGATACAGTTGATAATACATCTCAACTCTCAACTGCCTACTTAAACGTTGAGAATAAATTATAATCATAAACACCGAGCATCTAGGAGACCCCCCCCCCCCATCGCACGTTCCATTGTTAATCATTCCAAATTTATAAGGCCCAAAAAAGCCGGTTTTTGAATCGTGTACCGCGCACCAGTATAAAAACGTTATTCATGATATTTTTCCTGGCAAGTCCGATAAAACGGAAAACTATCTCGGTAAGAGGGGGTGGGGGAGGGGGTCCTCTGGTATAACTATCGAATAAAGTGATCGTATATCCAGTGGCGAATCTAGAAGGTTTGTCCGAGGAGGCACCTTTCGGAAATGAAATTTGCAGCTACTCAGAAAGCGTTTTTGGGTCATTTCCTGCCGTAAAATATGGTGCATTCTGAGGCTTCTGATGGATAGCGTGCTCTCGTAACCAACCAACCAAACCCCCCCCCCCCCTCTGGATCCATGACTGAATTTTTATCATAAAGAAAATGAGCACTTACCGGTACTGTATTCGCACATGGGTCCGAAGAACACGTGAACACTCTCAAAATATCGGGCATTCGATGCTTCGTAAGCTGCGTAGATGTTATCGCACCTATCCTCCTTCTGGAAGAAATGTATCCTGAACGGGAGCAATTGGCGATCTTGGACCTCCATCTCGGCCATGAGTAGGACCGGGTAGACTTTGTTGAACGAGACGAGGAAGGAATCGTTGCGCGGAAGGATGACGGCCGCGCGCACTCCGTCAGTCGAATCGAAAGCTCCCGCGGTCGTCGAACAGGAGCGGTTTTTGGCGCGATTTTCTTCGCATACCTTCGCTTCGACGAGTTGACGACAATAATGGTCCTCTTCTTCATCGGCATCTCCTTGACGACCATCGCTCTGACGATGTAACGTGGCGTAACTTCTCCGAGGCGGGGCGTCCACACGCCTTGGGATACCGGGGCCCCCGAATTCTCTCCGAGGATCTCTCCGCCCCCCGGACAGTGCTCGAAGATCCACAGAACCTCCGGAGGCTTTGGGATCCTCTGTTGCTGGACCGATGAAAGATGGACCTCCGGAGATGGACACATTTCTTGGAATAAGGGCTTCAATCCGGGCGGCGCGGCCGGAGGCGTGACTGACTGCAGCTCCACCGTTTATCGGGTAGAAGAACGAGTTCGCGAGGACGACGATCGTTGGCGTGAGAAGTTTGAGAATCATTGGACGGTTGAGAATGGATGGTCAATGAACTGAACTCTCCGCACCATTCTGCAAGAGCCGGTCAGATTGGTTGTGATTTGAGTTTCGAAGACATCTCTGAAAATATTGTACGAAAGAGTGGGTATAGATAAACGTCTCTATCGTGTTTCCTATTAGAGACAATAGAGACCACGCACTCGCCGATGGTGCGGTGGACGACTCTCTCTCTCTCTCTATTATCGGGAACTAAAGCGCTTCGTACACGATCAAACACAGAATTGATCAAACTGGCATCGATGAGCAGGTGAGCAAACTACTGATATGTAGCGAGTTGCGTAGTTGATCTTTTCTTCAAACAACTGTGGATACATTTGTACAGTAGATGAGATTGCAGGGGCGTGCCGTGGGGGGGGGGGGGTACCCTTGCCCCAGGCGGCACTCTCGGGGGGCGGCAAAATCACGGTGAACAACCAAACAACAACAAAAAAACAAAAAAAAAAGTTATCAAATTTCAAAATGAATTTCAGAGGGCGGCAAAATCAGTGCGTAACAAGCAAAAAAAAAAAAAAAAGTTCACAAAATTTCTAATTTTGTCCGCGGAGGGCGGCAAGATTGCATTCTTGCCCCCCCCCCCTCTCTGGAAACCACGGCACGCCCCTGTGAGATTGCTCTGTAAAATATGCACAACACTGTTCTGTGAAATATATGTACACTTATTCGGTGTAAACGCAAAAGGTATCCTTTACAGAGACTAACAGAATGTGCTATTTTTACAGAACAGGAGTTTTACATTTTTTACACCCACCAAAATGCAGAGCTATTCGACGGCAAATGGTATGTCCTCTGTTCATCCATTTGAGTAAATAAAACCCGTTTTTCAGGTGTTTTAGTCAAGTTTAAGTTTGAATTTTGGAAGTCTCAAGTTGGCTATCGTGCAGTTTGATCATGTACGAAGGCCTTCACCCTAAAGTTACAGTTTTGATTGATCTATCTCAAGGTATATGGCCATATACCTTGATCTATCTCATGGTTCCGAACAAAACAATCTTCAAGACTGGGGAAATTGCCAAAAGAAGAGTTATATTAAAGCCACAGGTATCAGGTATGCATGGTATTTGAAGAAATTCGAATTACACCAGTTATTTTTTTTTTATTTTAACGACATAATTTTTAACGCGAAGGAAATTTGCTCATTAAACTATTTATAGACATTCGTTTCTACGCATTTTATCAGTAATGGATCATGCAATAATAATTATAAAAAAGAATACAGCTTTTTAAGTGCCAAGACTTCAAGAAGTGATTCTACCAAGGTGGAGTAACCTCTAAAAAAATAACTAGCTGACACTTAAAAATATGTACACCATCATTGATTCAGTAAATTTATGATCTATATTATTGCTTTTGCAGAAACCAATGTCTTTCATCGAAATATTTTTGATCGGCGATGGCTTAAATGTTTCAATAATGCCATTTCCATGAATTTCCCCGGTGTAAGTGAAAAGTTTTGTTAGTGTGGACTGTGGGATCATCTATAGCTGCATTTTTTCACAGTATAAGTATATATATTTCGTTTTGCTTTTATTTCTTTGACTAAATGAACTCAAAGAAAACTTTTCCTCGAATTGTGTACACGAGGACCAAAATCTACTTACTTAAACTTCCAATTTTTTCTGAAAATTAGAAAAAGCTGTATCTGAATTACTTGAGAAAGGTTTGATTTAACCGAAGCAAGCTACTCTCTAAATATGCATATGTTTCGCTAATTTAAGAAGCAGAGTTTATAAATACAGCATAAACAAGTATCGATAATTTCATAGATTTCAATGGAAAAGTACTTCTTTTTAATATGCCCATGTTATTCTCATTGCTGTGTATACAAATTGCAGTTGTAGTACTTGAGTGGCTTTGCTTTCACTAAACCCGATATAAGCACGTTGACTCACCGCTTGACTAAGCTAACGCCCAAGTCAAAATAGCTGACTATTGAGAGGAGGGTGATTTGAAATCATGTGTGTGACTAGGATCTGAATGTTTAGAGGTATCACTTTAGGCTAAGAGAATGTATTAAACCCTTGAAACTTTAAGGATGTTTGGTTTCACGGAGAAGCAAGGAACCCGAGGCAATGCCATTTTCAGATACTGTTAGCAGTTACAACTCTTCCGCATGAACTTTGTTTTCTACCGAAAAATTTCATGGAATTCATGAAATTTCATCGGAGATTGACTTTGGTAAACATTCTATTGGATTATGAGCCGTCGGAAATGTAGCTACGTCTACGGAATTAGTTCTATTCGGTATGTTTCCATCCAAAGTTTGTATCCGCGGTTGGAAACTTTGATAGTATCAATGAGTCATCTCTTAAAAAGACTCAGGATGATGTGATTCACAGTGTCATAGAATCCAGAAAAAACATCACGAAATATTTAAGAATGCCGATGACAAATTCCAGTGAGAATAACAAAGAATGTTTCCAACTTTCAAAAACTGCGAAATTTGTTTGAGATTATTTGATGCATTTCGAGCTGCATATTCAAATCATGGGAGCATAAAACATAGCAACAAGTAAGCAAAAACTGATCGCGCGCAACTGCACCGTAGGTGTCGGCAAAACCGCAAAGATTATCGAAACGGAGTCAAAATTCACGAAACAAGCGGACGACGCAACGGCACGAACATGCGAAAACGAACTTTGAACGACATGTCTCGGAAGGTCTATCCAGAAGCACACATAGTCACATAACTTTTCTCGGTACGACAGGTTACATGATATTTTACGACACGGTGAATCTCGATACGTTGCCTTGCGTTGCTTTTTACGACACGATACGCCACGCAAAAAAAAATAAAAATAAAAAATAAAAAAAACTAAAAACAAAACAAGACGGGAAAAACGGCACTCAAAATTAGGACGGATCCGACCCGAGGGAAGCACGACAACAAACTGTGATTGTTGGTTATACGTGCCGTAGATAAGGAGGATATCACCATCTTGTCAATGGAAATGAATGGGAGTCGACGTTGCCAAAGATTACAAACACTCTAGAAGTGGCACACGAAAGAACGCAGCGGCTCAAGTGAGACATTGTTGAGGTGAATCTGCTGTTCCGTAAGAAAATAGATGATTTTTTAATTGCCCCACTTCGCCTTCAAAACTAAACATGATTCGCTTATTAGCGGTTACGTATAATACCCTATATCTACGACTAACTGCAGACAAGCCAATCGCTTATATTTATCAAACATGAAAGATCTTGATTTGATGAAGAAAAATAAAATAAAACTGAGAAGTGTTCTTCAGCAAAAAACCTCCATTAGCTCACAATGCACAATTCGCTGGAAGCGCACACCCATTGTTTTATCGGTCGTCTTGCCCGGAATAAATGGTATCAATGGACGATGGTAAATTCCGTGGTGAACAGCGATTGTTGCGGTTTCTTTCAAGTCACCGGTTCTACGTGTACGTAGGATCGGACCATGGTCTAAGATCGTCAAAAAGTGGTCAAAAATCAAGATTTCTTATCAATTTCTCATTATTACACTTATAAGACCAATTTAAAAAACAAAGAACACGTATACCAAGCAATTTTGTTTCAGGAATGTCATTGGAAAGTTTTAAATTAGTTCAGAAACGATGATTCTTGATGACTTTTGTTCACTGATTTTTGATCAATTCATGTTCGATCTTAGACCATAGTGGACCGTCTGCGTCCGTATCCGTATCAAAAAAAATGTGGAATCCTGAGTCAACCAGAATTTTTTTTCTGTAGGGGGGGGGGGGGGGGGGATCTAACTCAATATCTGAGGAGCGGGTGGGTGGAGATAAAAATCTCAAGGATTAATCTTCCTTTGAGAAAAAAAAAAAAAATCAAGATCCGCAGGTTGACTGCGTGTTCTTGCTTTTAGCTCATGGCGGTTATAGAAAGTTTTTCTGGGGGGGGGGGGCGCCCATCAAATTTGAAAATTGAAATTTGAAAGCGAAGGAAGCAATTTTTCTTTAACGGCTATCTCTGTTGAAAAAGCAAAATGTTGACTTCTTGAGGGGGAGGGGGAACGTGCCCCTTACTTCTGCCACTGAACACCTATTTAGATTACTCTTTGGCTTTGAGTACGGGCGATTGGATTGGATCGATGATCTCGACCGCATATTGGTTCTTATGGACAAATATTCCGTTCCTATTCAGAGTGTCTCGCGGAACCAGCTCACTAAATGGTTTCCCAAAACGGTTAACCATGGAATCGAGGAACTGGGACTTGAATTTTCATTGGTTTTTGGACTCAATTTTCAACAATTCCTAACCATACTACATAAGAGAGTCTTAAAACAAAAAATTCCACTAGCAAGCTGCTCTTCTACAAGAGCACTTTAAAACAATATAAGCTGGGAATCTGGTAAACCGGAAGTTGGATTTCCGGCCCCTGAACATTTTTGGCGGGAACATTCCCATTTCTCAAAGTCTCAAAAATCAGCCCCTATCTTTGTGATACTTCATCGAAAAGGCATCTCAAGTTTTGCAGTTTATCAGACTTTAAAGTTCAACGCCGGCGGATCCTTCTAACTTATCCTTCTCTCTCCTTCCTCATTAGAATGCGTGTGTTAGAAAAGGACAGACTATAGGAGCAGTCAGGTGATTTTCGCTCCTTCTCCTATCCTTTTCTAATACATGCGTTCTAATGCGAAAAGAGAGAGAATGAAAATCCACCGGATCCGCCATAGTGAAGTTCAATATCGTGTTCTAATTCGATGTATCCGAAAATTTAAGTTCGATTGAACCACTGTTTGATACTGTAAATGACGAATCCTCTCATGTGATACATCCATAAAAAAAACTGTGCCGTTTCTTTCGGACCACTGCTAACTATTAGAATTAGACTATACATAAACATAAACTAGGGTTTCCAGGTGGGATTTTCATAAAATCTGCACTATCGTGTATTTCAATGTAGGTTATGTAGGTAAGAAATTATTGAGAATGGGGCAGTTGCAAGGGTCTGAAATATTGTGTTTTTTATTAAGAAAATGAAAGTATACTTGATGAGCTGAGAACAAAAGTGCCTTTGGTTTTTTCCTAAGTGCCCCGGTTTCGGAGATACACATCACGTGTAAATTTGTAGAAAAGCGTGTGCGTAGTGACGTCACCATGCGGAATTCCCATTTAAAACAATGTATTTTGGGCCAAAATATCGTCTCGAGAACAATTGGACCTAAGTAGAAACCAAAGGCATATTTGTTCTCAGCTCATCAAGTACTTTCATTTTCTTTATAAAAAAACACAACATTTCAGACCCTTGCAACTGCTCCATTCTGCACAAACACAAAATTTACTTAAAAATAGGGTAAATTTGGGTAGATTTTTGCTGTTTTTGTGCTGATTTATGATCCGGTCATTCCGAAAATTCTGCACATGTGCAGTCTGACAACTCTGCCTTGAACTGCTCCGAGTGCTCGGAGTGTAAATATGAGAGATTTGGCGCGTTTTTGCTAGAGTTACCGCAGAGCGCGGAAAATGGCGGCTTCTGATTGGCTGCTGTGAATATTCCTGTAGGTTCTGTTGGGTATATATATTATGATCAGCCACTCTCAGACTTCTGCCACGTCTCCGACTCCGAGCAACTCTGCTGTCAAGAAGCGCTGGTCATTTTTATCGTTCGAATATCAGATTACTTCCCATTTGTTATAATTAGAATGTCCGGAAGAGGTAAAGGTGGAAAGTCTAAGGCAAAAGCGAAGACTCGTTCAAGTCGAGCAGGACTTCAATTTCCAGTTGGTCGCATTCATCGATTACTTCGGAAAGGAAAATATGCTGCACGGTTGGGCGCCGGGGCGCCTGTGTATCTTGGTGCCGTTTTGGAGTACTTGACTGCCGAAATTTTGGAACTTGCTGGCAACGCCGCCCGTGACAATAAGAGATCGAGGATTGTTCCTCGTCACTTGACACTCGCTATCCGCAATGACGAAGAATTGAACATGCTCCTCTCTCATGTGACTATTGCTCAAGGAGGAATTCTACCAAATATCCAACCCGTCCTCCTCCCGAAGAAGGTAAAGAAAACTTCATAAACTGCTGATCGCTCACAATTTTAAAACGGCCCTTTTCAGGGCCACCACAACTGATTTGACGTTGGAGCATTATACAATTATTCCACATTCGACCGTTGCACCACCATCCGTAGCGACAGGTCAAAACATAGTAAAAGTTGACGCCTAGATAAATTGCGCAACAATATTTCTTCATCTCAATGTAACATAATCAATTAATCAAATTATGGCGGTAAGATGGAACATGTTTCAATTTAATACTCGCTGATAACAGTGAAACCACGGTCGCTGGGCGTATTCAAAAATTATCGCTCTACGACACACCAACCTTTGTCTCATCCAGGCAAAAGAGGTAGAAGTAAGAAAATATCGCAAGTCGTTCAGTGATAGAGGATATGAATACCCCCTGTGGCGGTCCGTGGATTCAAAAGTGAGGGGCCTAGAAAATATAAGTGGTGCCCTTTGGTACTAGTGCCTCTCACTTTTTTTCTTGAGAACTCCGCCATTTGAAAGTGAGGAAGCTTAAGGAGTTACGACCTTTCTTTTCCCTTTTTTGTTTCCCCCTTCACCAAAAAAGGAGGGGGGGGAGGGCTTGAGCTCTCCCGAACTGCCACTGGGTACGCATTTTGACCGTTATTATAATAGTTAAAATTCAAAATATTATTCAATTTGGGTTAAGCCTGATGAATTTTGGCATTAATTTTCCTGGAGTATTCCTTTGAAAGTATCATGACGTTCCAATTTTTTTGACATGTTCAAAATATAGGTCATTTTTAGGTGCATTCTCATGGGCGTAACTATCTGGAGGGGGGGGGGGGCTTAGACCAGGCCAACCGCAGATTATCCGACGAAAAAAAAATCATAGTAAACAAATAAATAAATGAATTAAAAAAAAAAAAACACCTCAGATTCAGTGTTTAAGAGTAATGTCAGTAATGCGACCCTAATTTTCTTATTATTTTATTCATTCAGGTTCAAGTTCTAAGCTCAATTAAACTCTTCAAAAATAGCCAAAAACCTATGACAGAAACCAATTTTCTCAACGAATAGTTCTAAACGAAAGGTAGAGACATCGGAAGAGCAGAAACATAACACTTCACAATAGTTTCAAATTTTCAAATGACGGTCTTGAACCCTCTGTAAGCTGGGGGGTGTCCGACTGTCCGTGCCCCCCTTCCCCCCACACACCCCTCTGTTAGGTAACTGGTCTCCTCGTTTGGTCCAAACTTTTTCTAATTACACCAATGATCAAATCGATTTTGAATCATTATAGAGGGATTATCCTTCCCTTGAGAGAATAACCAAATCGTCTCAATTGGTAGCTCATCAGGTGGGTATACTGTACAATGTGCAGTGCGTATTGCATACTCTGGTCAGATTTCTTTGTCCTTACGTGTCAATACATAAAATTATTTATCCAGTCTATTCAAGTCATTATGACAAAACGGCAACGTCGGATTCGATCGTCGTTGAGGTCGATTTATCTGAATTAAAACGCGGTGGATTCTTAAAATAGAATCACTCCAAAAGTGCTAGGAAAACAATGCGCGGTCGCACACAGACACACAACGACGGATAGTGCCTTTATTACATAGAGCACATAGTATATCTTCCATATTTTCAAGTGCCTTCTACGAGAGAGGGAGAGAGAGATAGGGTGGGGGAGAGGGAGAGAGAGATAGGGTGGGGGAGAGGGAGAGAGAGATGGAGAAAGAGAGAGAGATAACGGTGCGAAGAAGCTTTCGCGATTGCGATTAACATATGTTTTGGTTCCCCCCTTTCACTTCACGTGTATCTGCTATTCAACATCTGCCTCTGGACTCTGCAGTGCTAGCGCCTGCCTATGCCTGTCGTGCATCGATGGTTCGACGAAGAAAGCCGAAAAAGAACGGAATATGACGAGCGATGAGCTCATACTATAATACATAATACATTATGATTTTTCCCTCTTGAGAATAAGTTAGTTAGTTGACAGCTGAGATATGGTTCTCAGAAGTCTGATTCTTGATCTACCACCAGCAAAATATGGATTTGTCCAATAATAACTGACTATGACGAATGATCTAAATGTGCGATGCGCTTCTATCTTCTAAGAGCAAAGAAAATAAACTGCAGGAAGTACCCTGAGAACACTTTCTCTCACCAATTGGGCCGTTGCACTCTTTTGCTTTAAGCGATTTAAGGGTCGATTCAAGAATGTAAACCTCGACGAATAACGACGGTAGCACTACCCAGTGAACATGGCAATATTGCAGCAATATTGCAACATTTCAAGGAACATTGTCCGGGAACAATGCAACAATGTAGCTATTACTGCTCTCGGATGAACCACCACTGACGATCCGCCACTGGACGAATAGGAGCAGCTGATAGTACAACAAAATAAATAAATAACGAACCTATGCAACATGGCATGTGTAAGGCAAAGAACGAGAAATAATACCAATCAACCATCCTTGTTCCACACATCATGGAAAAAATCCCATGAGAAAATAAATAGCTCGTAAAACAAGCAAAACACAAGGGACATTCAAACAAAGAAGAATATGAACTAAAAACAACCCCTCAGAATAGAAACTATATTTATGAAAAAGAAAAAAACTATTCCCTATTACAAAAACACTGCCAATAAACCCGAAAACACACCACTGTAAGCCACTTACAATGCATTCCTTTAACACTCCTTTCTCTCTCTCATCACTCACTTTTTCCCCTCTCTCATCGCACTCTCACCCTCTCCCTCTCCGTCTCCCTATTATAAGAAAAAAAATCTTATAAAAATCTTATCTTGAATCTTAAAATCTTTAAAAAAAAAAAAAAAAAATCTCTATTAGTCCTTAAAATCTGTTAAACGTTTAATGTTTGATCTTAAGATTAAAGAGGAAATAAGTGAGCGAAATGAGCTAATTAACAATCAAGAAAGAAGGTACAGCCTAAATGACCGAAACAAATGAATTGAATTACTGTCAACAAAGAAAGATAGAACCAAAGACGTGAATGAATCATTTTGGGAATAAGGAACTTTAACGCAGCCCTCATCGCATTTCTATATGTTTAGCTTTAAAATCCCAACTTCTTCCTCTACAATGCTGTTTGTCATACCAAAAAATAAACCTACAAAGTTGCAGAGGGGGCATAATTTTCTAGAATTTAAGATAATATTCAAACGCGGTGGGGGGAGGGAGGGGCATTTGCGGAAAACGTAGTATAAAGCGGAACCAACAATTTTCTTGATTTCAATAGAAGTAGGTCGTTGCGAAATCGGGCCTTAACGGCATCTTTTCTTTCGACCCAAGTATCTAAATAAAAAAAGTAGAGGACAGGAATGGCTTTTTTAATGTCTTTGGCTTCTTCAGCAGTGTAAAGTAATTAGTTGTTTTTCTTAAAATTAAAGAAAATAGAATATTAAGGTTTGTGACCTCTTTTTCGTGTTTTTCTCTGCTTTTTTCCTCCCCCTCCCCGTTGTCCTTTCCTCTTGCTTCCTCTTTTCCTTTCTCCTAGCCGCAAAAAATGATGCCTCCCCCCCCCCATCTGTGCCACTGCTCCTTTCTCAATTTATTTGCCACCTTTTGAAAGATAGTAGATACTCCGGTGAGGCTGTGACTTGTGAGGGTGAGTAGATCACACCTTGTACTTCATTGATATACCTCCGTTACTTCGTGATTGGTTAAACACTATTATTAGATTTTCCCCTGTGTTTGAAGCCAGTGAACCGTGTTTCAAGCCTCAACGTTTTGAATAACGCGGGGGTAAGGTTGCTGCACGATTCGTCGAATCACTGTGATGTGATCAACCAATATGAGAGCGCGCAAAGTGGAACTGGCGGGAAAGCGTTGAATAAAACCAAGAGGCGTGCCCTCTCACCCTCATGTAAAACACGTCAGTGAATGTCGATCTACTGTTCAGCGTTATTCATTCTCAGAGAAGATGGCCCGTACTAAGCAAACTGCCCGTAAATCAACTGGAGGTAAGGCGCCGCGGAAACAACTTGCGACCAAAGCAGCCAGGAAGAGTGCGCCAGCAACAGGTGGGGTAAAGAAGCCGCACAGATTCAGGCCCGGAACAGTTGCCCTGCGTGAAATTCGCAGATATCAGAAGAGTACCGAACTTCTCCTCCGCAGAGGACCTTTCCAACGTCTAGTCCGAGAAATTGCTCAGGAGTTCAAAACCGACTTACGTTTCCAAAGTACCGCTGTTCTAGCGCTTCAAGAAGCATGCGAGGCATATCTGGTCGGCCTCTTCGAAGATACTAATTTGTGTGCCATTCATGCTAAACGTGTCACAATCATGCCCAAAGACATTCAACTGGCACGACGTATTCGTGGAGAACGTTCGTAAATGCACTGAGTTCGTTGCGGAATTAATTTAAAACGGCCCTTTTCAGGGCCACCATTTCAGAGCATTTTCAAGTGTGTCGCCGCCACTACTACAAGAACATTCTTTCTAGAAATATTCTCGATACGCACCTAAACCATTAACTTGGGCGAAATTTCATCTACCATCCTTATAAATCCAA
Organism: Trialeurodes vaporariorum; assembly: GCA_011764245.1. Classification (NCBI taxonomy): domain Eukaryota; kingdom Metazoa; phylum Arthropoda; class Insecta; order Hemiptera; family Aleyrodidae; genus Trialeurodes; species Trialeurodes vaporariorum. The sequence goes on along the minus strand of VMOF01000388.1, from coordinate 53,754,296 downwards.
TCAAAACTTGCCTCCGACATCAAACTTTTGATTAATAAAACTTTCCTCAATGAAAACCAGACGCTAGTGTTATCGTGTAACGTGAGAAATAATGATAAAAAAATTCCAAAGATTATCGGTCTGGTGCGCCTACACTTCTGAGACACCATCTACTGCAAAGAGACATATGGATATTTAATATGGTTGAAGTGGAAGCTTCAGCCGTAACCCTATCCATTATCATATAAACTTGCAAAGTTCAATTTCAAATATACCTAATGCTTTCCATGATTCATACTGGTTAGCTGATCTTGATTGAGTTCCGTTCCGTTGCTGCAAACGAAAGTTTCCACTGAAAATAAGAACAAGTCGGAAAACATTGGAATAATTCGCTCCATAATGGCTGATAGCACTTGGATGCAGAGATTCCGATCTTTTGGAAAAGATCACAACTTGAATCGTCCTCAGATTTGCTCTAATCGGTTATCACCATGCAATCACCACAAATCCATGTAGAAGCGTGTCGGGGGGGGGGGGGCGTTGCACCCTCGCCCCGGGCGGCAAAAGCAGCGTGAACAAGCAAAAGAAAAGGTTGTCAAATTTGAAGGTAATCACCGAAGGCGTCAGATTCAGAGTGTAAGAGCAAAAGAAAAAACAAACAAAAAAACATTTAAAAGCATTTTGTGAGTTTAGGAGTAGATTTCGTGATTTTTTAGTGCGCTAATCGTTATTTTTACAGGGTATTACCCCATAATCAACTATAAATAAGCCTGTAGCAAAAGTTTGCAACAGCTCCATTGTACCTTTTTTTCATTCAATTATATTATTGCATTTTTTTTTCAACATCAGATTTTCTGGGGGGGGGGGGGGGGGCTGGCCTCCTCTGGCCCCATAGTAGCTACGCCCGTGCGGTTGCACTATTTATTGATAACTCATGGGTCAAAAATGGTCACGGACTACTGAGACCAAATAATGTTGCGGCTTTATATACGTTCCCCGAAAGACGTCAGAGCCTGAGCACTCGCACATGGGGATTTAACGCCCACAAGTGCTCACCAACCATCTTCGGTGAGGATCGTCAAAAAGATTGGCTCGAGAGTCCCTATAATTGGCTCCATCCGCAACATCTGAGCGTTCGGTAGAACGCACACGGCAAGTCAGACAACAGACCACAGAAAACTACCGAACGTATATTCACAGGAATCATCGACTCCGACCACTTTTTCGGCTGATATCCTAAGCTACAGCAAAAACCAGGGTTTTATTAGGGTTGTATGTTACATGGATCGATTCAGTCTGTTTCCGTGTTTGAACTTTTGCAAAATT